>CM055063.1:51283226-51432102 GCA_029204045.2 Tillandsia leiboldiana | reverse complement strand
CAAAGCCTTCCCAAACCGACGTAATACCGCTAACACCCATAAAGCTACGTACCTCAGAAACCGTCGTCGGTCGGGCCAATCACGGACGCCTCATCTTCGATTGGTCCACCGCCACACCTGCACGGAAATTCCCTGGCCAAGAAGATACTCCCGAAACCAAATTCGCTACTTTACAGCTTGGCCAAACAACTCTTCTCCTCGTAGAATTTGCGCAACAATCCTCAAGTGCTCCTCAGGCTCCGCATCACTTCGGGAGTAGACCAAGATATCCTCACTGAACACTACCACGAACCGTCTAAAGTAGGTCGAAGATCCGTTCATTAAATCCATGAATGCGGCAGGGGCATTAGTTAGCCCAAAAGGCATAACTGTGAATTCAAAATGCCCATACCGTGATCTAAATGCCGTTTTCGAATATCCTCGGCCTTTACTTTCAACTGGTGGTAACCGGATTGCAAATCTATCTTAGAGAAGACACGACCCTTGCAGCTGATCAAAACGATCATCGATGCGCGGCAAGGGTACTTGTTTTTGATGGTCACTTTATTTTATTCCTATAGTCCACACATAATCGAAGTGACCCATCCTTCTTTTTCACGAATAGCACTGGCGCTCCCCAAGGCGACACACTCGGCCAATAAGCCCTTATCCATTAAATCCTGAGTTGCGCCTTAAGCTCTCGCAACTCAGGGGTGCCATCCGGTAAGGAGCCTTAGAGATTGGCGCAGTTCCTGGGACTACGTCAATCACGAACTCATCTCCCTATCTAAGCGGCAGGCTGTCAGTTCAGATGGAAAAACATCCGGGAACTCGCGGGCAATAGGGATTATCCCCGAGTCCCGGCGCGCCGTCGGCCCTTTAACAACACTAGCCAAAAGGCTACACATCCTCGATGGATCATCTGCCTCGATCGGGAAGTCGAAACCATAGAGGCAAAGAAAGCACTCTGACATCCCCGGTACTACCAACATTTTCCTGGTCTGGCTCTCTAAAAGTGACGGTCCTTGCGGCACCAATCAATGGTCGCAAAATACCGAGCCAGCCAGTCCATCCCGAGGACCACATCGAAGTCCTTCAATTGTCTCAGGACCAACAGGTCTGCTGGCATAATCCAGGACTCGATTTGCATCGGGCAGGACCAACAACACTCCTCCACGTGCAAAGTGTGATCGGGAATCTGAACCTTCTCGTGCACGTGGTAGAAGTCCTACCTTTAACCCATGTAATGATGCAAATGATCTACTGATAAAAGAATGCGATGCTCCAGTATCAAATAATGTACGAGTCCTAATGCCAGAAAGTAGGGTGATACCTGCCACCATGTGATCTGCGGCTGAAGAGTCCCTCTACCTGCGCCGCATACACCCGCCCACTTTGAGCTGGAGGCGGTACTCCGTGGGATGGGAAGAAGATGGCCTGCCTGCTGGAGCATATGGCCGCTGAGCCGTCGCCGCTGTTTGAGATGAAGATGGAGCAGATGCTGAAGAAGGAGCCGTCGATGGCGCAAAAGGGCAAGTAGCTCGGACGTGGCCAGACTGTCCACATCTATAGCAGCGACCCCACCGCTGGTCGCAGGTGTTGGAAAAGTGCTGACCTCCACAGAAAATACAATTGCTGGGGGCCCGTGGTTGTCGTGACTGCTGTTGTTGCTGAGGCTTGTCGCTGCGGACCCACGCTGCGACGGCTGTGATCTCTGCTGCTGCTGACTGCGCCGCTGGGGCCTCTGGGGTCCACCAGGCCCTCGCCGCTCCGACCGTCCTTTGGCCGGAAAACTGAGGCCGGTGGCGGTCGGGCGGCCTCCGGATACTGGCTCTGTCTTCCGTCGTCCTGCGCTGGTCGCTTTCTGTCTGCGCCTTGAGCGACCAGGCCCCCACGTCTGGCGACGACGTGGTCTCCTCTCTCAACCCACTTGGGCATGGCTCGTCTGCCTCCTCCAAGGTTTGTAGTCTCTGGGCATGCACCAGAGTATAGATCTCTGGGCGCAGGCCCGACTCAAAGAGCTCCACCTGGTGCGGTCCGTCCCTGGCGACGTAAGGTACGCAGTTGAGTAACCGCGTGAACTCCTGAAAGTAGTCCAAAGCTGTCCGTTCGCTTTGCTGAAGATTCTTCAGATCATCTTCCAGCTTTTTCTTCATACGCGTGGAAAAGTACGTATCCAGAATCATACTCTTGAACTCTGACCAGGGTAGCTGTCGAGTGATCTGGAACTCCAGAGGCTCCACCGACGCCACCATGCATCAGCGTCCCCGTCTAAGCAGTGTACAGCCATATGTACCCTGTACTTCTGGTCAATGAAGAAGTCCCGAAATAACTTCTCCATTGACGAAAGCCAAGTCCCGATCTCCCACGGCTGGGTATTCCGCCCTGAAAACCTGGGCGGTCCCCGTTTTACAGAATTGAGTAAGTTTGTCAGCAATCTCCTGCTCTTCCGCAGGAGTCAAAGGCCGGATTGCTCCCTGAGCAACAGGGGATGCCGCGGTCACCGGTCCAACTGGGGAAGCCACAGCAGGGGAGGGTGGTACGGGAGAACTCTCAGGGGGTGCAACAACAGGCTGCGCCCTCTGTTCTAACATCTGCGTCAGCCGACCCATGGCCTCCTCCTGACGCTGCACGGCCTCTGCCATCTGGGCCATCTGAGCCTGAAGCTCCTGCACCTCACTCTGCTGGTCCTGCTCGGACTCCTCCGGCTCGGGCTCAGGGGATTCAGGCTGAGAACGCGTCAACATTCTACGTCGCGGAGGCATCCTATCACAAGAAACCACACTCAGTATCATATCCCCACACGACCCAATCTAGCGAAAGTCAAAGACATCCCCATATTTCTGTGACTTTATGTTGTCTGCAGCCAACATAACGGTTCACCAGAAATTAGGCATGTCGATCTCTCTTCTCTCACTGGAAGAGTCCAACAATAAATCAACGACTTTCGCAAATATCACGTCTCTCGTACCCTATCATCCTAGGGTCTGCCAAAAGCCTAGGGTTTTCTAAGTCCCAACTGACATATCCCTAAGCTCTGATACCAACTTAATCTGTCACGCCCCGGAACCCGGGCTCGCCAACAGATCCGCCGTGTACACGGATTTCCCGAGTACACGAAGCGCTGGTAACCTGCTCCGATATAATATGAACAATAAGGAGCATAATACAGAGCTGAAATAGAAGAACCACATAGTATCTCAGACTGGAACTAAAAATAAACTGTAATATGTACAATAATCTCCCAGCTCACCAAAATATACAACCAGCCGGCGAAAGCCAGACTAAAAATAAAAGGAGAATATCATAGTCTGAGTGAAGGGTACAACGTCTATCTACAGTTCTCAGTCTCCCAGGAGATCTATCTACTCAGCGATCCCCTTACCTTTATCAGCCGCTGATAGCCTAGCAGCTCCCGCAGACGACTCTGCAAAATAAAGAAGAAGAAAGAAACAGAAAAGAATAATGGGGGTGAGAACTACCAGATAAACCAGTAGCCTCCCTAGTGGGCAAAACCTCAACTCTGATGCACCCACTAGGATTACTAGAGGCCAGAAAGGAAAAAGTGGTAAGCTGTAAGCAGAACTGCTGAATAAAGGGGAAACCACCACTAGCATGCCTCTAAATGCAGTGCCAAAGGAATGACTGTATGTATGCATCAGTATCTAACATGCCTGCCTGAATAAACCCAATCTTATGCCACCAGTAAAACTGGTACTGCCTGCTGCGCCTTGCCTGCCCAAATCGGGTATGCTGGCCAATGCATAACACCGATAGGGAATGAGAGTCTCAAGGACTCAAGCCTGCCTGTAACACACTCCGGAGTGGCACTCGAGGGGAGCGACCCACACGAGTAAAAGTACCTCAGTAATAAGTATCATAAGTGTCGTAAACAGCAGGACTGGATCATGACTATGATCAAAGTGGAAAAAGCCATCCACTAAGAAAACCCTGATATGATGCCATAGTACTCAATAAGTGGGAAAAAACCATCCACTAAAGAAAAGCCCGATCCCCTGCTGATGCCAAAAATAAACCAGACTCAACCCCATTCTGATGCAAGGATAAACATCTGGCCGACCGCCTACAGTCCGCGGTCACCGCAACACCCCACAAGTTTATAATCTAACATAACCTTGGCTATACTATTCCAAACCCCTGCTCATATTCGAGCGACAAGCAACTGAAAGCAAAAGAGAGCAATAAACATGTCAAGTCTTAATATGATAGTGTAGCAATAAATAGTGGCCCTACCTGATGTCCGGGCATGCATGCAACTGTCTTTATTTTAAAAGTTGTAAAATAGTGTCAAAGATTTAAAAAGATTGATTTACTGAATAAAAGTCATTTGCATGCGAGATTATAGCCTTTGTCTCAATCACAGTGTCTCATTATAAGTCATCATATCATCTGTGGAATTATATTAAATTTTAGGAGAGTTTGTCCCAGCGGTTCTCATCAATTGTCCTGTTAGTAGTCCTGTTAGTAGTCCTGTTAGTAGTCCTGTTAGTAGTCCTGTTAGTAGTCCTGTTAGTAGTCCTGTTAGTAGTCCCAATAGTTCTCATCAATTTAGTTTGTCCCAATTGTTCTCATCAATTGTCATATTAGTTTGTCCCAATTGTTCTCATCAATTGTCATATTAAATTTTAGGGGAGTTCCAGTAATCCCAGTGAGCTTGTCAAAAATGAGGTAAGCAACAACCGCCCACCTCGAACAGCTCAAATTACACCTCAGGTAGTCTCCTGGTTGTCCACAGTCCCCTAGAACTGCTGTCTGCCGAAAACGGTGCCCTACAGCAACACACATTGCACAGGGTGTAACTATAGTATTCATAAAAATACAGCTTTTGCTGTTTTTCAAATAGCACAAAAAGAGAGGAGTTTTTCACCTCTGTATAGTGCTCAGAAAAATCCAGAAAAATTACGGTTGCGTTCCTCGCGAAGAGTAGATCAAAATCGACTCTTTAAACGCCTCGATCTGATGCTCCTACGCCAAGATAAAAATCGGAGAAGTTGACACTGTCCAGAAATTTCCACAGCAAAAAGGGGGGTCAAAGAGACCTCGGGAAACGTGCCAAAAGTACGAAATGGAGCAAAGTGATCAACACGGAAATCGAAGCCTTACCTCTTAGGAACGCGCTGTCGCAAAAATCGTCCAAAAATTCCTCCTGGTTAGCCCACAGGGAATTTTCGACGGAACTGCGACGGGAAATGGGCCGAAAAAGAAAACCGTCGCAGTGCGCCGCGTCGCAGATAACTCACTAACTGTAACTCCAAAAATTCTAAAATTCTGAGGAGAGAGAGAGGAGAGAGAGAGGAAGAATTTTCGTAGAGGGCACTTTCTCTGGTTCTCTCTCTAAAGGCTCGAAAACCGAGGTGGGAAATGAGGAGGGGTGGGGGCTGCTATTTATAATGGGCTGAGGCTCCACACCAGATCCCGGGCAGAACAGCAAACACCGGAATGGACCATCCAGGACGCGCCACGTGTTGACAAAACAGGAAACAGCCTTGTGCAATGCCACTCAAAAGACGCCACGTGTCCACGTGGAGCACGGGCCCGGTCCCCGCGCCGGGTCTTCCGGAAAATGTTGGCCAATCGGGGTGCGCCACGTGTCACAGTCCCCGTGGGCTTCTAGAAGCCGGCCAGCCAATCGGGAGCCGCCACGTGGCACGGGGGGTATTCGGTGCTCCCGGTGCACGCCAGGCCCATGGACCGCGCACCCGAGCCCCCGCCCGCGCCTGCGCCGCCGCCCTCTGCCGCTGTGCCGCCGCTGCGCCGCCGCCCGCCGCCGTGCGCCGCCGCCCGCCGCCGCTCGCCGGTCGCCGCCGGCGGCCGGAACAGTAATTCCGGCCGGCGGTTACTGTTCCGGTGAACAGTACCAAGTGTGTGAAAAAATAAAGCGAATATACCGTTTTGATCGTTTTCGCGCGCTGAGTCCAAATACGACGTCCATTTCGCCAAATTCTCATCCGAAATTTTGCCGAAAGCTCCCGGAAAATTCCATTTGCTCCGATTTTCGCGCAGAGTCTATATTAAATGTCCAATTTCGATTCTACAAGCTCTGCTTCACCGAATAAGCTCCCTACAGTCACTGTTTAATATTGCACAGTTCCTGCGGGAGTCCGGATCATCACACCGGCCGCCGGAATTACTGTTCCGGCGAGCGGCGAGCGGCGGCGGGCGGCGGCGCACGGCGGCGGGCAGCGGCGCAGCGGCGGCACAGCGGCGGAGTGCGGAGGCGCGCAGCTTGGGCAGGCGCGGGCAGGCGCGCTGGTGCGCGGTCCACGGCATGGCGTGCACCGGGTGCACCGAAGACCTCCTGTGCCACGTGGTGCTTCCCCATTGGCCGGCCGGCTTCTAGAAGCATGTGGGAAGGTGACACGTGGCAGCACCCGGTTGGCCGACATCTTCCGGAAGACCCGGCGCGGAGACCGGGCCTGTGCACCGCGTGGACACGTGGCGGCTTCTGAGTGGCCCTTGCACAGGCTGTTTCCTGTTTTGTGGACGCGTGTCGCGTTTTGGTTGGCCCGTTTCGGTGTTTCCTGTTCGGATCCGATCCTGTGTGGAGCCCCAGCCCATTATAAATAGGGTCCCCCACCCCTCCTCATTCCCACCTCGATATTTGTGCCGTAGAGAGAGAATTAGAGGTTGGGCCCTTTAGGAAAAATGTTCCTCTCTCTCTCCTCTCTCTCTCCTCCAGATTTTAGAATTTTTGAAGATACGGATAGTGAGTTAGTTGCGACGCGGCGCACTGCGACGGTTTTCTTTTTCGGCCCATTTCCCGTCGCAGTTCAGTCGAAAATTCCCTGTGTGCTAACCAGGAGGAATTTTTGGACGATTTTTGCGGCAGCGCGTTCCTAAGAGGTAAGGCTTTGATTTTCATGTTGATCACTTTGCTCCATTTCGTACTTTTGGCATGATTCCCGAGGTCTCTTTGACCCCCCTTTTTGCTGTGGAAATTTCTTGGCGTAGGAGCATCAGATCGAGATGTTTAAAGAGTCGATTTTGATCTACTCTTCGCGAGGAACGCAACCGTAATTTTTCTGGATTTTTCTGAGTACTATACAGAGGTGAAAAACTCCTCTCTTTTCGTGCTATTTGAAAAATAGCAAAAGCTGTATTTTTATGAATAATATAGTTACACCCTGTGCAATGTGTGTTGCTGTAGGGCACCGTTTTCGGCAGACAGCAGTTCCAGGGGATTGTGGACAGCCAGGAGACTTTCTGGGTGTGATTTGAGCTGTTCGAGGTGGGCGGTTGTATTGGTTTATTTTATAGGATCCACAAGGATCTAAATAGGTACTATCAAACAACTAGAGGGGGGTGAATAGGTGTAATACTTAAAAAACTCAATCTCAGTGCAAAATAAAAACCAATGCGGAAAATAAAAACAGCACACCGAGATTTACGTGGAAACTCCAATCCAGGAGAAAAACCACGGGACCAACACGCAATAACAATCCACTAAGAATAGAAGAATAACAAGGTGATTACCGACTCCACGGACTCAACCCCTCCTTCAGCTTCTTCGGACCTTGCGCTGACCGGTTGGATATCCACGCAATAACAATCCCTAAGAAAAGAAGAATAACAAGGTGATTACCGTCTCCACGGATTTAACCCCTCCTTCAATTTCTTGGACCTCGCGCTCCACCGATTTTGCACGCCCACTGCACACGTTCGAATCCACGAACGCCACTCGAATCCACGAGCACACGTTTCGAATCCACGAAACGCCTTTAGCACACCGAATCCACGATGCCACGTCGAATCCACGACGCAAACTCAGTCGATAAGAATATTGACTTCGATGGTGATCCTTTGCTTAGATTCTCATTGATGAACCGTAGAAGAAATCTCTAAGCAAAGATTAGATCAATTCGACAAAAGATATGTTCTTGAAAGAACCGTCGAATTGACCTAAAAGAGGCTATAAAGAAGATCGATAAAAACCTAGCCTCTAGGGTTGCTCTCAAGTGTTTTATAAATTGATCGGCCGTAGCTCCCACGTTTTTGAGAAACCCTAAATGTCTATTTATAGTTTAGAAACCTTTGGAAAGAGATAAGAATCAAAAACATACCTTATCTGGAAATTTTCAGGACGGCGATCCGGATCGGATTTACTGCGATCCGGATCGTCGTAACGAGATTGACGATTCCAGAAAACCAAGGGTTCGGGATCCGGATTGCAAGGTCCGATCCGGATCGTTCATGCAATTCAGCAAAGTCCCATGTTCGGGATCCGGATCGGAATGGCCTAGGATCCGGATTGAAATTGCCAATGAACAAGTACCCTTCGGGATCCGGATTGCAAGGTCTGATCCGGATCCTGAACATGTCCCATGTCCAGTTTTTGATTTTTATGCAATTAAAAAATCATCCAAGTGTTTCTACACTATAAGAAAGTATTCGGATCACCACAATTATTTAGTTAAACATACCTGATCCTTTTGAATACTTTCTTCTTGAGATTGATGTAACTGATCCACAATTCTTCAACTTCAATCTTCAAGACTCAAGACACTGAGTGTCAACTTGAGCTCTTGTTGAATCTTCTCTAAGTCTTTGATTGCTGATTGACAATTTGATCCCTTTAAGACTCTGACTCAACTCACTGACTTGACTCACGAAATATGCCAATACCAAAATGCCGTAACAGGTTGTTGCTTACCTCATTTTTGACAAGCTCACTGGGATTACTGGAACTCCCCTAAAAATTAATATGACAATTGATGAGAACCACTGGGACAAACTAATATGATAATTGATAAGAACTAACAGGACAAACTAACAGGACAATTGATGAGAACTATTGGGATGAATTAATATGACAATTGACGAGAACCGCTGGGACGAACTCTCCTAAAATTTAACCCCACAGATTATATGATGACTTATATTGGGACACTGTGATTGGGACAAAGGCTATAATCTCGCATGCAATAACCTTTATAACAATCAATCTTTTTAAAATAAATATTTGACACTTTTCTACAGCTTTTAAATAATGGCATGCTTTCTTGCTCATCTAGTTAGCCACTATTTATTGCTACACTATCATCTTGGGATTTGTACATGTTTCATTGTTGTCCTGTGCATCCAGAGGTTTGTTGCTCAAGTGTGAGCAGGGGTTTGGGATAGTGTAGTCGAGATTGCATTAGATTGTGGATTTGTGGGGTATTGCGGTAACCGCGGACAGTAGGCGGTCGACCAGATGTTTACCCTTGCATCAGATTGGGGTTGAGTCTGGTTTATTGCATCAGCTGGGGATTGGGTTTCTGTAGTGGATGGAGTTTCCCACTTTGATCATAGTTATGATCCAGTTCTGCTATATTGAGATATGTGCTACAGAGATACTTGAGATACTGATGACAGAGATGCTTTACTCGTGTGGGTCGCTCCCCTCGAGTGCCACTCTGGAGGTGGGCTTTTTCAGACCCAGCCGTGTGTGCCGGTCTGATACTTATGTTGGGATGCGAGCCGTGCGAGCCGATCCCGCGGTTTCGAGCCGTGTGTGCAGATTCCGCTGAGCAGGCAGTACCAGTTGTTACTGGTGTCTAGATTGGATTTATTTGGACAGATTCCATTTCTGATGCATGCATACAGTTTTGACAACATAGTAGTGGTAGTTTTCCTGTTTCAGCATCTTATGTATTTTACCACTTCTCCCTTTTGTCTCTAGTAGTCCTAGTGGGTCCGTCAGAGTTGAGGTTTTACCCACTAGGGGAGGCTGCTGGTTTATCTGGTAGTTCTCACCCCCCATTGTTATTTTCTGTTTCTTTCTTCTCCTTTATTTTGCAGAGTCATCTGCAGGAGCTGCTAGGCCTTCGGCAGCGGATCGAGGTAAGGGGATCGCCGAATAGATAGATCTCCTGTGAGATTGAGAGCTGTAAATAGACGTTGTACCCTTCACTCAGACTGTGGTATTCTCCTTTTATTTGGGTCTGGCTTCTGCCAGCAGGTTGTACTATTTGGTGAGCTGAGAGATTATTGTACTTATTACTGCTTTATTTGTAGTTCCAGTCTGAGATACTATGTGGTTATTCTACTTCAGCTCTGTATTATGCTCTTTTATTGTTCATATTATATCGGAGCAGGTTACCAGCGCTTCGTGTACTCGGGAAATCCCGTGTGCACGGCGGATCTGTTGGCGAGTCCGGGTTCCGGGGCGTGACAGGAAGGCAGTAAGCCGATCAATGAGAAATACCTGAGACACTACCATCCATCAGTTTGGGAAGACATGATGCAAAAACTTAACTTTTATTTTATGAAAAAGTTTTAGTACAAGTGTACAGCCAATGGCTAAGTACAAAAGTGTTCAAAAGGAAAAATTTTTGAAGCCGAAGGACTAAGAGAGCAAATCCTTAAGTTGCATCCATTCAGCTTCAAGGATTGCCTGCGAGCGCTAAGCCACATTCTTCCGGCGTTTCATCGCAGAATGACCTTGAAGAAGGTCACCTAATCCTCAGCGAAGCACAGCACCGAGATTCGCCTCCGCTTTGTATTCGGCATGAGCTGCGTCGATGTTTGCTCGGGTTGCCACTAGTTCTTGCTTACCGCGAGCGAGGCGAAGTTCGGTATTAGCGATCTCTCGCTCAAGAATGGAAGAGCTTTCGCGTGATATCATCCACTTGGTATGGCACTTCTCAAGCAGCGAAGATTGTGCAGCGACCGACACTCGATGGGTTTCAACCGAGGCGAAGTGAACGTCGACTATAGAAAATTCATCGAGCAAACCCGATTGATGGGTTTCAACCGAGGCAAAGTGAACGTCGACTATAGAAAATTCATCGAGCAAACCCGATTGATGAGAGACCAAGTAGGCGAGTAGGGATGTCAACGAAACCACAAAACACTATTCTTGGGGAGTCGGGAAGAAGTAGTGAGGAGAAGCCGAGAGAATGCTAAGGAGCTCCGCAAGACTTTGAGTTTTCTCTAGAGAAAGAGCGAGCACGATGAGGCCCTCAGAGAATAAGACAAAGCATTGATGAAACAACCCCCTGGCAGAGTCCTTGGTACCCAGGGGGAGCATTTTGCCGGTTTCGGATGAAGGGCTCAACACAAGAAGCTCTTCAATGGAAGGTAGCGGATCCTTCCCGGAGGCTGAAGCAATGACCGTTGAAGCTTCAACGGGTGAGTCCACCGGTGAACCTAAAATAGTAGAGACGTTCGCTGCAAGGCCGACATCTGATAGCTCGAGCGCAATATCGACGGTCGAACCTGACGGCTTGACCCTGGCCTCACCATCTTCTCTTCTCTCACTTTCTTCTCCACATTCTCTCGCTTCCTCCATCTCTTCTTCTTCTTCTTCTTCTTATTCTTCTTCTTCTTCTTCTTCTTCTTCTTCTTCTTTTTTTTCTTCTTCTTATCTTTCGCCTTCCTCATCATCCTCATCTATTTCTTCTCTTTCTTCTCTCTCTTTTTTTCTCTTTCTTCTTCTTCTTCCCTCACTTTCTATATTCTCTTCGCTTTTTCTTTTCTTCCCATTTTCTCTTCTCATTCTCTTCTTCTTTCTTCTGTTTCTCTTCTTTTCCCTCCTTAGCCTTTTTGGTCGCCTTATCGGGCCCCTTTTGTCGCTTATGCTCTTTATGAGCCATTTCTGCGGCTTGAAGGGATGGATTACTCGGCTTTTGCCCCTCCTCAGCAGTCGACGATTCCTTCTTAATGGCTGTCCACTCGGCTACTAAGGCTTCCTGCCGAGTGACCATTTCCTGCAGCGAAGTGTTACGGCATTTTGGTGTTGGCATATTTCGTGAGTCAAGTCAGTGAGTTGAGTCGGAGTCTTAAAGGGATCAAATTGTCAATCAGCAATCAAAGACTTAGAGAAGATTCAACAAGAGCTCAAGTTGACACTCAATGTCTTGAGTCTTGAAGATTGAAGATGAAGAATTGTGGATCAGTTACATCAATCTCAAGAAGAAAGTATTCAAAAGGATCAGGTATGTTTAACTAAATAATTTTGGTGATCCGAATACCTTCTTATAGTGTAGAAACACTTGGAAGAATCTTTCATTGAATAAACATCAAAAACTGGTGTTCGGACATGTTCAGGATCCGGATCAGAGCCAGCGATCCGGATCCCGAAGGTTGTTGTTTCATACAATACTTCAATCCGGATCGCAGCATCTCACGATCCGGATCCCAAACGTTGAGTTTTCTGAATTGTATGAACGATCCGGATCAGACAATCCGATCCGGATCCCGAACGTGTGATTTTCTGGAAACCGTCTTTATTGCTACTGCAATCCGGATCGCCCAAATCCGATCCGGATCGCCGTCCGTCAAATTTCCAGAAATGTTAGGTTTTTGATTCTTATCTCCTTCCTAGGGTTTCTAACCTATAAATAGACCCTATGACTCTTTTTCTAGGGTGAATCCAAATAATCCACATAGCCGTCATTTTCATATATCATCTTATACGGCTCTAGATCCACATATAGAGAAGAAAGGAAATCATTAGAGAATACTCTATGTTTCTTCATCTATATTGATTAGTTTGATTCTAGGTTTTCATACTCACATCTTGAGTTGAATCAAACTAATGAATACTTAGATGGTATTTCCGATCTATCTTTGATCTAAGTATTCGGCGGATCATCACCACCAAAAACAACGATTTACCCCAAAAATCGGCGCGTGGATTCGCGTGTCCTTGTGGATTCAAGGTTCAACCGCTCTCGTGGATTCGGAGCGAGGCACATTCGTGGATTCGAAGGGTGCTATTGGGTGAAGACCGTGGATTCGGTCGGACATCGTGGATTTGACGTTGGACGCCGTGGATTCTGCGTTGGGCGCAGATCGTGGATTCGAGAAGCGTCGTGGAGCGAGCGGAGAAGATCCTCTAGGAGCGTATGGAAAAGGTTGAGTCGTAAGTGTGTACGGTAAATCACCTTGTACGTGTTTTAATTCTAGTGGATTTCTGCCGTGTTATCGGTCCCGTGGTTTTTTACTCCGGTGATGGAGTTTTCCACGTAAAAATCTTGCGTATTATTTTTATTTCCGCATTGGGTTTTTATCGCAACGATTTTTGAGTGTTTATACGTTTACACCTATTCACCCCCCTCTAGGTGTTTTTTCCCCTATTTAGATCCTTATTACATATAACCCAACAAGTGGTATCAGAGAGGGAATAGGGTTGTAAACAATAGTTGAAGGTGGAAACATCAACCGACCCCCGTTCTTCGATGGGACTAATTATGCTTATTGGAAAGTGCGGATGAGAGCTTTTCTCATCTCAATTGATGAGCGTGTTTGGCAAACCGTGGAACACGGTTGGGTGCATCCTGTTGAGGAAGTAGGAAATTCTACTACCCCAAAACCTCGCTCTAGATGGTCCAAAGAGGAATTTGAAAGATCTTCTTACAATGGGAAAGGTATGAACGCTTTATTTAATTCTCTTTCCTCGACTGAGTTCACACGAATTTCCGCGTGTGAAACTGCAAAGGAGATTTGGGATATTCTCAAAATTACACATGAGGGTACTAATCTTGTAAAAATTTAAAAGCTCCAGATGCTTACAAGTCAATTTGACTCTATTCATATGGAAGAGCATGAATTGTTTACAGATTATTACACTAGACTTCAAGATGTAATAAATACATGTGCTAATTTAGGAGAAAAGATCCCGGAGTCGAGAATTGTAAGAAAGATACTTCGGACTCTTCCGGAACGGTTTAGGGCAAAGGTTACCGCCATTGAAACCGTTAGTCATCCGGATGAGATGAGAGTAGAGGAATTAGTAGGTGCTTTACAAACATATGAGATGACTTTTCCTACTAATCAAGTTTCTTCCAAGTCTTCTTCTAAGCTTACAGGTATTGCGTTCAAATCAACAAAGGAAGAAGATGGCGTATCAAGTTCCGACGATGAAATCTCTTTTGTCGATTTTGAAGAACAATTGGCGCGGATCACAAAAAAATTTCGTCAGAAATTTTGGAAGAATCGAACCGATGGATCTTCATCCACGAAATCTTCTAAAGGATCATCGGGTTCTAAATCCTCTAAACTCAAAAGCTTTGCAAAACCTTCTAAAGAAAAAGAAAAAGATGATTTCGAAGGGGAAATCCAATGCTATCGATGCAAAGGCTACGACCATTTTTCAACGGATTGTCCTTCTCCGAAATCATATAAAAAGAAGGCTTTGCAAGCGAAAACTTGGGACGATTCTACTTCTAATGAATCGACCTCAAGTAAAGAGAAAAAAATCGTTGCTTCTCATGCCTCTCATTTTCCCTCTTCTAATAATTGTTTATCATCATTAGTCACTGACTCTACTCCTTTGATTTTGTATGAAACATCAACAACCGGCGGAGAGTCATCAAGTGAGGGGGAGTCGGACGAGGAAGAACTCGTTGAGGCATATCAACAACTTCTTGCGGAATCTAAGAAGATGGCCAAGCATATCAAGAAGTTGAGGAAGCAACGACTTGAGAATCAAGACGAGAATCATGCTTTAAAGATAAAACTTCATGATCTCGAGGGGGAACAAGGACGTTTATTGAATAACAATAAAATCCTCCAAGAAAAGCTAAACCAATCGGAGACAAACGCTAAATCATATACGGACAAGATTGGTTTTCTAGAAAAACTGTTTGAGGATATTCATGTCACCAATCAAGCTTTGACCAAGCAAGTTCATCAACTTAAATCCGACATACAAAGGTTTTCAACCGGTTCCAAGAAATTTGATTGTATGTCCGGATTAGGTCAAACAAGCAAGGTTGGTTTGGGATTTAAGAAGGATCAAACTGTGCATGCTTCAAGTTCCACATTCAAATTGAGAGGAAGAACGTGTCACCTTTGTGGACTTGAAGGACATTTGGTGAAGGATTGCCCGAAAAAGAGAAAGAAGAATTCTTCGGCAACTTCATCTACGGAGCGAACTCAACGGAATCAAAAGACACATCAAGTCAAAGGAGTTCACTCAACCCACCAAAGGTCCGAGCCACATCATCAATCATACAAGTGGATCACTGCGAGGCAAAGACCTAAGGTGGATCAACAGTCAAAGCTATCATCTCCCAACCACAATGAATCAAGACAACCCAGAATTCGACAATTTTGGATTCGGAAAGGTGATATCTTTCCTTGTCTTAAGTTCTAATTAGCTTATGACTGTATGTAATGCTTTGATTGGTTTTTCCTTCATATCTTTCTTAATCTTTGCATTACATGGGTTTCAATGCTCTTTGTTTTTATACTTTGTTTTTGAACAAAAGGGTTTTTACTGAACAAGTGCATTGAATAAAAAGGGCTTCACGTTTATTCACTCCAAATTAATTTTATATGGATTATCAACTTTACTCCATAATCATAATCTTGAAGATACTTCATTATAGGAGTTTTTGATATTATAAGCATCAAATTTTAGAAATCATGTGTGATCTTTAGATGCTTAATCTATCTCGGTTGTGTGAATTCATTGTGATAAACGTGAGACAACCGATAGACTAAAATTTGGGATTTAATTCTTTCACGTAAGAGATTGCCTTCTTACAAGGGTAAATAATTGATTTATGAAAGATGTGGAAAGAGTTACATCCGAAAGGAGTGTGAAAACTACCACCACATGCTGGAAAGAGCTGCCACCCCGGTCGTCCGGTTTGTGTGTGAAGCTACCACATGTTATGGATGCTTGATAGTATTTTATGAGAAAATCTTTAGTTGAAGCATTTGGAGATTTATATGCAAAACTCTTATATTTTGAACAATCTCCTGGTTGGTATAAGGTGGGATAGTTGAAAGATGCTCAAAGAGCCACCCTTAGGTATTTTAGTGCTTTTCTCAAATTTGAAAGGGTAAGAAATCAAATTGATGTCATTTGGAAATCTCTGTAAGTCATCTTTGTACATCCGTTACATCTTGATAGACTTTGGATCTCAAGATTATTTTTGATGACTTGTGTTTGATGAATATAACATGAAAAACCGTTTATAATGTTTTATCTTTATTTTTCATGATTTAGGAGTAAATCTTTTTAATCTTGTGAAATTAATTGGATTGAATGACATCTTGTTAATTCATTGGTTAAAGCACTTAAATTGTTTTCTTGATGGAATACAAATCGGTATTTGAAAAGACTCTAAAATTTGGATTTGTTTCAAGGAATTATTAGTTTTTTGCCTTCTGGTACCGGTACGCAATCTGCATTTTTGTTATATACCGGAACTGAGCTTTTATCTCTCTTTCTCTTTGAACTGATGTTGTTAGTGATTTTCTTTTGTCTAGTATGTTCACTGTTTGACAATTTGTGACAAAAAGGGGGAGAAGAGAAATGACGGAGATGAGATCATCAAGAGAGGATAAACGAAACGAAAATGGAAAAATGGGGGAGAACGGAAAATGATGATCGTACCACAAAGGGGGAGAACATAGATGCTCAAGAACATGGAGAACATGTTAGAGATGCTCAAGATAGGGGGAGACAAAGAAAAATTGAAAGAGCCGAAAAACAAAAGAACCAAAAGGAAGACGGATCAAATGCAGGATTCTAATTTCTAACGACTAACGTTTGATTTCGTTTGGAGTTTTGTTTTGCAGGAATTACATCACTTTAAGACTCCAAGTCCTAAGTCATAGAGTATGTTCTAGGACTGTTTGGTTCAAATGTAATTTTGTATTTATTGGATCTTTCACGCAAAGAAAATCAATGTTTTGGTGATGACATTGAGTTTCAATTTTTTGGTTTAAGATGAGTGACTTGAGTGCTTTTATGTATTTTTGGGTTTTGTCACGAAATTGACAAAGGGGGAGATTGTTACGGCATTTTGGTGTTGGCATATTTCGTGAGTCAAGTCAGTGAGTTGAGTCGGAGTCTTAAAGGGATCAAATTGTCAATCAGCAATCAAAGACTTAGAGAAGATTCAACAAGAGCTCAAGTTGACACTCAATGTCTTGAGTCTTGAAGATTGAAGATGAAGAATTGTGGATCAGTTACATCAATCTCAAGAAGAAAGTATTCAAAAGGATCAGGTATGTTTAACTAAATAATTTTGGTGATCCGAATACCTTCT
The DNA here is from genome assembly GCA_029204045.2 of Tillandsia leiboldiana. Taxonomy (NCBI): domain Eukaryota; kingdom Viridiplantae; phylum Streptophyta; class Magnoliopsida; order Poales; family Bromeliaceae; genus Tillandsia; species Tillandsia leiboldiana. The sequence goes on along the minus strand of CM055063.1, from coordinate 51,415,111 downwards.
TATAGTGTAGAAACACTTGAATGAACTTTTATTGTCATAATAATCAAAAACTGGTGTTCGGACATGTTCAGGATCCGGATCAGAGCCAACGATCCGGATCCCGAAGGTTGTTGCTTCATACAAGACTTCGATCCGGATCCATGCAATTTCCGATCCGGATCCCGAATGTTAAGTTTTCTGATTTGTATGAACGATCCGGATCGGGCAATGCGATCCGGATCCCGAACCATGGTATTTCTGGAATCGTCAATCTCGTTACGACGATCCGGATCGCAGTAAATCCGATCCGGATCGCCGTCCTGAAAATTTCCAGATAAGGTATGTTTTTGATTCTTATCTCTTTCCAAAGGTTTCTAAACTATAAATAGACGTTTAGGGTTTCTCAAAAACGTGGGTTCTCTACCGATTTATTTATAAAACACTTGAGAGCAACCCTAGAGGCTAGGTTTTCATTGTTCTTCTTAATAGCCTCTTTTAGGTCAATTCGACGGTTCTTCTAAGATCTGTTTTTTGTCGAATTGATCTAATCTTTGCTTAGAGATTTTTCCCATGGATCTTCATTGATAATCTAAGCGAAGGATCACCATCGAAGTCAATATTCTTATCGACTGAGTTTGCGTCGTGGATTCGACGTGGCATCGTGGATTCGGTGTGCTAAAGGCGTTTCGTGGATTCGAAACGTGTGCTCGTGGATTCGAGTGGCGTTCGTGGATTCGAACGTGTGCAGTGGACGTGCAAAATCGGTAGAGCGCGAGGTCCAAGAAATTGAAGGAGGGGTTAAATCCGTGGAGACGGTAATCACCTTGTTATTCTTCTTTTCTTAGGGATTGTTATTGCGTGGATATCCAACCGGTCAGCGCAAGGTCCGAAGAAGCTGAAGGAGGGGTTGAGTCCGTGGAGTCGGTAATCACCTTGTTATTCTTCTATTCTTAGTGGATTGTTATTGCGTGTTGGTCCCGTGGTTTTTCTCCTGGATTGGAGTTTCCACGTATATCTCGGTGTGCTGTTTTTATTTTCCGCATTGGTTTTTATTTTGCACTGAGTTTTGGTTTTATAAGTATTACACCTATTCACCCCCCCTCTAGTTGTTTGATAGTACCTATTTAGATTCTTGTGGATCCTATAAAAACCAACACGAAGGCCGAGACATTTCCTCGGCTAGAAGACGATCAACAGAAGACGATGGCTGAGGAGCAACTTTGGCTGACATCGAAACTAGGGCATCTTGCTCTGATGGAATTGCGTGACTAATACCGGCCGCCTCGGCAGAAGTGCCTTCGCGACGAAGCTTTGACGATCGTGGAATAGATGCGAGCTTATCGGCCGACCGCTTGGCCGACGAGGAACGACGAGGCAACCGAATGAAAGAAAAATATTAGGCCAAAGAACAGCACGTTGAAAGATGTGAAAATAGACAAGTACCTGAAGATATTCTTTAGGAGTCAAAGCCTTTTCCTCCGATAAGGTGGCAGCTTGAACCACTACCGGATGCGCGACGGCTAAAGTTCTTTGACCCGATTGAGCGGCCCCCCTAACGATCGGCTCTTCCTTAACAGGTCGGGAAGTAGTCGAAGGCCTTCGGGAGAAATGCTTAACGGGAGGAGAGCTATGAGACGGTTGCTCGGCAAGGCGATCCGGTTAAGACAAAGGCAAAGTCAGTATAATGTGAAAAGAGACCCTAAATAAAGGAAGGAATATAAGCGCACCGGCAGAGTTTGAAGAGGGACCACGTCCTCCTCGAGGTTCGGACCAGGAGCCGAAGTCGAGGGCCCAACTGGAACAAAAAGAAACCACGTAAGGAAACTGCCAAAGGCTAAGGAAGGCTTAAGAGGAAGAAATAAGACTTTACCTTCTGATTTGGATAGGGGATCGGTGTCAAAGTCGAAGCGACCAAGCATGTCGGAAAAGGTGACGCCAAACAAGATGTTGCAGATGTCACCCCAAACCCACTGGAATAGCTCATCGGAAGGCCCGTCGATGACCGGAGTAAACGACACAAGAATGAAGTGATGCTTCAGGTGTTTTCTCGTGGCGGTGATTCGTTCCACTTCGGCTGTTACTTTCACTGGGTGCTGAGTATGGTAGGTGTTACCGTAAAGTAGAAAGTCGGGGTCGGAAGCGCTTGGATCAAGTTGAACTCTCGAGCCGCGAAGTGGGGGTAGTAAACTTCGGTACTTGACCCGTGCAGGCAAAGTGGCGGCGCTGCGGCCCCGCGTGGGCCCAGCCCTTGCGTGGGCATGCGCAAGTAGCAGCGGCGGCGGCCTGAACAGCAGCGGCGGCGGCCTGGCAGGGCGCGGCACGCGCGTGCAGCAGCACCACGCGGTGGCGGCCTGGCAGGGCGCGGCCCTATGCAGCACAATCAGCGCGCGGCAGCGGCGGCCAGAGCATTAGCAGAAGCGGCCTGGCAGGGTGCGGCGCGCGCGTGCAGCAGCACCACGCGGCGGCGGCCTAGCAGGGCGCGGCCCTGTGCGGTGCGCAATCAGCGCGTGGCAGCGGCGGCGCTCCTGGCTGCGCGCGGGCGGCAGCGCGCAAGGCTGCGCGCGGCGGCAGGCAGCGCGCAAGGCGGCAGCACGCAAGGAGTTGAGAATGGAGTTAAGAATTGGTACTTGTGGGTATTGTTCGGTGTTTGAGCGCGAGAAATAGTGAACGGCGGAGCGATCGAATCTGAAATCCGACTTACGGATCTCCCGGGACGGGGCTGGGAGTGTGACGCCCCCAATAGTCCCACATCGGATGTGGATGGAATTGTGATTGGGTATATATAAGACTTGGACACTAGTAATAATAACTGGGCTTAAGCATTTTGGGCTGTGGTTTGGCCCAACGAGTTATTATTGCTAGTGGGTCGGGTCATTACATTTGGTATCAGAGCCAATAACCAGCCGGAAGTGTGCGGCGAGTCTCGGCTGAGCCTGGGTCTAGATGACAGGGCTAGCGAGACAAGTCTCACATCGCCTGGTGATCTTGGGCTGTTGTGTGTCTGTTTGGGCTGACGAGGACGTCAGGCCTAAACGGGGGGAGTCTGTGACACCCCCAATAGTCCCACATCGGATGTGGATGGAATTGTGATTCGGTTTATATGAAACTTGGACACTAGTAATAATAACTGGGCTTAAGCATTTTGGGCTGTGGTTTGGGCCCAACGAGTTATTATTGCTAGTGGGCCGGGTCGTTACATTTGGTATCAGAGCCAATAACCAGCCGGAAGTGTGCGGCGAGTCTCGGCTGAGCCTGAGTCTAGATGACAGGGCTAGCGAGACAAGTCTCACATCGCCTGGTGATCTTGGGCTGTTGTGTGTCTGTTTGGGCTGACGAGGACGTCAGGCCTAAACGGGGGGAGTCTGTGACACCCCCAATAGTCCCACATCGGATGTGGATGGAATTGTGATTGGGTTTATATGAAACTTGGACACTAGTAATAATAACTGGGCTTAAGCATTTTGGGCTGTGGTTTGGGCCGAACGAGTTATTATTGCTAGTTGGCCGGTCGTTACAGGGAGGGTCTCGGCATTAGTAGTTGCATCGTAATCCATGCTAAGAGGCTTGCACGCTTTTCGAGGAGATTGGATTTTATGTCCCTATATAAGTATTCGGTTTTAGGGTTTTCTTGGTACGTACAAGAGGTTATTTTCTTTTCCCCCCTCTTTCAAGAAAACCCTAGCCGAAAGAAAAGAGAGAAAAGGGAGGCGGAACCCGATCTCCTACGATCAACGTGCCGGAAGCCGAGGAACAGGAGCAGATCGTCTCTCCGTTAGATCAAGGTGAGCGGCGACTAATCTTCTTATGCTTGTATTCATAGTTGAGCGTTCTTGTTTTTGGGTTTCGTTTTTAGCTGCCGCCACCGCTGCCATCGCAACCCGCGCATCGAACTTGCGCGCTGCCGCCGCGCACAGCCATGCGCGCCGCCGCCGCCGCGCGCAGCCAGGAGTGTCGCCGCTACCACGCGCTGATTGCGCACCGCACAGGGCCGCACCCTGCCAGGCCACCACCGCGTGGTGCTGCTGCATGCGCGCGCCGCGCCCTGCCAGGCCGCCGCCGCTGCCGCGCGCTGATTGCGCGCCGCACAGGGTCACGCCCTTCCAGGCCGCCGCCGCGTGGTGCTGGTGCACGCGCGCGCCGCGCCCGGCCAGGCCGCTGATTGCGCGTCTGTAGTAACCATGATTTTTGAAACTGAATATTTAAAGTTTAAATAGTTTCTGGATTATTTAAATGGCAAAAATGGGTAATTAGTAGTGCAATTGTGGCCCTAAAATATTGATTTTTGATTGGGGTCTGATTTCGAAAATCCGAGATAACCATTGCGACCGTCTCGTCGAAATAAGAAAAATTGATATTCACATCTTTTCGATCCGACGGTCGGATCTTCCACAAAACAGCGAAAGAAAAGCGGGCCCCACAACTTAAGTTGTGAATAGTAACCCCTGATTTAAATCCTCTTTCGACCGACGTCGGCCGTTTCGACGTCTGGACCCCTAACATAGCAGTATGAGTAGTCGATTCTAGCTATTTTCGACGTTCTGAACGCAATGGCACTGACGGTTTTCGCGTTTGGCGATCCGGGTGCATCGAAATGCGTGCGTCATTCTACAACATAGAATAGATTATGACCCAAGATTTTATTCGTGCACCGAATCCATCAAGCAAGGGCATTTTCTGAAAGGTCTCGACGAGCCGGACATTGTGGCGAAGTCCGTTTCGCAATTTGACGAACCAGTTGTCTTGAAATGCGTGAAAGATACCGAAAGAACCATTTTTTTTGCAAGAAACCTATTGTTTCTTGGGCCAAGAATGTTGGGGCTTCCAAATTGGGTTCCTGCCAGCAAATGCAGCCCACGAGTGGGTGCTTGGAGCTGGGGGGAAACCATGGAGGGAGTTGGTCAAAAGAGTTTAAATTTCCCATTAAACTCCACCTTGTATTTTGGGGTCCTGTGGGGGGAATCCGAGGGGCCATGTCTGGTCCCTAGGACCTCCCACAATTCCCCTGCAGCCTGGATTAAACCCAAGGGCTAGGGGTAGCCGAGGAGCCACCCTCCAAGAGAGCAACCCGAGAGTGAGAGGGAGAAAGGAAGGTTGCACCAAGGAGCTCCAGCTTGCTCCCTGAGGCTTCTGGGGAGTTCTTCTGCTTCTTGGGGAGCGAACCGAGGGATTTGGAGGGCTGCGCGACGCGGCGGGGGAACCGGCTTCTTCCCTTATCTTCTCCAACACCGGCGAGGTAAGATATCTCTTTCCTCTGGTTTGCAGCTTCCAAAACCTTTGGAAGTCGACTCTGTAGAGTCCACTGATGCTCCCTGACAAGCCCCGAGCCTCCATGCACGTTAGGTTACCGGCAGGAGCAACCTATCGCCGGAACCCTACGTTTGCTCCGCCGCAGCCAAGCTTCGCAACCAATGGAACAAATGAGGAAATAAAATGGCGGCCATGGACTGTAGGAGATAGGGATCATCTCCACCAAATTTGGTGGAGTTTGGTTCAGAGAGGAGGCTGCAAAGTAAAACCCTAGTTTTCGGGTTATTGTGCTTCGGCCGAGCTTTTTGCTCCGGCGCCGGCGAGCCTCCCCACCTCAGGCCAAGTGGCCGAGGATCTCCCTGGGAGCAAGGAGGTTCCAACCATGCACTTTCATGGCATCCATGCAGCCCAAATAAGGGGGTGCCATGGATGACCCGAAATGGGGTCATGTTGCGGTGGCCGGCTTTCCGGCCGTCGCCGGCAGGTGGGGAGTAGTCGGGAAGTTTGCTGGGACCAAGAGCAACCCAGCCGTGCACTCGCATGGGCTCCATGCTGACTTGGTGAAGATCCACCATTAGAGGTGGAAGCTCTAAACCGAGCTTGTGACCGCCGCCGCCGCCGCCGTGTCCTGTCGCCGGGCATAGGTTCAGGTAAGTTCGTGGGGTGTTGTAGCACCTGTTGGTGCAAGTGGATGAGGCCCAGAACCTGCGGATGAAGAGTCACCATTTTCGAGGTTTGAGCTCATCTTCCTCCTCGAGCCACGGCTAAACCGAGGGTCGAAGCTTGATCCCAGTTGCATAGAAAAGTTTCTGCAACTGGGGGGAACAATTCTTGCCATCTTAGAACCTCCCAGGTGCCTTCTCTGCTAAGAATAAGCTCGGGCAAGGGCAAGGTTGGGTGTTAATGAAGTGTGCCCACCAAGTGTTTGTAGAAATGCCTCAAAGAAGAAAAGTTTGGATCTAGGCTTCGAGCAGAATAGGAAAATTGTTCCACACACTCCCCTAAGCTTGATGCTCACTTCAGATCCAATTTTGTCTGAGTGGATTTGTGTGTGGAGTGTTAAAGGAAATAATCTCCACATACTTACTGTCATATGTGCTTTCATTCACCTTCCATATTCTTCTTAATTATGTACCATATTTATCATTTATTCTTTTCCTTTGATAATTTACCATGTAAGTCTTATTCTTGTATTATATAAAGGGTGTAAGCCCTCATGAATGATATAATTCAATTAAGCCCAATTCTACCTTTTCCTAGTTATTATGGTATCAGAGCCAGGTTACTCCAATTACTCTATTTTTTAGACGATAGGTTATCTATCCCGGTCGATATCATCGATTCCATCCAGCATTGCGCGTTGTCGTCGACGTTGTCACCACCGTACTCAGAGTCTGTCTGCCTGATCGTCATCATCACTGTAGTCGACGTTGCTACTACTAGTTGTGCAGTAGTAATCACGACGGATTCCAGTACTATCATCTTAACATTGCTACGGTGTTCTTTTTCTGTAACCCTCTACTATTTTGGGTAACTTCTCTTTTCTGATCTCTACAAAATGAGTTTGGAGTCACCACAACCTATTGTTGTTAAACTTGATGGCACCAACTATATACATTGGGCTTTTCTAATGAGAAGTTTTCTAAAAGGAAAAGGTCTTTGGAAGTACATTACGGGAGAGTACAAATGTAATGAATGCACACCTGATGCTATTGAAAAGTGGGAGATTGATAATAATAAAATATTAACTTGGATTGCTAATACTGTTAGTCCTACTATTAGTATGCAATTCGGAAAATTTGATAATGCAAAAGAAGTTTGGGATTTTCTATCAACCCGTTATAATCAAACCAATTTTGCGCGCAAATATAAACTTGAAATGGATATTCGTATGATGAAGCAGCAAAAAGGTCAATCTGTATCGGATTTTTATTCTCAAATGTCCTTTATTTGGGATCAATTAGCTTTACTGAGCCAAAATGGACAGTCGATGCTGATATCTACTATCAGTATCGTGAAGAGACTCGGCTAGTCCAATTTCTCATGGCTCTACAAGATGATTACGAATCTGTGCGAACCTCTATTCTTTATCGCACACCGCTTCCCACCGTTGATGCAGCCCTTTCTGAGTTAATTGCTGAAGAGACACGCAAAGGCACTGTCAATTTTTATTCTCCAGATAGTTCTATTGTTCTTGCCACTTCTGCCTCCCCTCGTTATAAGACTTTTTCCGATGTACATCGTGACATGCGATCCAGCCCTACTGCACCAGCCTCACGTCCATCGCGTGACTTGTCACAAGTACAATGCAACTACTGTAAGCAGTTTGGACACATCGTCAAATTTTGTACAGCACCAACTTCTCGTAATATGTAGAATAAGAAGAAATATGAACAAAAGGCTGCAGCCATGTCTGATCATTCTTTTCCACAACCTGCCAACTCCGCATCCTCCTCTATGCCTCCAACTACACTCACTACGGATGATGTACAGGCGATGATTAAACAAGCTCTCGGTATTGGTACAAACTCATCTTTGTCAGCCTCCTCTACTTCGCCAGGTATTCACCCTGCACCTTGGTTTTTTGATTCCGGTGCCTCCAACCACATGACATATGATTCTTCATGTATTACAAAACCAACAGCTACTGTATCATCACCTATAATTCGAACAACTGATGGCTCTATTGTCACAGCCACTCATACCGGTTTTCTTCAATCTGGAAACATATTCTTACCCGATACACTTCTTGTGCCCAAACTTTCAATGAACTTAATTTCTGTTGGACAACTCTGTGAACTTGGTTTTACTGTGATATTTAACTCGTCTGGCTGTGTTGTACAGGATTGCAAGATGGGGAAGCAAGTTGGAACAGGGCATAAAATTGGCCGGTTGTTTGTCGTTAATAATCTCCAGCTCTCCCCTCAGGGTACTTGTTGTGCTGTCTCTTCTTCCCATTTTTCCTCTTCATCTAAATTTTGGCATCAAAGACTTGGACATGTTTCTTTTTCTCACCTTAAGTTTATGGCTAATAAAGGGTTATTAGAACATATATCTTTTGATAAAGATCTTTGTTGTGCTGACTGCAAACTTGCTAAACAACCAGCTCTTTCTTTTCCTCTTAGTGAATCTGTAACTTCTGCCCCATTTGATTTGATTTACTCTGATATTTGGGGGCCGGCTCCTATATCCTCGATAGGAGGTGCACGTTATTATGTTATATTTGTAGATGATTACACTCGCTATACGTGGATTTATTTGATGCATAATCGAGCTGACTTTCGAAATATTTATATAGAATTTTCAACCATGATAAAAACTCAGTTTTCGAGAAATATAAAAATTTTTCGATCTGATTCTGGCGGAGAATATATATCACATGCTTTCAAACAATATCTTGCATCTCAAGGTACTCTTTCTCAATTATCATGTGTTGAGACACCTCAACAAAATGGAATCTCTAAAAGAAAACATCGTCACATTGTTGAAACTGCACGTACCCTACTTCTTTCTTCATCTGTTCCTAATCAATTTTGGGGAGAAGCTATGCTCACTGCTGTCTATATTATCAATCGTATCCCTTCACCTGTCATAAATAATGAAATTTCTTTTAAACGCCTCTATAATGTTAATCCTGATTACTCACATCTTCGCATTTTTGGTTCAACCTGTTTTGTTCTTTTACCCAAAAGAGAGTGCAGCAAACTAACTAAGAAAACTGCTATGTGTGTTTTTCTTGGTTATGGTCTTCAACAAAAAGGCTATAGGTGTTATGATCCTAGCGCTAAAAAGTTGTGTATCTCTCGTCATGTCACTTTTTGGGAACAAATACCTTTCTTCACTCTTCCAACATCAAAGTTTTCATCCGGTTCTCCACTTTTAGACCCATTTCAAGAGAATCTCTCTTCTAATCTTCCTTTACAAGCAACTGAGAATGGTCAACATGATCCTTGTCTCAACTCCCCTTGCACGTCTAGCAATCAAAACAATATGCAACCAGAAAGATCTCATCCAACTCGTCAAAGACAGCCACCAAGTTATCTCAATGATTATTATTGCTACATTTCCTCTATTCTCTCCCACTATGAACCCAAATCCTATCATGAAGCCTTCTCTGATCCTAAGTGGCAACAAGCCATGAATGAGGAACTCGCTGCTCTTCAAAAGACCAATACTTGGGAATTTGTTGAATTACCGCCGGGAAAATCTGCTATTGGGTGTAAATGGCTTTATAAGATTAAAACCAACTCAGATGGTTCTATAGAACGATATAAAGCACGACTTGTTGCGAAAGGTTTCTCCCAAGAATATGGAATCGATTACGAAGAAACAGTTGCTCCTGTCGCACGAATGACTACTGTGCGCTGTCTGCTGGCTGTGGCATCTATACGAGGTTGGAAACTTCACCAGTTAGATGTCAAAAATGCATTCTTAAATGAAGATCTCCTTGATGAAGTTTATATGACTCCTCCTTTGGGTTTATCTCATGCTCCAAATTATGTGTGTAGGCTTCGTAAGGCCTTATATGGTCTTAAACAAGCTCCAAGAGCATGGTTTGAAAAGTTTCGCTATACTATCCTCCAACAGGGCTTTTCTCAAAGCAATCATGACTCTGCTATGTTTATTCGATGCTCATCACATGGTAGAGTTATTCTTCTTTTGTATGTCGATGATATGATTATTACAGGTGATGATATGGGAGGAATTTTTGATATCAAACATCAGCTCAGTAGACATTTTGAAATGAAAGATCTTGGACAACTTCGCTGCTTCCTTGGTATTGAAGTAGATTACCAAAATAAAGGTCTATTTCTTTCCCAAGTAAAGTATGCTTCTGAATTACTTGTTCGTGCTGGATTAACTGATAACAAGACAGCCGATACTCCTCTCGAACTTAATGTCAAACTTCAGCCTATTGATGGTACATTGCTTTCTGATCCGACTCTTTATCGCCAACTTGTTGGTAGTCTCAATTATCTTACAATTACCAGACCTGATATCAGTCATGCTGTTCAAATTATTAGTCAGTTTATGTCAGCTCCCTGAACGACTCATTATGCTGCGGTTTTACGAATTCTTCGATATATTCGCAACACATTATATCATGGTTTACTTCTTCATAGTTCATCAGCTCCTCTTCTTCAAGCATTTTGTGATGCCGATTGGGCTGGAGATCCAACTGATCGACGCTCTACTACTGGCTTTTGTATTTTTCTTGGGGATTCACTTATTTCCTGGAAAAGTAAAAAGCAAACTGTTGTTGCTCGTTCTAGTGCGGAGGCTGAATATCGCGCTATGGCTACTACTACTACCTCTGAGCTTGTGTGGCTTCGATGGCTTCTTTGTGATATGGGTATTCAAATTTCTACTCCTACCACATTACTTTCTGATAGTCAAAGCGCCATTCAGATAGCTCAAAATGATGTTTTCCATGAGCGCACTAAGCATATTGAAGTTGATTGTCACTTTGTTCGGCATCATTATAATCAGAAAATTATTCAACTTCAATATATCCTATCAAAACAACAAACTGCTGACCTTTTTACCAAGACACATTCCTTGGAGCGTTTTCGGACTCTGGTATCCAAACTTCAGCTGATTTCCAACAAACCATCTTCAGTTTGAGGGGGGGTGTTAAAGGAAATAATCTCCACATACTTACTGCCATATGTGCTTTCATTCACCTTCCATATTCTTCTTAATTATGTACCATATTTATCATTTATTCTTTTCCTTTTGGGGTTGATTGATAATTTACCATGTAAGTCTTATTCTTGTATTATATAAAGGGTGTAAGCCCTCATGAATGATATAATTCAATTAAGCCCAATTCTACCTTTTCCTAGTTATTATGGAGCAAGGTTGTAAAGTTAGAGAGCATGTGGGCTGGATCTACTTGATCCAGCAGGTTCTGGGTTGCAAAAGAGCAAGCCCTGGTGTCCTGGTGTTGTCTAAAGACAAATGATCCAAGTTATATTAAATTGGCACATGTAGGTTTAAAGTTATAGCATTATAAAGCTCTCTAATTAGTGTTTGGCCGTGGTACTGTTTGGGGCTATTTGCGAAGCCGCGACAGTGAGCTCCTGGCTATTTTGGGGTCACTGGACGCGATGCTCACCTTAGATTTAAGTTTGGTCGCGTAGAAAAATTAAAAATGCATTTAAGCCTATGTTAGCAAGAATTTCATGGCCCGAAGTTTTTCTCGGCTTCCGTGCTGCTGCAAATGGGTGAGCACGGTGTTCAGCGAGTCGAGGGTCATCTACTGGAGGTGACGATTCGTAAAAATAATGTCCCGATTAAGAGAACGAGCGAAAACGGCTCTCAAATTGCTATAAAAGTGCAATTTTGGAAACCCTAGGGGTCTAATTGCAATTGTAGCAGCGTGTGCTGCCTAGGGCAGTGTAAATATGATTTCTAAGCTTTTCGTTAGGAATCCAACGGCTCCCGTTGAGCGAAAATTGGTTATCGGTCCGAGAATCGGCAAAATCGTCGATTTAACGGCGTCCCGGTGGCAGCCACGCAATTTGGGAAATTGTGGCGGTTCCACCTAGCCGACTGTTGAGTCCCAGTAGAATCTGGTTGAGCCAGCGGCAAAGGGTTAAAGCCCGGGTCTCCCGGAAATCCAAAAGGAATTCCCGGGAATCCAAAAGGAATTCCCGGGAGAGGCATTTTGGTAATTTTATTACCATAAGGTTGTAACTAGCCAGATATTATCGTCAAGTATTATTGGAACATTCCAACGCTGTACGTCAAGTTTTATTCAGATTTGGAAGTCTGAAATTTACTATTCGGGTCTAGGTGTTGAGGTAGAGAGTCGTTGGTAGGGTTTGAGCTTTCCCTGATCAGCATTTATGATTCAGGTTGGCACGGTTTGGCTCTAGTCTTCGAGCATTCCGTTGGAGTTGTCAGATCGCCTGCAGACAGGTGGGTTTATCTTCGGTCCGGGCTTTATCATCTCGGCCCTCTGGGGTATCGTAATTGGTCGGACCCCTGTTCTTGTGATAGCCTAAATTTCCTTGTTGAGCCTGCCCTTTTTATTGACCAGCATTACTTTTATATTGCTATATCTGCTTGATTCATTGATCATTATCAGTTATCAGCCTATATGTTGCCGTGCTTGATTTATCCTTAGCTTGCTAGCTTATATGTTGCCATGCTCGATTGATCTTTAGCCTGCTTCCAGTTATTATGATTTTATTCCTGGACAATTGCCATGCCTGATTGGTCATTAGTTAGCTTGCATATTTATACCTGATTATCAGTACTTCCCGATTTCATCTGATCCATGCTATAGTGGTTGTATATATCTGTCATTGCATATGATGAGATTCAGTTGGCATTCTGTTGTTGCATCCCTGTGGGGAGATCTGTTGGTTTTCTGCTGTTGCATCCCAGTTTGAATTTTTTCGGCTTGTTGCCGATTACCCGGTCGATGGACCGTGAGCTTGAGCATTAGCATTTTGATCTACATAGAGCCAGCTGTTCTTTCACGTACACTAGCGAAATTGCTACCCGCAGTGGTGCACTTTACCGGTAAAGTGGTTAGCAGTGGCGACCCGTGAGCCCGGTGGGGTAATGATAGCATGTCGGGTGTCCAAAAGTGGCATTAGCCTGAGGCCCCAATGACCAACAGTGGCATTTGCCTGAGGTCTTTGTGCTCTATGGCAGCTTAGCCTGAGGCCCTTGTGGCCAACAGTGGCATTCGATTGGGTATTTTGTTATTCTACAATTGATGCATTGTTTGCCTGTTTATCATTATCTTCTAATGATTGCTCAGTTCTTGTTCAGTACTTATATCAGCATGCTCTTATTATAATAGTTCGGTGCTCTGTTGTTCTCAACACTATATTCATGATTTCATTATAGCACCATGATATATAACTGCCTTGCCTAATGACTCTTACTATCCGCTAGTTATTGTATGCCAGTAGGTACGATTTGCTATTTCTCGGCTCGTCGTGCCCACTGGGATACATGTTCAATGTATCTCACACCCTCGGGTGATCATTTTTCAGGTCGGTTGGGTGTTGGGATGTCGGGACGTGTTGGTGAGATGCCGCGATAGATTGGACCATGGACAGCCGTTCATTCTTATTATCAGTTGTTTAATTGTAAATTAATTGTATAAGTAGTTGTAATATTGTATTTAATTTGTATGTAGTACGTAGTTAGACTACTCTGGTATTGTTGTAAAAGCTTAGACGTGCATATATATAAAAGGCTCAATTCCAAGGGGGATTGAGAATTTTCTATATATGTGGCGGTCTGTCATGCCCTGGCTTGGTTTTAAAACTCTGATAAAAAAAAATAATAATAATTTAGACGCTGTTTTTCGAACTCGGGGCGTGGCAGCGCCGCACAGGGTCGCGCCCTTCCAGGCCGCCGCCGCGTGGTGCTGCTGCACGCGCGCGCCGCGCCCTGCCAGGCCACTGCCGCTGCTGTTCAGGCCGCCGCTGCTGCTTGCGCATGCCCGAGCGGGGGCTGGGCCCGCGCGGGGCCGCCGCGCCGCCGCTTTGCCCGCACGGGTCAAGTCGCTGCCGCCAACATTTCGCCTTGACGGGTTTTGCCTTGATGGTTTTCGGTTCGACGGTTTTCACCTTGACGGTTTTCGGTTCGACGGTTTTCACCTTGACGGGTTTTGCCTTGACGGATTTTGGTTCGACGGTTTTCGCCTTGATAGCGCAGTCAGCCTGACAGTGCAGTCCGCTGGACGGTGCAGTCCATGTGACGGTGCAGCCCGCTTGACGCAGTTGTTTTCATTTTTCGTCAGTTGAGTCTCCGCTCGGTTGTTTTCGTCGGTTTATTGTTCTGGGATTTTATCTGTTATTTTGGTACACCGGTAAAATCCCCTATCTCGGTAAATTCAGATTTTTGCATGGTTTTCCTATCTTTTTATGTTAGGGGTGTTACCAGAATGCTTGTACCTTCCGGGTGACCGGTTGTCGCGGTTTGTGGTCCGGTAGACTGCATGTCCTTATCTGAACAAGGGTAAAAATTGTTCAGGGATTGGCTTGATCCGGTTTTGATCGGTGCGACAATCGGGACACCGGAGGCAGTTTCTGTTTTGGGTTAGAAGGGATTTCTAGTACAGTAGTCGAGACCACTGTTTTGACTGTTTGGGGTATTATGTTGATTTGTGTTTTTGGATATTTTATTAGGCCAGCGTACGGTTTGGAGTGCTTAGGAGGGTCACGGGCGCGATCGTCTATCTTCGTTTCAGATGGGTACCCTTATCCAGGAAAGGGGAAGGCCTTCAGATCCTCCCATACCGTTTTGTTATGGTTGTTAGTGGTAGCTTTTAATATGTGAGAATGTTAGAGCCGGTTGTATAACACTCCAAGAGTTAAAGCAAGATGGTTCAACCCCGGTTTATCTACTGAGTTCTTATGCTACATTGGTGCGACCGAGTGTCGCGGGAGGCGTTCGACACAGGTTTGACGATCGATATGCTCATGGCGCTTGCACGCACACCAGCGATTTGGCCACCGTGTCGGTATACTTTTCCGGAAAGGTGGTCTGAGGACCCGTGGACCCCACGCTGCTCTTTGCGTGGGGGCCCCCTTGCGGCTATTGCGGAACTGTATTCGTGCAGTGGGGGGTTACTTTGCACCAGGTTCTGAGCGGGAGATTGATGAACCCCACGCGGCTATTTGCGTGGGGGCCCCCTTGCGGCTATTGCGGAACTGTATTCTTACAGTGGGGGGTTATTGGCTCCAGGTTTTGAGCGAGACGACTTATTTTGCCTGAGGTCCTCGGACCGACATGGCGGTATTGTGCCGGGTTCTTTTGGTAAGATTCTTCGCGTAGCTTGTTGGGGTTGTGGATGCTCAGGGTTACGATTCGGTTTTGGTTCTGCTCAGGAGCTTGATTTGTTCGATTTGGTTTCTGATTTAACCAAATCGAATCAATCTTGACACTATCATTCACTACAATAAAATTATATTATAGTGATATTTTTAAGTATTTTTAAAATCTGAAAAAAAATATCGCTGACAAAAATACCAACACCTATTATTAGTGTCGTTATATATGCAGTTATTATAGTGTATAGCGACACTTTATTATAATGTGTCATAAAAATATATCCTTATAACCTAATTTTGAATATAGATGGAATATAAATAGGACACTTGTATAAAAATATCATAAAGATGTGTCCCTATAATCTAATTTTGTTGTAGTGATTGGTGTCACATAAATAGTAAAGCATTTAGTAGGATAATTGAGATAAATTTATATATTTAGGGATACGAATGATAGATTTTTATATTTAGAGGAGTTTGAATGATATTTTAAATTTTGAAAGGATATATATATATAATATTTTTAAGTTTTAAAAAGTTATATCTGAAATTGTCTTTTGGAATTATAAACTGAGCATTGCTCAATATTGAATTCTAAAATAGAAAATTTATCCGAAATATATATAAATTATTTTGAATTAGCTATACAATCTTTTAAATTTTAATTTTAAATTTTTTTACTTATTTACCTTGATTACTATTTAAAATTTTTAAATTTACACTAAAATTATCAAAATATTCTTCTAAACACCAATTTTCATGAGTAAACTCTAGAAGCTTGAGAATATTTTTTAAAAAAATTTAGAAAGCAATAAGAACATTTTGATCAATAAAAAAAATATATAAAATATTTTTAAAATTATGAAAGGTATATTAGATATTATTTTTTAATTTTACTGTCCAATATTTTAATATATTTAATTTGAATTAGTTAAGAGTATTTTAATTTCAAACTTTGAATGTGGTGTTTAGTATCAAAACTATATATATGCTTTTATTTTCTTTTCCTATATAGGGATGGATTAATTCTTACACTTTTGAGTTAACAATTGCTTTGAATCCCTAATGATTCATTGCACTAATCTCAACAACTTATTAAGTCCAAGCCACAAATCTAAAATGCTAATTAATTAACTTAGTTATTAGTACTAGAGTGCTTAATTATTACATATACAAACACTTTTTTTTTTTTTTTTCGTTTAGTTAATATTGATTTCCTATCAATATGGAGATATTAGAGTATTTAATTATTATTATTTTTTAAAGAAAAACTTTAGTCTATGAACGATTCATTATACCCACGGATTATGCAGGTATTGATAAAATTAATACGTAAAATTTTAAGTCGTCATCATTCTTATTCATACATATCTGTAGGTAGATGAGCGGTAATTAAGTCGTCATCATTCTTATTCATACCTATCTGTGGGTAGATGAGCGGATATGCATATTATCCATAAAATATTTATTATTATTATTATTATTATTCTATTCTTATACATATCCAAACACAAATAATACACATATATTATGTTTAAAAAATAAAAACTTTACTCATTGCTGGAAAGATTACAACATACAAATGACACTAAAAGAAATTAGTACTGTTAGAATTCTAGAAATAGTAAAACAAAAGGAGTATCATGTTTTTTTAATTATCTATGTGAATACTCATAAATAACTGTGCAGGCTTTTCAAAATGTCTATAATTTATCGGGTACCCGCCTATTTAATTTACTAATAATTTTTTGGATAAAAAAATCTGAAATCCATATCCGCAAGTTTGCAGATAACCCATGAGTACATTGTTAGAAATTCTTTTATCTTTTCAAAATAATTCTTTTAAATAATTTACACTTAATTTAAACTCAAAATAAAATAATATAAAATAAAGTTTAGATGAAGCCTGTGAATGTCGAGGCGTGCGTGAGCACTGTCCTAGAAGCAAGATTGCCCCTCTACGTGCGAGGCTCCGGCAATCACCCCTAGCGATACAACGACCACTGTCCACCCCGTCGGCAACGACTCCGGGATGGTGCGTAGCGAACCCAACAACTTTAGGAGATCCAGCAAAAAGGAAAACTCAAAGAAGAAAAATTACTGTGTGTAAATCTCAGTGTAAAAATGAAGCTTAAGAGAAGAAGCTATCTCAGTTTTTTCTTTAGTCCACAAGCCTTCTCATGCTCTCTATTTAAAGAGCCCAAAACCCATAGGAGACAAGCTCCAACGGGTCTTTCTCGGGCAGCCCACAAAGGCCCTTCCCAAGGAAGGCCTTTGGGTAGCCCGAGACACAAGTTCCCAATGTAGGCATTAAAGGCAAAAATCAAATGGACCAAATCCAAAATGCGCAGGCCCGGCCCAGCCTGTGTGTGTATTGGAAAAGCCTTGCTCCCAATTGCTAATCAATACATACACAAGAGAGGGAGTAAATAAACCCACTCTACATGTGATGAATTTCCGATGTGGGACTAAACATCACATGTAGAGGGGAAATGGGTTTGGGCTCCCAGGCAAAGCCCATTGACATTGGGCTGCCCAGAAAAGCCCAAAGGCCAAAATACAAGTTTTAAATCACAATAAAATTAATTAAAACCCAACAATCCCCACATGATTTAAAACTTGTAAAAACGAAATACAACATAAAGTACAAAAACTAAAACAGATGCTGGATCCCTTATACCACGTATTCGGCGAAGGTACCTTTCGGGTTTGAACCTTCACTTAGTACAGGTCTATGTACATCCAAGGGCACAATGGTGGACTTCGCCTTGAACCAAGGCCGGTGAATCGGATTTCCACAAACAGTACACATGGTACAGCCGTTTAGGTTCTATGCGGGTTAGCGCTTTTATGGCCATGCGCTCATATCGATTCATGTGTGTTTTTAGGGAACCGCCCTCTTCCCACAGTCGCGGCCTCACGACTACACACATATAGTAGGTCCTGATAAGGGTGCCTGCAAGGTCACACCCTGCCTCAAGGGTCTCGGAACCATTCAGGGTAAGAACCCTTACTAACCACTTGCATTAATGAGCACTGTCGCCATAGGGATGAGTATATAAAAGCAGTGCTCCGCATAACTACCAATTCGACTTGTTTCTACCCATTGAACCTCCAAGAGGTTGGGTTGCCGTCGCCGGTAGTTTTATTGTGGGCTAAGCTCCATCCCCCTCGACGATTCTAGGATCATTGTCCTAGACAAACCTTTAGTAAGCTGATCAGCTAGGTTCTTTGAAGATTTCACAAATTCCAATGCAATTACATTTTCCTTAATATTCTGCCGAATATATTTTTGTCTTACTTTCATAAATCTATTCATCTTTGTTTCCACATTTTCTTGAGCACACTTGTCAATAGCAGATCTACAATCATAATGTATACACACAGGTGCCAAAGGTCGCTCCATCAGTGGCAAGTCATACAGAAATTCTCTAATCCACTTAGCCTCTGCTACAGTGGTATCTAAAGCTATTAATTCAGATTCCATTGTACTTCTAGCTATCAATGATTGTTTTGATGACTTCCAAGAAACAGCTGCTCCACCAAGGAGAAAAATAAATCCAGTGGTTGACTTTACATCAGCTGTATCACTTATCCAGTTAGCATCACTAAATCCTTCTAGTACAGCAGGGAATCCACAAAAATGCAATCCATAAGATACAGTGCCTTTCAGATATCTCAAAACTCTTTCTAAGGCATTCCAATGTTCTCTATTTGGGTTATGAGTATATCTTCTTAATCTGTTCATAGCATAGGCTAAATCAGGTCTAGTGTAATCTACAAGATAACCTAGAGATCCTATAATCTGAGCATACCTATTCTGTCCTATAGGATCACCTTTATTCTTCTTAAGATGTACACTAGGATCATAAGGTGTAACAACAATCTTAGAATCAAAATATCCAAATTTCTTTAACACTTGTTCACTGTAGTGAGATTGGCTCATAATAATTTCATTTGATTTTCTTATGATCTTCATATTCAGAATCACATCAGCTTGCCCAAGATCCTTCATATCAAAATTATTATTAAGTAATTTCTTAACATCCATTATCACATCCATATTTGTTCCAAAAATCAAAATATCATCAACATACAAACATAGGATTACTATCTGTCCATTGTATTCCTTAGAGTACACACATTCATCAGACATGTTCACATGAAAATCAGCTTTCACAACTAAAGAGTCAAATTTCAAATGCCATTGCTTAGGAGCTTGTTTAAGTCCATATAAAGATTTTGTCAACTTGCAAACTTTGTTTTCATGTCCAGCAACAATAAATCCCTCAGGTTGCTTCATATAAATTTCTTCCTCTAAATCACCATTTAGAAAAGCAGTCTTAACATCCATCTGATGAATAATCAACTTATGGACAGAGGCTAAAGCTAGCAGAATCCTAATAGAAGTAATCCTAGCTACAGGAGCATAGACATCAAAATAATCTACACCAGGCTTCTGGGAAAAACCCTGAGCTACAAGTCTAGCCTTATACTTATTTACAGACCCATCTGGTTTCAATTTCTTCTTAAAGATCCATCTACATCCTACAGGCTTACAACCTATAGGTAAATCAGATAACTCCCAAGTATGATTCTGTAGAATAGATTGCATCTCCAACTTAACAGCTTCTTTCCAAAATGATGCATCTACAGAAGTCATAGCTTGGTCAAAGGTAGATGGGGTATCTTCTACAAGAAGGACACAGAAATCATCACCAAAAGTCTTCTCAATCCTAGGACGCTTACTTCTCCTAGGTTCAGACTCTTCCATAGGTTCACTAGTGCTGAGTCTACTAGATCCACCTATAGTCTCAACAGGAACAGGTCTATCTACTCTAGTTCTAAAAGGAAAGATATCCTCAAAGTATACTGCATCTCTAGCTTCAATAATTGTATTGTTAGAAATCTCATTAACCTCAGAATTTACCACCAAGAATCTATTAGCATTACTACCATCTGCATAGCCTAAGAAAACAGTATCCACAGTTTTAGGACCAATCTTTCTCTTCTTATTTTCAGGAATCTTTACTTTAGCTAGACAACCCCACACTTTAAAATAATTCATATTAGGTTTCCTACCCTTCCAAATTTCATAAGGAGAAACAGAAGAACTCTTGTGGGGAATCCTATTAAGAATTATACAAGCAGTCATCAAAGCTTCACCCCACAAGTTCTCGGGTGCACCAGAACTAGTAATCATCGAATTTACCATATCCATCAAAGTTCTATTTTTCCTTTCAGCTACTCCATTAGATTGAGGTGTATAAGGTGCAGTAACTTGATGTACAATTCCAAATTCTTGACAGAAAACAATCATCTCATTTGATGTATATTCACCTCCTCGATCAGATCTTAAAATCTTAATTTTCTTATCCAATTGATTTTCAACCTCAGCTTTATAGATCTTAAATTTATTCAAAACTTCATCTTTATTCTTAATCAGATAAATATAACAATACTTTGAATGATCATCAATGAATGTTACAAAATATTTGCTTCCACCCCTACTGGGTCTACATCCATCACAAACATCACTGTGTATAAGTTCTAGAAGATCAGAATCTCTATCTACAGATTTAAATGGTCTTCTAGGTTCCTTTGCTTGCACACATATTTCACATCTATGATCATTTGAAACAGACTTAGGAATTAAATCCAAATTCATCAATCTCTTAATAGTATTAAAATTCACATGTCCCAATCTTCCATGCCAAACATCAGATGAAACAACATTCAAAATAATACTTTCATTAATAGTAGAAGTCATCACAGAAAGCTTAAATAAACCATCACTCAAAAATCCTTTCCCAATAAAATTCACACCTTTAGTAATTACTACCCTATTACATTCAAAAATAAACTTAAAACCTTGCTGAACTAAAAGAGAAGCACTAAGCAAGTTCTTCCTAAGATCAGGAACATGATGCACGCCGTGCAAGGAAAGAGTCTTCCCAGAGGTCAACTTCAGGTCCACTCGACCAGTCCCAAGCACGCGAGAAGATGCTGCATTTCCCATGTTCACCGATCCTCCACTTGAGTCCTGATAAGTGGAAAACCAAGAACGGTCAGAGCAAGCATGTACATTTGCTCCAGTGTCAATCCACCAATCAGAAGAACTAAGAGCAAGGTTAACCTCGGGTAAGCTAGTTCCTAACCTGATAGTGGAGTCAGAAGGGCTGGGTACATCAGTCAACATGTTCAACTGACGCTCAGGAGGAGCTCCCTTCTTCTTTGGCGCGGAAGGCCGAGTCTTGCGATAATAGCAGTCCTTCGCAAAGTGGTTCGTCTTCCCACACACAAAGCATCCAGAATTCACTCCACTCCCCTTAGGTGCAGGCTTCTTAAAGTTTGGGTTGAACTTTCTATGTTGGAAAGGCTTCTTCTTAAAGTTCCTAAAGGGTTGAAAATTTCTACCCTTAGGTTTCGGGTTCTCTACTAGGTTGGCTTGAGTAGAAGGCTCGCTAGGCTTCTTATCTCTAGCTCGGTTGGTTTCTTCTATCCTAAGAGATCTTAGGACAAAATTCAGGGAAAGTTCTCTTTGATTGTGGTTCAGATCATTGGCATGGCTCGACCAGGAAGGAGGCAACTTATCTATTAAAGTGGCAACTAGAAAACTCTCATCTAGATTTATACCACTAGATCTAAGCTGCTCAATAATGTACTCAAAATCCTGTAGTTGGTCAGACATAGGTTTACTATCTACCAATTTAAACTTGAGCAAATCTGAATCTTGGTATCTCTTCTTAGTAGGATCAATCTGGCCATACTTGTGTTCTAAGGAAATCCAGAGTTCCCTAGCAGTCTGACTACTACAGTAAATGTCATAAAGCTTATCAGATAGGGTGCTAAGGATCCGGTTCAGACAATGATAATTAATCATAGCAGGATCAGTAGGAGGCACAGGTATAGGTGCAGGTGCAACACTAGGAGGAGTAGGAGCACTCTGAGACTGGCTGCGAGTCTGAGGGCGATTTGCTACAGACTGAATAGCACCATCAGGTGCAGTTTCATTACCATTTTCAACAGGATCTGAGATGGCAGAAACAAGTCCCAGCGTGGTGAGCCAGAATCGCATTTGATTCTGCCACCTTCTAAAATTACAACCATCAAAGGTAACAGGTTTCGCCGAATACGAATCCTCCATTAAATCTGTTTAAATAAAAACCTACTACAATGTCACAAAATTATTCTAAATTTAAAACAGTTAATCTAAGTTAACAGGTTTAAATTTAATCAATAATGATTATACTAATTTTTTAAATAACAGTGTTAAAAGAATTAAATATTAAACAGTGTGAAGATCAACTACACATTAATATTTAATTAACAATATAAGAATAATTAAATAATAATAAAACAATTAAATGCTTAAATAAATAATAGTGTAACAGCAAGTATTACAATAATATTATTAATTAAAAGTACTCTCAGTTTTAATTAAGGAAGTAATTTTGTAAAAGCAACAATGCTAACACAATAGTACTCTCAACTACAACTCTGTTAATTAGAATAGCATTGTATACTGTTGTCTATTAGTACGGTTATTATGGTAGTATATTAACTAACAAAGCAAACTAATTAAATAATCACAGTACGTACTTAACACTCTATATACTAATAATAACAGTATTATATATATAGCAGTGTAAATAATTATAATAACACAATATTATTTAATTAACAAATTTATGTAAATCACAGAGCATAAAATGAATAATTATGTAGCTCACAGTTAGATAAAAATTATACTAGAAGAAAAGAAAAGATAAATTAATTTAATCTTGCTTCTAGATTGTTAGAAATTCTTTTATCTTTTCAAAATAATTCTTTTAAATAATTTACACTTAATTTAAACTCAAAATAAAATAATATAAAACAAAGTTTAGATGAAGCCTGTGAATGTCGAGGCGTGCGTGAGCACTGTCCTAGAAGCAAGATTGCCCCTCTACGTGCGAGGCTCCGGCAATTACCCCTAGCGATACAACGACCACTGTCCACCCCGTCGGCAACGACTCCGGGATGGTGCGTAGCGAACCCAACAACTTTAGGAGATCCAGCAAAAAGGAATACTCAAAGAAGAAAAATTACTGTGTGTAAATCTCAGTGTAAAAATGAAGCTTAAGAGAAGAAGCTATCTCAGTTTTTTCTTTAGTCCACAAGCCTTCTCATGCTCTCTATTTAAAGAGCCCAAAACCCATAGGAGACAAGCTCCAACGGGTCTTTCTCGGGCAGCCCACAAAGGCCCTTCCCAAGGAAGGCCTATTCTCGGGCAGCCCACAAAGGCCCTTCCCAAGGAAGGCCTTTGGGTAGCCCGAGACACAAGTTCCCAATGTAGGCATTAAAGGCAAAAATCAAATGGACCAAATCCAAAATGCGCAGGCCTGGCCCAGCCTGTGTGTGTATTGGAAAAGCCTTGCTCCCAATTGCTAATCAATACATACACAAGAGAGGGAGTAAATAAACCCACTCTACATGTGATGAATTTTCGATGTGGGACTAAACATCACATGTAGAGGGGAAATGGGTTTGGGCTCCCAGGCAAAGCCTATTGACATTGGGCTGCCCAGAAAAGCCCAAAGGCCAAAATACAAGTTTTAAATCACAATAAAATTAATTAAAACCCAACATACATGAGGGTATGAATTGAGATTGCCATATCTATCCACAATAATATAATGTTATCAAATAATTATGAGCAATGCTATTTATATATTTAAAATTGAATATACGATGTACACTCTATTCATCTCAAAGTCACTTTGTACTCTAAAATGGGTTAAGTATAAAATTTATATCCTATTTAGATATACAAGAAATATTTTCCAATAATTATTAGGCCGTTTCATATGGCATGTAGACTTTAGGCCAATTTCATAAATTAAACCTAGCTATATTTTGGGAATTAATTATTAGTCTTTGGATTTTTTTTTTTGATTAAACAGAGATATATCTATTTGAAATTAAAAGTAAAAGGATACAGGGAGGTACAATCCATACGAACACGGATGAAATGTCCGAACTCTAGCTACCACAACAGAAGGAGACCACTGCAACTGTCGTAGTCACCGCAGCGCACCACTGCAGCAGGGAGTTCTGCAACATCAGCGACACGTCAACAAGAGCGTTAAAAAGACACACACAAACAGAGTGGAACCAACAACACCAATAACAGTCCCAACTAGCATAAAAAATACAAAAAAAATAAGCCAAAATCGATGAGGCTCAATCTTTGGATTTTTTAGCAGGCTCTATGAAATTAAGCACCAAAAATTAATCAAAATCTAAATTTAAATGGAAAGTTTTATGAAAATCTACCTTCTTACACTAAGGATTCAAAATGTAATATAGTTTAACTATACTAAATATGTAAAAAGAAAAATTCTATTAGATGTTTAGGAAACAAAAATAAACAGTATTGAGTATAGTTGTACTATATTTCAAAAAATGGAGAAACATAAAAATTCACTCGAACCAAAAGAAAAAATTCTACCACTCTTTGGCTCATTCACCTTAAAAAAAATATTGAATTTTAGATATCAAATTTTTAAAATTTAAAATTTTAATCCTCAAATTTTAAATTTTAAATTCAAATTTTTAAAATGTAAATTTTATAATATTTATTTTCAAATTTTAAACTTTAAAATTTTAAATTTTAAAATAATAAATTTTAAAACAATTTTGAATTTAGATTTTGATTTCAAATTATAAAATTTTTAATTTTAAAATTTTAAAATATAAAATTAATATTTTACTTTTAAATTTTTTAAATTTTAAATTGAGAGAAATTCAATGAAATTGTATAATGTGCATCCAAGCAATTTAAAAATTGAAAAGTAAAATTTTTTTAAAGTTATATGTTTTTCTATTTAGCAAAATCATAATTTATAAACTCTTCTATGCATCTAAACTACACCTAATTGTTGTGAAATCCTGTTTATCTATGCATAAGTTGCATTGATTACATAAGGGGGCGTTTGGATCGGGTTTTCTTGACAGGATCCTGTCAGGATTACTGTGTTTGGGAAATCCTGGCTGTAATCTGTTCGGTAATATAAGATTCCGAAAGGTACAGGATTAATCCCAAAATATTACTGGGGGAGGGGTGTATGTTGCATTACTGGAAGCACTGGAAGCGGGTAATGTTGTAGTTAATGTAAAATGACAAGTTTACCCTCGAGTACCCCAAACCCTAAACAGGAGATCATTCCACCTCCTTTTCTCACGATCGCCACCCCGCTCTCTCTCCCGAGACTGCCGTACGGACCTCCCTCTCTCGCCCAAGCAAGCCGCGGCCGCCCCTCTCTCCCTCTCTCGCCCGAGCAGCCGCAGCCGCCCCTCTCTCCCTCTCTCGCCCAAGCAAGCCGCGGCCGCCCCTCTCTCTCTCAAGCGCCCTCAAACTGTACGGCCCCCCCTCGCCCTCTCGCCCTCACGCCATACGCCTCCCTCTCGCTCACGGCCATACGCCTCCTTTTCCAAAATATCAAAAGGGTAATTTTAGAAAATGATATACATTTCTATCAGGATTACTGAGTTTTAAAGGTTGAACCAAACGTAATAATGCTATAAACACTGTAATTTAGCATTACATTACCGGTTTATTCCAAACGTATTAATACAGCATCAGCAGTAATCTCGTTCAGAAATGCAACATGTCGGGATATGTTGAAATACTCAGTAATCTTACATAACCTGATCCAAACGCAAATTAATCTTGATAATAAATTGGATGTAATTGACTAAGTTTTAATTAACCTCCTCCTTAATTATTATATTAATAAAAATACCTTACTAAGCATTACTTAATTTCTCTCATATATATATATATATATATATATATATATATATATTCAACTTAAAATTATCAAAATAAATTCCTATTCTGAGTTAGTAATCATGATAAATTCTATTAATTAATTGTTTCCCTAATTAACTTTCTTTTACAAAAACAACAGCAATATTTTTACATTATATTATTACCTTATAATTAATCTCAATAAACAAATTATTACAAAGATTATATTCTCTAAGTATATATATTTCCTGAAAATTCTTACTAAATTAGGAAATTAAACAAATCCAGCAAATTCTCACTAAATCAAAGTTGTGATGATCACTTGCACACAAATGCCCCTATAAAAGAGGCCATTAAACCAAGTAAATTTCAATCCAATTCTATATAGTATATTTCATATTCCTTATATTTTATATTTTGATTTTTATTATTGTTTCTAGTGGCATTGCATGCTCAAGATAAAAAATAAATTAATTAATTAACTAATGGGTCAGGGAAGGGGCAGTGTAACTCAATCATGGTCTCTTGTGTTTGGATTAATGCTTTGTATCTGTCTCCTTAATCACATCAATGTGGTTGAATCAACCACTTACAATGTTGGAGATGGAGGTGGTTGGACATTTAGTGTTATTGATTGGCCCAATGGTAAGAAGTTCAAAGCAGGAGATGTTCTTGGTGAGTACTTACTATTTTTTTAAAATATTTCTTTTGCTATATTATTATGTGCATACTTTTTTTTATTTTTTGTTCTTAGTTTCAATATATTTGTAGAATCAATGCATGCATGTATGTTTATTTGTTATTCTCTCTTGGAGATAGGATTAACTTTGGCACAAAATATGCTAAGAGATCTCAAAATATGTCAAAATTAAGTTTTATTTTCAATTTCATCAACTCTAAATTAAAAAATTATGAAGTAGTACACTTTTAAATAGCTACTTAATATTATTTTTATGTATTAATATCTTTTTAACTCTTGATTTCCTTCATTCGAGGTATTTTAGTCAAATAAATTGAAATTTTTATCACATTTAAAAGTTAATTCTTTTAATTTCCCTGGCTCTAATTATCATTTTAACCAAATATAATTTAAACTATTTATAAATAACAATACAGCTATTTAAACTATCAAATTTAATGAAATTCTTATTATATTTATTTATGCATAAGTATAAATTGAGTGATGTTACTATAAGTATAAATATCTTCGTACTTATTAATTACTTTTAATAATAATTCTTTAATTCACATTATTAAATAGGCGTATGAATTATTTAGAAATCAAATTTTATTATAATTCTGACCCTCGTTTTGATTATTCTTATATTTCAGTTTTCAAATATCCGAGCGAGGCACACAATGTGATCGCCGTCGACGCCAACGGGTACAACAGCTGCAAGGCGGCGCCAGGCTCGAAGGTCTACGATTCCGGCAACGACAAAATAACCTTGAAAAAGGGTGACAACTACTTCCTCTGCGGCGTTCTTGATCACTGTGAACAAGATATGAAGATTGCAGTTCATGCAGCATAATGCAGGAGTGGAAAGGAATGTTTTGTGGTTGAATTTATATATATATATATATATATATATATATATATATATATATATATGATGATCAAATTGTGGGAGGATAAAAGTTTTATTTTTAATTATGCTGGCATTTGGAATAAAGTTATATGAATTAGTTTATGATTGATGATTAAGAATAAAATAAGTGAGCCCAAATTCTTCATTTTTCTTTCTTTTTTTTTGTTGTGTACGTAAAAGTTTATAAATTTAATTTGGCTAAACAATAGTTTGTGTTTTTGTAAGTTGATACACGGTTTTGAAATAAACAACTGAATTTAGAGTATTTTTTAAAAATTTTGTTGAATACTTAAAAATATTTGTCAATCTGGTCGGATCTGATCAAGTAGTCAATATACTATACTCATATCCTAAAAAAACTATATATATATATATATATATATATATATATATATATATATATATATATATATATATATATATATAATCCGGCTAGAATACTATTGATAGCACCAAGTAATTGGTGCTATCAAATTTTCAGCCGTTGGATGAAAAAATATACGGTTGAAATTATACTGGTCCCCTAAAATTTTTACTATTCAACCAATCACCTGGTAAATCCTAGGGGACCACCGTCATCTTAACCATACATTTTTTAATCCAAAAGCTAAAAACTTGATAGCACCAATGACTTGGTGCCATCGATAGTATTCCAGCATAATTCTATATATATTTATATATATATACTTAATATATTTAACTTACGTCGCATCCAAATATACCCATCGGGCCTATTTGAGCGGATCTGAATAAATAGTGACTATTTGTATACTATCTTATTGTACATCACATGAGAATTTAATTTAGATCAAGTATCCATATGTTTTTATTCTTTATAAACTTTAATAAGTAGTTTATGGATAAATTATAAATTTCTTATTACAGAAAAAAAAAATACTTATTTTGTTCTTTTTTTTGTTTCTTCTTTTGAATCGGCTACCCACCTTTTTCAACATTCTAATTTTATTACTTAATTTTTTAATTTATGTGATTTGAGTAAGTTAACAATATTTTGACCTTAAAATTTAAAGACTATTTTACATATTCAGTTAGTATAATTCATATAATTTTCACGATTATAAATTTATTAAAATAAACAGTTAACTTTAATATTAAAGTCAAAGTACTATTAGTTGATTCAAATCAAATAAATTGCAAAACTAAATAATAAAATTAAAATTTTAAAATCAAATTGCATATTATTATTATTATTATTATTATTATTATTATTATTATTATTATTATTTTACGAAATTTAATTGGATTTTCAGTTGTATTACACTAATTACATCAATCCAAAGGCTCCCATAGTCCTGGCTTAGATGCCACATTCTAAATATATATATATATATATATATATATAATTGAGCTCTTATTTTTATAAAAGTACCAAGTCATTTGTATTTATAAAATTTTAGCCATAAAAATATGTGTGATTAGGATGATAGTGAGCCACTTGAGTTAAATGAGTGGCTGGTGGAATAGAATGATTTAAGGGATGAAATTAGTCGAATGAGTCGATCTAACGGTAAAAAATTTACAAGCATCAATTACTTGGTGCTTGTACAAGCATAATAGCCCGGATATATATATATATATATATATATATATATATATATATATATATATATATATATATAGTTTGGACTATTATGCTATCGATAGTACCAAGTATTTAGTGCTATCAAGTTTTCTATCCTTAAATCAATCCCTATGATCAATTCCATCTGTTAAATTTTACTATTTATCCAATCACCCATTAAATTCAAGGAGCCCACTATCATCTTAATCACACATTTTTTAATCTAAGAGTTAAAAATTTAATAGCATCAATAACTTAGTACTATTTATAGTATTCAATATATATATATATATATATATATATATATATATATATATATATATATATATATATATATATATATATATATATATATATATATATATATATATATATATATATATATATATATATATGCTAATTTATAGAAAACCCTCCTATAATATATCGTTTTTTCACTTTGCTCCCCTGTCTTTAAAAAGCCTATATTTTGCCCCCTTGTAATTACCTAATTATTTTTAGGTGGCAACGGGGTTAACAGAATAGGCAAAATGACGATAATGCCCTCCTTATCCCTGTGCTTTACAATGACGGCAGAGCAGAGCCCTTGCGTTGCTTCTCTCCGACTCCACCGCCGCCCCCGCCCCGTCCCTATCGAGAAGCTCTCCTCCTCCTCCCCACCCTGTCGTCGTCGTCGTCGTCGTCTCCCCCGCCGTCGGAGAGGTCGGGGTGCCCAGGGAGTCGCGTCCCCGCGCGGCGTGTGAAGCCTATAGGGGCCCGCCACGTGGCGGCCCCCGTTACCCCGCGCTGACCCGCGCCAGAGGTGGCGCGGGTCCCCGCGCGCTGACCTGCGCCAGCACGCGCGTGCACTTCCTTGCGCGCGCGTGCTGCTCGCAGTGGTGCGGCGAGTGGGGCGCCCCACCAGCCTCTGGCCGCTCCTGACCTAGAGCGCCGTCACCGTAGAGGGCTCGGGCGGCGACTGTGCCTGTGATGACCCAGATCTCCGCAGAGCTGTTGTAGTGCGTTGGGGTGGCTATTGGAGGCTTACATGGTGTGTTGGAGGTGTTTGGGGCATAATTTGGCTCAAGTGTTGGACTTCGGGCTTATTTGGATCACGTGGGTGATCGGAGGACCCCATGGAGGGTTTAGAGGTGGTTTCGCGCGAATCGGATATTAAAATGGGGCTCCGCGCGAAATTCGGGCTAAGAATACACTTCCGGGAGCCTCCGGCAAATTTTAGAGTAGGAATTTGGCAAAATGGACGTCAAATTCGGATTCAGCGCGCGAAAACGGTCAAAATGGACTACCTACTTGACTTTTTGGGCTCCGGTTACTGTTCACCGCCGGAACAGTGATTCCGGCGATCGCCGGCGGCGGCGGCGGCGGCGGGCAGCGGCGGAGAGCGGCGGCGCGGCCTCGGGCAGGCGGAGAGCGGCGGCGGGCAGGGCGCAGGGCGCGCGGGCAGGGCGCGCGGGTGCGCGGTCCACGCGGCCGGCGTGCACCGGAGCGGGGTGCCACGTGGCGGCTTACCATTGGGTGGTTCACAGGTCGCGGTCTACGGAAATCCTCGGGTGCACGGTGGAACAGTGGAAGACACGTGGCATGCTATCATTGGTCCGGTGTTTGGGGATGTCGTGCACCGGGTGCAGCGAGTGTGTGGCCTGGACACGTGGCGTGCGAGGATTGGGCGAGCTACTGTGCGCGTACGGGCGGCAGGCGGCGGGGCAGGCGTGCAGGCGGCAGGCGGCAGGCGGCGGGCCGGCGGGCGTGGCGGCCACGGCGCCGACGTGGCGCACGCGTGCGCCACGTGGCGGCCGCCTATTGGCCAGTGCCAACTGCCCGTTGACCAGTGGGGAGCCACGCGGCGCGTGGGGAGTGGCCGGATCCGCTGTTTCGTGTTGGAGGACACGTGTCGTGCGGAGGAGCGGGTTGGACGGCCGTGCGGTCCGACCAGGATCCCGTGCGGGACTGGGCCTCCGTGGGCCGCGGCACTGTGTGGGCCCGAATTCGGGGCCCGAAAGATTCGGGCGCCCGAATTCGGGACACAATGGGTATTTTCTGATTTGTTTGTTTCAGCCTATAAATACCAACCCGATCCCCTTCTTTTCGAGTTTTTCTCCCTTTTTCGGGCCTCTTCTGCCCGAGCCACCTTAAGGAGATTTGTTCACCTCTTGATCCTTGATCTTCCTGCCAAGTCCTAGGATTTTTGGAGCACGCGTCCCGAGGTTCTCCATTTTACGGCGCGGCGCGACGTTGCATTTCCTGTTTCCTTCTTCAGCGCAGCAGTGATGTTTTAGCTCCCCTGGGCTACCCCGAGGTCCTTTTTCAGTGATTCTTGCGCCGGCTGACTCCTTACAGGTAGGGCTTCAACTTCCATTTTGATCGCGCTCTTCCGTTTCGAGGTTTTGGCACGGATCCCGAGGCAAACAGTGACCCCCTTTTTGCTGTGTGGATTTCCTTGACAGCAGCAGAGTATTTCGGCCATATCTTCGCGCACGAGTGTCAGACGGAGACGAGCTTTTACAACTTTTTCATCTACGGATCGCAAGGAACGCGCTCGTATTTTTCTTGGATTTTTCAGAGATTTATTCCGAGGTGATAATCACTGTTTTCTCAGTGTACTGTGTACAGTTTTTCTTCACAGTTTGTTGATTGGATTACCACCTTGACGAATTTATAACTTGGCTTACCGAACTCTGATTTGGGCGTGCAAGGTACCGTTGCGAAGCTATCGACGCGAGGATCGTCGTGATATTTTTCTGGGAATTTTCTGGGCACTTTCTGCAGGTGATAATTTAACAGTTCTGGGACTGTTGTTGCATGTATTTGTAAGCGCATTATTTGGGAGCCTAAGTGTTTTTAGTGGACTTGGTGTTGTGCCAGGAGTGTTGCGGGTGTGCTGACCTTGTTGGAGCAAGGGATTGGAGTTTTGGGTATTTTCAGCTGTACGTACCCGGACAGTTAGCGCTTCAGGTGGGTGGTTGTTGCTTGCCTCTACATCTGACTTACTCACTAAGTTTATTAGAAAACCCCAATGTTGAGCATATTGATTGAGTATCCTGCATGTTGACTGATATAGATGTGAGCCTATCATCTGAGATTTCTTTGGTGGATATAGCATGTTGGGGATATGACTGGGGTAATACTGCTGTAGGAACATAATCATTGGAGTAATTTATTATTGATAATTGACATGCTACTTTAGCACCCAGATTTTATGAAAATGGATTAAATAGATTAATTGGTGGGACATAATGATTTATCATTGTGCGGGTTTCACTCTGGGGATTTATTATGGATCAGGGATCATATACATGTGTAGTTGACTGATGATTTTGGCATGACTGTTTTATCTGTGTGGATATTATTAATCGATACACATGTAAAACTGTTACTTGACTTTCTTTCTCTCCCACATTGTATGAGGACTTTTGTATGCTTATTTGGACATCTAGATAGGCCACTATTTTATTGCTACACTATCATATTGGGATTTGACTTAGGAGAAATCATGATTGCTTTCTTTCTCCTTCTTATTTAGACTTTTGAGTCATGTTGCTCGAGTTTGAGCAGAGGTATGGGATAGTGTAGCCGGGACCTGAGGGTCAGTGACAGGGTGTACTTGATGTTGGATTGTAGGTTATTGCGGCAACCGCGGACAGTAGGCGGTTGACCGGATCTTGATTATTTTACCCAATTGCGGGTTGTGGGTTATTGCGGTGACCGCAGACTTTGGACGGTTGACCGGATGTTTACTATTGCATCAGATTGGGTATCAGTTTTCTCTAGTGGATGGTGTTTCCCACTTTTGAGTACTATTGCATTTGATTGGGGATTGGGGTTTCATTAGTGGACGGAGTTTCCCAGTTTGATCATAGTCATGATCCAGTCCTGCTATTATGAGACAGTGGTTACAGAGATGCTTGATACAGTGATACTTTACTCGTGTGGGTCGCTCCCCTCGAGTGCCACTCCGGAGTAGGCTTTAGACCGTGTTGGGTTCCGGTCATTTGGACAGTGGAGATACTGAGTTCTTGAGTTCGACAGCAGAGCAGGCAGTACCAGTTTTACTGGTGGCACTAGATTGGGTCTAGTTGGTCATATACTGTTTTCTGATGCATTCATACCGTCATTTCCTTCGGTATTGCATTTAGAGGCATACTTGTTGTGGTTTCCCCCTTTTATTCAGTAGTTCTGTTTACGGTTTTACCACTTGCCCTTTTCTTGCCTCTAGTAGACTTAGTGGGTACGCCAGAGCTTGAGGCTTTACCCACAGGGGAAGGCTACTGGTTTACTAGTGGTTCTCACCCCCATTGTTGTTGTTTCCCCTTTTTCTCCCCCCCTGTTTTGCAGTGTCCTCTTCGGGAGTTGCTGATCTTCGATCGTTGTTCGAGGCGAGGGAGTCACGAGCTAGATCTTTACCACCCGAGGAGTATAGCTGTATCCCCTGGTTGGAGATTCCTGGTAGTTGTTGGCTGGTTTTACTGTTTTATTTGGAGGGAGATCTTTTGTATTTGGAGAGACTGATGTTGAGACTGATGTACTATAGTTTTAGTTTAGCTCCTTTTATAGTTGAGAGATGCTGTACTGAGGACATTGTATGATGATTATCTGTAGTTGAGGAGATGGATATTGTACTTTATTTCATACTGTTCAGTGATTGGATTTTATTTTACAGCATTTCATTTCCGCTCTGATATTTGTGTATGTCACGCCCCGGGTGTAAACCAGAACCCGGGCCCGTCTACAGATCCGCCGTGCACACGGTATTTCCCGTGTACACGAAGCGCCAAGCCTGCTCAGATAAAAGAGATAACAAAAAAAAGAGCAATAAAAACAGAGCTGAACTAAAACTAATACATCTCAGACTGAAGCTGGAAATAAAATACAATACATTTGTATAAATGATACATCTGTC
This sequence comes from Tillandsia leiboldiana, assembly GCA_029204045.2. NCBI lineage: Eukaryota > Viridiplantae > Streptophyta > Magnoliopsida > Poales > Bromeliaceae > Tillandsia > Tillandsia leiboldiana. The sequence goes on along the minus strand of CM055063.1, from coordinate 51,381,219 downwards.
TCTCCCAGCTCACCAAAATAAATACAACCTGCTGGCAAAAGCCAGTCCCAAATGAAAGAGTACAACCGTCTGAGGAAAACCTGGGTACACCAACAGTCCAGCTAACACGCTCATCCTGCCTCGAGATCTATCTACTCAGCCGTCCTCTCTCCTCGACCCGCCGCTGAAAGCCTAGCAGCACCCGCAGAAGACACTGCAAAACAAGGAGGAAGCAAAAGAGGAAAGAAGAATGGGGGTGAGAACTACTAGTAAACCAGTAGCCTCCCCTATGGGTAAATCCTCAAACTCTGACACACCCACTAGGTCTACCAGAGGCTAAAGAATAAAGAAGAGTGGTAAGAAATGAAACCGCTACCAAAAGGAAAATCTACCACTACAATGCCTCTACCTGCCCAGCTAAAGATAGCTAAATGTATGCATCAGAAAATCGAAGCCTGCCACATCGGGTATGCCAGCCTACGCATAACACCGGTGTGGGATAGGAGTCTCAATGTCTGCCAAATCGGGTATGCCAGCCTACGCATAGCACCGATAAGGGGTAGGGTTCTCAATGCCTGCCAAATCGGGTATGCCAGCCTACGCATAACACCGATATGGGACAGGAGTCCCAGGGTCTGCTAAATCGGGTATGCCAGCCTACGCATAGCACCGATAAGGGGTAGGGTTCTCAATGTCTGCCAAATCGGGTATGCCAGCCTACGCATAACACCGATATGGGACAGGAGTCCCAGGGTCTCAAGTCTGCAAATTGCGCACTCAGCTCTAAGGAAAAGTACCGTCTCCCGAAGGAAGCCCAAAACCCTCTCCCCGAAACCCAAGTATCTGCCTACACTAACCCAGCCCCTGCTCTGACCCGAGCATAATATCCCCTATGTTTAAGTGACGGAAGAAAGAATGCAACATGGTTTCTCCTAAGTCAATTCCAGCATGATAGTGTAGCAGAAAAGAAGGTGGCCTATCTAGGTGACCATTCAAGCATGCAAAAGTCATTAACTTGTTGAACCATTTTAAGTACCCTAACCACATACCTCAGCCTTTCATTTAATCAATCAACAAGACAGGGATTTAGCATAAATTCCAAGTAATTCTACTACATGTTTAAAGCATGGACTCACCATTAATTAACTTGTAGTTTTCTAACAATGCGATTATCAACAAAGAAACCAGGACTTCATACAAGCATGCTAGGTCCATTCCACAGATTTACTAACAGCAAAATCAAGAGCATTCTAATAGGCCTAGTGATAAATCCCAAATGAGAGGTTTACAAAAACACCCACACGAGTAAAGCATCACCGGGCAATAACCGCGCCGGTGTAACAAAAGCATCATCGGGCAATAACCGCGCCGGTGATAAAAGCAGGATTGGATCACAACTATAAAGCTCCAGTGGAACACAACCTTCCACTAAAAGAAAACTGATTCCCAATCAGATGCAAGAGTAACCATCCGGTCAATCGCCCAATATCCGCGATTGCCGCAACACCCCACAATCCACGACCAGGTCTAACAACCGACTTCCGGTCAACCGCCCAATGCCCGCGGTCGCCGGAATAACCCACAATCACAAACATGTCCCACATCCGACATCTGGCCAACCGCCTACTATCCGCGGTTGCCACAAAACCCTCTAGTCCATAATCATGCCCTATCACCGATGTCCTATAACCGACATCCGGTCGACCGCCCAATATCCGCGGTCGCCGCCAAAACCCATGATCCATAATCCAGGCCCCGGCTACACTATCCCAAACCCCTGCTCAAACCCGAGCAAACCCACCTGACTAACGAAAAGGAGAAAGAAACAAACAAGGTTTCTCCTAAGTCAAGTTCCAGCATGAAAGTGTAGCGATAAAAGATGGCCTACCTAGATGTCCAAACAAGCATGCAAGTGTTCTCAAGAAAATAAAGAAAAAGGTGACCAAGTGGTTCCACATGTGTAACAATTAATAGAGCCGCATAGATATAACCATCATGCTAAAACATTATCCAACCACACATGTCTATGATCCAAATTCCATAATAAAGCATCACTATCCACCTATGCATGTCATAAAATCCTCAACTAGTACCACCCACTGTCAGATAATCATAAAGCCCGTGATATACATTCCAATCCACATGCAAGGTTAACCGCTAACATTCCATCCATACCAACATGTATAAATCCCAACCACTATCAGATATCCACAATAGTATATGACTTAAGCATGCATGTCCAAAAAGAGAGATCACTCTAATATTCCTAGTGAGCATGTCAAAATAGAGGTAAGCAACAACCACCCACCTCGATCGCTAATTCCAAGTCCAAGAAGTGCTCTCGCCCAAACCAATCAGCCGCCGCGATCGCTGTACAAAATTACCCCAACCATACACACAAATAAGCACACAAGTACCCATACATGCTGTCCAGAATTCAGTCCCAAAGATGCCCTATTTTTACCTGCGAGAAGTACCCAGAAAATTCCAAGAAAAATACTCTCACGATCCTCGCGACGAACCCGTCGAAACGAGTACCTGCACGCTCAATTCCGAGCTTCCTACACTGAGAAACAATTCCGACAAGGGAACCACCCCGAATTAAACTACTCTCAAAAACTGTAGCAATAACTACTGTTCACAGATATTCCTCACCTTCGAGAAATATTCAGAAAATTCCAAGAAAATTTGGGCATATTCCTCGTGATGTGTAGATGCAAATCGCCTCTTGAATCGCCCCAATCCGATGCCTGTGCGCGAAGATATCGCCAAAATACCACACCGCTGTCCCAAAACTCCGCCCAGAAAATGAGGTCACAAGATGATCCGAAAAACCCATGAAAAGCTCGGAATGGGAAAAATCAGTAAACATGGGAAACATAGCCCTACCTGTCGTGAAGCCAACGGCGCAAGAATCACAGAAAAAGGTGCTCGGGGTAAGCCGGGGGAGTCCTCGCACCAAAACGCGACGAAGAAGACCACCAACGAACGAGCGTCGCGCCGCGCCGTAAAAATGGTAACCTCGGGATGCGTGCCGCTGAAAAATCTGGAACTCTGCAGATTGATCCGCCACAGGGAGATGAAGAAAACTCGTGAAGGTGGCACTGTGAAAATCCGCGCGGAGAAGAAGTTCTCCTCGGTTGAACTCGGCCTTTAAATACATTGCTGGAAACAAATCTGAAAATTCCCAATGTGTCCCCGTTTCCGGGCGCTCCCGATTTCGGGCGGCTACAGTGTTGGGCCCGGCCCAACACTGTACGCGCCCGAAATCCTCCCGGGCCTCCACGTCGCCCCCTCAACAGGCTACAGCGGAACCCCCCGCTCACGCCCCGCCGCGTGGCCCACGCGGAGCTCGACACGTGGCGGCCCACGCGCGGGAACCCCGCGTCAACGCGCCCACGTGCGCCTGCGCCCGCCGCCTGCGCCCGCCTGCCACGCACTGTTCCGAGGCACCCGGTGCACCTCCGTGGACCCAGCCTGCATGAGCCCGCCAACCAGAAGACGCCACGTGTCCCGCCGGTCCACCGTGCGCCCCGCACTTCTCCGTAGACCAAGTCCACTGCACCGACCAATCCAGTAATGCCACGTGTCCAACCCCCCGGTCCACCGTGCGCCCCGCACTCTCCGTAGACCCCGCCCCGCGGACCGGCCCACTCCCGAGCCGCCACGCGTCCCGCCCCCGGTGCACGCCTGCCGCGTGGACCGGGCGGCCCGCGCCACCGTCCGCCGCGCTGCCTGCGGCTGCTCCGCCGCTGCCGCCGCCGCCGGGAACACTGTTCCGGCATGAACAGTACCCGAAGCTCAAAAATAACAAGTGGGTAGTCCGTTTTGACCGTTTTCGCGCGCTGATTCCGAATTTGACGTCCATTTTGCCAAATTCCAACTCTAAAATTTGCCGAAGGCATCCGAAAAGGTATTCCTTGGTCCAAACTTCGCGCTGAGTCCATTTTTAATATCCGCATCGCGCAAAACCACTTCTAACAATCCAACGGAGTCCATTGATCACCCACGTGATCCAATAAGCCCGAAGTCCGCCACAATTGCCCAATTGGTGCACAAACACCTCCAACACACAGTACAGGCTCCCCAGATGTCACCAATGACTCTACCACAGCTCTGCAGAGATCCAGGTCATCACAGTGTAGCTATAGTACTATCTTTTGCAGGTTAGACGCTTCGCCTATGCGGGTTTTAGCATAGGTGGCGGATCTGTTGGCGAGCCCGGGTCGCAGTTTCGACCCCGGGGCGTGACAGTGCCGACGATCGCCGAGGGCTCCCGACAACGGCGGCGACAGGATCCCTCACGGAGTGACGGAGCTCGGCCTCGGAGCGATTAGGAGAAGAAGAGATTGAAGAATATTTCCGGTATATTACCTAGGAAGTTGACGGCTCACTAACGGAATGCTGACGGCGGTGGTATAAAATAATTCCATAATTACGAGGAAACAAAATATAAGCTTTTTTTTTAAAAAAAAATAAAGTAAAAAAATAATATATTATAAAAAAAAATTCTGTAATTTAGCCATATATATATTCATATAAAGCTCTTCTTTAATTAAAATAACAAAGGCTATTTTCCGAAGCACATTTGTTTCAGGCTGGGCTTAGACTTTAGTAGGACCGAAGTGAACTGTCCTGGGTTACTCACCTAATTAAATCATTGATTTATATATACTGTTGAATATGTAATACTAAAAACACTGTTTTCAAACAGGATTTTCATGTTATTTTCAAATGGTATCACTGCAGGTCTAATGAGAAATGTTGGGTTTATATCTCGAATCTATTAAAATGTTTCGAGTCCAAACCTCAATAAAAATATTGAATTAACATATAATGCTAACAAATAATATTTTATTTGCCTCTCAAAATTAATTTTGAATATATGTAATTTACTTAATTTTGAGTTTTAAAGGATTAGAATTGAAAAGTGAGTTTTCTTTTTTGAAAGCATATAAAAAATTACTCCTCATATTAAAGGCACTATTCTTATGTAGATTGCATGCACTTTATTTTTTTTATTTAATTATTAATTTTACGTCGTATATATCTATTAAAATATCTTGAATTGGGACGTGATTGGTGAAGCAAATTATTAAATTATACAATATTAAAATTACACTTTCTGATAGCTGTTTTTTTTTAAAACAAATAGTTATTCTAAATTATTTTCATAAATATATACTAATTATTAATTATAGTAATTTACAAGTCATGACATCATATTAGTATATTAATAAAAAAAAATTGTTTTGTCTATTAGACAATAGTGATCATTACGATTTTATTTTTAGAAGGATCAAAAATATATTATGTAAAATATATTATTTTTTAAAAAATATTAATAAAAAAATTATATATAAATAATTTTTTTGTTAATTAACTTTCGAGTTTTTAATATTTTTTTCTCTTTAAAAAAATAGAGTATAGTTGTCTTTACCAATAAAATAATAATAATTTAGAGATCTACAAAAAATTATATCAAAAAATTAAGTATTAATTAGATCTAGTATAATTTGTAAATCAAGTATTACGATACGTTGGAGTAAATTAAATTTATATTTAGTGGCTCACACGGCAACATTAATTTTTTTAAAAAAAATTATTTTGACCTCTAAAATTTACACTATTTTATTTTTTTTAATAACATAATAATAAAATTTTATATAATTTTAAAAATATTGAGGCCATGGCCATTTTGGACCTCTACATAGCTCCGTTTCAGTGACATTATGAACTATTGATCTACTGAAAACTCACATAACATTATTCCAAAGTATTATAAGGGAATCTGGTTCGGATTATCTTGTCAAGATGAAAGCTAATTTTATCGGAATTATTGTACTTGGTTTATCCAGTTTGTAATCTGTTCGGTAATATAGCATTACAAATGAAGGGGGTAATATTGTATATTATATAAAATTAAAATTTCACAATACAACATCTTTTTAAATTTTAAATTATCAAATTTTAAATTTTAAATTTTATATTTTATATTTTAAATTTAGATTTTAAAATTTAAAATTTTAATTTTATTTTAAATTTTAAATTTTAAATTTAGATTTCAAATTTAAAATTTAAAATTTAAAATTTTAAAATTTAAATTTAGATTTTAATATTTAAATTTAGATTTTAGACTTTAAATTTTAAAATTTTAAATTTAGATTTAAAATTTAAAAATTTAAAAATTTAAATTAAAATATTAAATTTTATATTTTTATTTAGATTCTAAATTTAATATTTCAAATTTTTAATTTTTAATTTAATTATAAATTATATTTAAGTTATAGTTTAATAAAAAATAATATTAAACTTTACCATAATTATAATTTTGTAATAAACTATTTATTATTATCGGTATTACTGAATTTTATAAAATAAATCAAATATTAAATATTTGATTATATCCATATAATCTGTAATACTATATAGTGCGAACCAAACATGCCCTAAAATCTAAAATATTCTAATATTTTTAATGCGAAAAGCAAATAATTATTGAGAAAGAGAAAAAACGTAAATTTATCTTATAATTAATTTACGTGATTCAGCCTCTATCCTATATCCACAACTAAAAATGAGAAAGAACGAAAAACCTAAACCAAGTAATTAGTAATTAGTGTACGTCATTTGGCTACTAATTAAACCATATTTTTGCAATTAAAGTAAAGTACATAAAAAGAAATTATCTTTTTGAAAATCATAGCACCGAAAATATATCCAATACTATTTCTTGTATACATACGCGGAATAAAAGATATATTTATGTAAATGGCTAAATTAGAAGAAATAATTTAAATTTAATACTAAAAATTATTCTAATTTAACTAAAACATGGCCAATTAAGAATAATCCCCAGATCAACAAATCAATAAACAAAGTAATTATTAATGATCGATATATAGAGAGCACAATATATAGCATGTGATATCCTTCACATGATCTCTTCACACACACACACAGTCACACACATTTCTTCTTCATCTTCTTAATTATGCTTATTCTCTTTTTCACTCAAAAGCCAAAAAAATGAAAACAATGCACATACAAATCTATGAACCTGCATATATATATATATTTATCACTGTATATGGGCCCATATGCCCTCACTTGGGATCCCATTATTCACCACAAACACCATGTAATACCCCGGCGGCGCCAGTGTCGCCGTCGCAGGCGCCGTCGCGACCACCTCATAAACCCCCGCGGCCGTGTTTCCTACCACCACGGGGTCGGTCGTCTCCAGAATCAGCAGCCTCTGATTCATCGAGAACGAGTGCGTCGCGAACGGCGGCGACGCCATCGTGACCGACACGGCGTTCGCCGACGGTCCTACGGTGAACCGCAGAGGGAACTGCATCCCGTAGATTATAGAGAGTGGAGGAGAAACGACGCTGGGCCGCGAGGCCGCGTTGGCGGGGTTGAGATACTCCGGCGAGAAGGCCTCGAGGCTGAGGTCGGTCGGGTATTTGACGTTCGCGAAGTTGTAGCCCTCGTGCGGGTTGCTCCCCCCGACGAGCACCCGGCCGTCACGGAGGAGCACTGCCGTCGAGTGGTACAGCCGGGGAATCTTCCCCTCGTTTTGCACTGCAAATCGCAGGCCGGGCGGCGCGTCAGGACGGTACAGAACCGGCGTCAGCGCCGGATCGTCGCTCATATCCCACCCTGCCGCTCCGGTACCCGCCCCGTTTATTATAAGCACCTGATCATTGTAAAAAAAGAACGGTCGAAAACGTTAAATATATCGAATAGCAGATATATTTTTATAAAAATTATAATTTTATATTTATTATTTTAAAAATTTTAAATTATTTATATATATATATTATTTCGATTTATTATCGTTAGTCTATTATTTATTTTTTAACGAATTATATGTAAAATGATAGTTTTGTTCTTTCAAAAATATTCCTTCAAAAATTTCAACGATTAAAATAATACAAAATTGTCTGAAAAGATAAAAAGATAAATTTATCTCACTAACTAAGATTAAATATTTTATCTATGGTTAACTAGATTTTTCTAACAAAGATAGACGAAAGAGATATGTATGAATAACGTTGGATTTTTAAAAAAAATAAATATAAAAAAGTTAAACTTTGTAGGAATATATATCTGCTATTCGATATGTTTACAGGAAGTCGTATACAATTAACTCTCTCTTAAAAATAATCTTATTTTTCTGATATCTGAAAGTAAAATTTTTAAAAATACTATATTTAAATTTTAAAAAATAATTTACTATTTTTTTTTTATTTAAAAAATTGTGAATTGTATACTTTATTTTTAAAATTTCAATAATAAAAAATTATAAAAATTCTAACAACTTATGCAAATAGTAATTTTTAAAGCACCGTTTTTAATAAAAAAATAGTAAAATCAGTTTGCCAACTTTAAAAAAAAAAAAATTTATTTAGCAAATTATAACAATTTTAAGAGTTATTATAAAAATGTTCGTTAAGTTTACAACTAAAAAGAAACTGTAATTTGTAATTTAATTCTACGGCCGCTATCTCATCCAAACATTCTAAAATTTAGAATTTTATTTTTAATATTTAGTTAAAAAGAAAATCAGTGATAAGATTTGTAGAAAAGAAAATAGGATTTGGATGGAGTGATTGTGGAATCACAATCTATTTTGGTTTTCGAAATTTACTCTTTATTTTAAAAATTATTATTATTATTATTATTATTTAAAAAAAAAAAAAAATTATTCAAAGAATGATGCTAGGTGTACTATCCATAAGATGTGTATATTCTACATCCCATTTTATTTGGAGTAGATATTTACTTCATCCGTCACATTGAGTGAATGATGAAATTCACCCTACCCTCCCACCCCAAAGGTGGGGTGTAAGATATACACTCCTTTATGGGTGTATACTTATATATATACCCTTATTCAAATAGAAATAAAACTAGACTATAAAATAAATAAATAAATAAATAAATAAATAAATAAATTGTTATAAATCAATTTAGAGATCAATCACCCACGTCGCCGGTCGGCAGCAGGACCATGTCGCCCATCACCCTCGGCGACGGCATCGTCTCCATCACCCACGTCGGCGCCTCGTCAGTGATCTTAATCCTGCCGCAGGTAGCCAGGGCCTGCACGAACGTCCTTTTCGTCACCGCTTGCACGAAGGATCCCGTTGGCGCGCCTCCACAGACGAGAACTTCCGCCTCCGTCGGCGACGGCTTTAGCGGCAGCAGCACCGAAGAGCCCGTGCTCGGATAGTTTCTCGGGTCGCCGCCCGGCACTGCCGGGTACGTCCTCACCACCGCATTTTTCGTGTAGTCGAATAGTATGGCTCTGTTGTTTGAGAACACGAATAAGTTCCCGTCGATATTGAGGTGGACGAACGGGTAGAGATTGTTCGCTTCGGGGTCGCTTGTTGCGGATAGAAAGGGGAGGGGAATTGTAGCGCCATCGGCGGCATTGGTTTTCGGGTAGAATTCGTAGTTGTTTTGGGCGCGGCCGCCGATTACGATCGCGCGGCCGTCGGGGAGGATATGGTTGGTGGCGTACCAGCGGGGGGCCGCGAGGGCGTTCGGAGCCTCGGACCAGTCGCAGGCGCCATAATTCAAGCACGGTCGGAAGGTGCGGGCATTGCGTTCGCCGTCGTTGAACCCGCCGGTCTGAAAGAGGGTGCCGTCGGGGGCGACGGTGCCTGACGAGCACCAGGTGTCGGTGAGGATGTTGAGCGGGCGGAAAGTGTTGGTGGCGACATCGTACTCAGCGGAGTGGGCGGTGCAGTCGACTTTGAGAACGAGCTCATTGGGGTCTCTGCGGCAGGCGCCGCCGGGAAGGGAGAGGTTGGAGGGGCCAAAGTCCGTGCGGTCGAAGATTACGACACGGTCGTTGTGGAGGAGCTGCATGTGCATGGCCGACACTCCGATGCTGCTCTGGAGGAGCTCCCACTGCCCCCCGCCGCCGACGGGTCCTGCTGCGGCCGCCGTCGCAATAAATATGAGATGAGAAAAGAAGAGAAGAAGACTGCCATGAGCTGATGATAGTAAGTCCATATCACCAACAATACTAAAGAATACTACTATATTGTGTGTATGGAATTTGAAGTTTGGTAGGGAATGTTATGCATTTAAATTTGACACTACTAAGATTAGGACTATATCACGTATATATATATATATATTATGTGCATGGGATATATAATATGTAAATTTTTATTTTTGGTTGTAGTGGGGCCTATATATTTATTGTTAGGAAAATGCTATGTGTACACCCTTTTCGGGGTGTACATCATACACCCCACCCATCTAAGGGTGGGGGTGTGATGATGGGTCACTTGATGTGACCCGTAAAAAGTATCGCCACCATTAAAATAGTGGAGGTGTATGATATACACCCCTTCGGGGTGTACAAGTAGCATTGCTCTTATTGTTATGACAAAAGGCGAAAGGATCTAGTTCGTTGGGCACGAAATATCAAAAGAGAATCGAGAAAGAGAAGAAAAATAAAGCACACAATATTTACGTGGTTCGGCCACTGGCCTACGTTCACGGACGAAGATGGAGCGGAGATTTCCATTATAATCAAAATGGTGTACAAAATATGCCTTTCTCACAAAACCCTAATCTCAAAATACACTCATACTCCTTCTCATCCGCCGCACTAAATCAATGGAATAATGATATATTTATATTAGTGGCTAAATCCTAATACAACTATGAATACGAATCCACTAAGACTATGAATAATCTTAATAAGATTAAGCATAATTCAAACTTATCTTAATTGAATAAGCAAAACAGAATAGGGTTAAAAAATTTTTCGGTTCTAGAATTCGAAACATATCTGATATTTATGTCTCTTGTGAGTGATGGACACCACCATGTGATGGGCATGGAAATGGAGAGATATATAAGAATCGTTTGATTAGGATCAGAGGGTGGGAATGAGAGAGAGAGATTGGGTCATGGGAAAAGCTTATGAGAGAGAGGGGACCAGAACGGGTACATTTGTTGTGGAGGTTGGGATGTAAATGGATATGGGTTCATAAAGTGGATCCGCTTCGAATAATAATTAGTTTTTCTCAAAAAAATAAAACGTCAAAAATTCGTGAAAGATCCATCCTGATGGATCATTAAATAATAAATACATACAAAAAAAATAATTTACTCTAAATTTATCCTAATTTGTCACAAAAATAAATAAATAAATAGGGCGGGAATCTCCCTGTTTTCATCCGTTTGTGAACGGAAGTATAAAACTACAATATATGTGGGCAAATTAAGAATGGTAAATATATAAGACCCGTGATTATTTAGTTGATTTAAATATTTTAAGTTGATAATTTTAAATCATTAAGTTGTGCGTATTATTTGACTAAATTAATTATATTTGGTATTAAAATCGAGGGATATAAATGGATTTGGGTTGATGGAGCTCCTACCCTAATCTGTCCCGAATAAGACAGTAAGTAAAAACAATATATATATATATATATATAAATTCATTCCGAATTCGTTTTCGATCCACCAAATTAATAAAGCGGAAGACAAAAGATCTCTTTCTTTCTTCGATGTATCTCAATCCGTCAAAACTTTGCTCCCGTCTCAATTAGTCTCTAGTAGAGCGGTAAATAGGGATCAAAAATAAAATAAAAATTAATTATCCGTCCTGAATTCGTTCTGATCCGATAAAAAAAAAAAAAAATAGAGTAGGAGAAAAGCCTTCCTACCCTGGATCCGTCCCGTTTGCATCCCTGTCACCGATTGGAAGTGAAAGATTAATGTCATATCTTTTATGAATTATAATTATGAATTATGCCTGTGAATGAATTTACTAATAACAACAGCATTTAAATAGGAAGAATTTATAGTACCCTAATAATTTTATATTAGATAAAAACTAAATTATGTGTACCAAATTGTACTGGGGATTAATCTTAGTTTAGCATATTTGGAAAATTTATAAGTACAAAACCAAAAAGATCAAATTTATAGCATATTTGGAAAATGCTACATTTACATTCTTTGTCATACGGATATACATCTTTCATATTTGAATCTTAGTTTAGCATTTATTTTCTAATTTTTTATTAAAATATTAATAATTCTAATAAATAAATTTGAGTCACACAAGTCTCAAAATATAAAGTACGGAATGAAACAACTGTTCACGTGTGCAGGGGATGTACACATGCACTTAATATAAGCAACTATTAGTCCTATGTTAAGTCCTGTTGCTCAAAAGGACAAAAATTAATAAAATACAACTGCACTGATTCAATATGTGCACTCTTCTTTTATCTAGACATTATAATAAAATTAGATTATAAAAATATATTTTTAAAATATTTTTATATAAATATTTTATTTATATTTTATTAATATTTAAAATTAGATTATAGAGATACATTATAATAAAGTGTTGCTATATATCCTAACGACTGCACATATAACGACATTAATAATAAGTATCGGTATTTTTGTCAGCGACACTTTTTTAAAATTTTAAAAATATTTAAAAGTGACGCTATAGCATAATTTTGTTATAGTGACTGTCCACTACAACAAAATTAGATTATACGGACACATATTTGTGACACTTTTGTATATATATTTCACCTATATCCAAAATTAGGTTATAGGGACATATTTTTAGGACACATTACAAAAATGTGTCGCTATACGCCCTAGCGACGGCACATATAGTAACACTTACAATAAGTGTTGGTATTTTTGTCGGCGATATTTTTTTTAAATTTTAGAAATTTTTAAAAATATCGCTATAGCCTAATTTTGTTGTAGTGGTCGTACGTTGCTACTATTTTTAATAGTTGGTTGATAATTTTATACTTAGAGGTTCTAATTATAAGTTGAGAATTTTATACTGAATTAGAGGTTCTAAGTTTCAATTTTATTTTATTCAAAGTTGTCGTCTGTGTACGTTGATCTTTACATTTTTTTAAAAAATTACCATCTAAATAGGTACTCTCGATGTAGAATTGGTTCTACTCTTTTGCTATACAGCTATGCCATGTCTATATGGAATTTTAGCTCATTGAAAGTATTTGATGCCCATGCCAACTTAACTGGAGATATGGTAATTACATAGAATCTATTCAGGTAGCATGCTATTCGTTTTGTTTATTTTAAAATAAATTTAACTGAAAATATAAAATAATTAAGCTGAAAATATAAAATAATTGATATTCTTACTATTGTTAAGCTATGGATTTCTATCCTGAAGGTTCGAGAGCACTAATTATTTTCTAGATTTATTTTAGGCTAAATTATAGAAAACTCTTCTATAATATACCATTTTTTTACTTTACCCCATTGTCTTTCAAAAGCCTACATTTTGCCCTTCGTAATTACGAAATTATGCATTTACCCCCCGCCGTCAGCATTCCGTGAGTGAATCGTCAATTTGCTAGGTGATATATCGAAAATACCCTTCAAACCCCATACCCTCCTCTCCTCCTCCTCTTCTGACGACGGCGGCGACGACGCCGCCGCTGCCCTCGTCGTCATCCGCGGCCACGTCCAGCCCCGCTCCGCCATCGACGCGCTGCCATGGGCGAGCGCTAAGAGTTTCGACCCTCTCATCTCACAGGGCTCCGCCGAACGAGTCGTCATCGCGGTGCGCGGGGGCCATGTTGGCGGGCGACAACGAGACCGCAGTGGCGATCGCCCGCGCCGCCACCGCCTTCGACGGCGCCGTCCTCGGCATCGGCCTCACCCTCTGCGCCGCGAGCACCTGGGCCAAGTACTTCGCTGCCTCCTACTCCCTCCACCGCATCCGCCATCGCCCCATTGCCCCAATCTCCGACCTCCGCTCCCTCCTCCCCTCCTCTTCTTCCGACGACGGCGGCGGCGACGATGCCGCCACCACCCTCGTCGTCGTCCGCGGCCACGTCCAGCCCGGCTCTGCCGTCGACGCGCTGCCACTGGCGAGCACCGCGAGCACCTGGACCACGAACGAATCGTCATCGTGAAGCACAGGGATAAGGGCATTATCATAATTTCGCATGTTCTGTTAATCCTGCCGCCCCCTAAAAATAATTTTGTAATTACAAGAAGACAAAACGTAGGTTTTTGAAAGACAAAAGGACAAAGTAAAAAAACGATATTTTATAGGAGAGTTTTATATAATTTAGCCTTTATTTTACTTTGTTTTGTTCAGTTGAGTTGCTTCGATGCTCAGCTAGTTCTTGTTACTTTTTATCTTTCTTTTCATTTTAGTATATATATTTTCTCAAATAACATATGTTCCTATTTAATTTTAAAAATAGGGTATTCTAAATGAGATGAACATAGATGAGTACGAATAGTATATAGAACGCTCAAGCTCAGATCATTCATAGATCCGCCAAGTTCAAACAGAAAGAATTATCTTTACAAGAAGTACGTAGATTCACCACAATGGAGTGAATTCATTCTGCGAAGGATATTACTACAAGAAGTATATTCTCTAGAAGGTTTCTTCACCTCTAAGCTTAAACTTTGGATCAGGTTAATTTGTACCTTTTAATATAATATTATAACTTTGGTTCCCACATTCCTTTCGCTCCAATTTTGATTAATTCAAGCTTGAAATGTTAAGGGGAGATATCCTCCACGTTACATTCAGAATGCGATCATATATACGAAATCTAATACATAATATTATGTAGCTTATACATAACAACATCGCGTACCAGATGTAATAAGTAACAACATCACGTACTAGATGTATAGTATGCCATCAGTAGCCAGTTGAATCTCTAATACAATGTTAAAGGGCTCCGGCTGTCACGCGCTCTGGGATTGAAAAACGGTCTATATATATATATATATATATATATATATATATATATATATATATATATATATATATATATATATATATATATATATATATATATATATATATATATATATATATATATATTATTTTAAATTAGAGTTTAAAACTTTAATCCGAAGAAATGATCAGATCGTCACGTGCATAGAAAATTCTCTGTCCACTTGGACAGAATCGCTTTTATACACGCATGATTAAATAAGTACAATATATACAAACAGAGTATTAAAGTGATACTAAACTGAGCATCACAATAATACACATCTACTGAAATAAGGTAATAAAATCCTTAGATACTAAATCCACAAATACTAGAGTCATATCCACATGACATAAGTAAAGCTAACATAATAGTCCAACACAAGTAGCTAAGTTATGATCACAAGCACTAGCAAAGCTGAAAGTAAAAGGTACTAGCCAACTATAGCTGACAATAGAGGACGACTCTATCGTGAATCCTCTCATCATCGTCCCGACATTCCACCACCCGACAGACTTTGAAAAA
Source organism: Tillandsia leiboldiana (assembly GCA_029204045.2). Classification (NCBI taxonomy): domain Eukaryota; kingdom Viridiplantae; phylum Streptophyta; class Magnoliopsida; order Poales; family Bromeliaceae; genus Tillandsia; species Tillandsia leiboldiana. The sequence goes on along the minus strand of CM055063.1, from coordinate 51,365,920 downwards.
ATAGGTCGCCAAAGGGTGTGAGATACAACTGAATGTATCCCAGTGGGTATAATGAGTCGGGAAACAACAAGTCGTACCTATTGGTATACAATAAACAACGGATAGTAAAAAGCAATAGGCAGATATATAATAATCAATGGGCAGGTATGTAGGCAATGACTAGCATTACGATAATCATGGTGAGTCTCAGTGTTGTATACAAATGGTACTAATAAATAGTGACTAATTGTGACACCTCCGAAATTTGGATTAGCTATATATATAAATAATATAATAGAACTAAATTTTTTAATCCGGCTATAGCATTTTTGGTGGTAGTAAGGCCCAAGAGGTTAAGAGGGTTGAGCATGCTAGAGCTAGAGTAGTTCTAGGATGGGTGACTCCTTGGAAAGTTGGGGCGTCACAGTTGGTATCAGAGCCATTCACCAGCCAGAGATGAGTCTCGGCTGAGCCAAGGTTATATAGTGGGTAGAGCGCAGCTCCCCGGCTAATGACCGTTGTGGGTGGAGTGCAGCTCCCCCTACAAGGTCGGCTAAGGCTAGCGGGACGAGTCTCACATCGTATGATGCTTATGAGTGTCTTTGAACCTGACGTGGTCGTTAGGGCTTAAAGGGGGAAAGAATGTGACACCCTGGGAATTTGGATTGGTCTTATATATAAATGATATAATATAACTAAATCTCTTAACCCGGTTATATCATTTTGGGTGGTAATAAGGCCCAAGAGGTTAAGACGGTTGAGCGTGATAGAGCTAGAGTAGTTCTATGATAGGTGACTCCCGGGAAGTTGGGGCGTTACGCTAATCATGATGTAAAACTGGCAAGTATGATAAATAGGATAAATCTCAGTGCTGTAAATAAAAGTGTTTCGATAATCATGTACAAGTCATGCTAAATGAATGCTGGAGTAACAGGGTACTGATAATTATGTACAAATCATGCTGAATGAAAAGCAGGAATACTGAAAGAATAGTAATAGTAAAGCTATGCATAAATGCTAGAAACCAAAGTACCCAATCAATGCCGTTATCGGACACGAGGACCTCGAGTTAATGCCACTATCGGCACGTTCGGCTGACATATAACCCTACACCACTCAGTGCGATCCGGGGCTCACGTGTCGCATTCTCGACCACTCTACCGATAAAGAACACCAATGTATGGATCAGTCCATAGGCGTACTTGAAATGAATAGCTAATGCCATGGCGATCACAATGCTGATGCTCAAGCTCACAGTCAAAAGACCGGACAGTCGGCGATAAGCCGGAAACTCCCACACGGGATGCTGATCAACAATAAAAATCATATCGTGTTGTATAACCATAACTGATCCCTATACTATCATGCAACACAAGAATAAATACTGAAACCATAACTGATCTCTATACTATCATGCAATGCAAGAATAGGAAAACGTTGAATAACTGAGTACAAGTAAAGCTAAGTAGTGACCAACCACACATGGTATAAATCCAGTATACGCAGCTAGATGTAATAAGTTAAAGGAGTAAAGCTCAAAGGTAGGATCAGGGTTAACAAGAATCACAGGGGTCCGACCAAGTACGGTACCTAATCAGGTGATGCTATACTGATGCCCAGATCGGAGTACCCACCTCAGTGTAGGCGGTCCTAGAATCCGTTGGATTGCACACGGGCTGGCTCATAACTGTCGGGGCTTAAAACAAAACTATATGTTAGTAAAGGACTCACTCATACCCAACTCGCTGTCTCAACATGTGTAAAATGACCATACTACCGACTTTGGCTAAAACCAGAAATTCACCAAAAATTCTGAAAATTTGCCGGTGGTCCATTAATGGTCTAAACTGTGCATACATGCTACCAAAAAAGGAAAAACGTCTTATGTTGCCCCGAAACGCTTAACTTTGGACGTTCGGATAGTAACACCTAACTTGTGCAATATTAGACTCAAACGTTGCGATCAATTCCGAAAACCACTTCCAGAATGTATCCCCGATTCCCGAACTGTTGAACCGATCGGTTCCCCGATCAAAACGTGACCTAAACGACCCCACCACCGTTCAAAAGAGGACGGTAGTCCACGGTCCCACTCACGACGTTCGCGCTGTCCGAAAATTTCTACAGGTGCGATTTGCACCCCAAAGTCCTACCGATGTAATATTTGCATTAAATAATAAGCTACACGAAAAACGGATCATACAAGTCTTCCTGAAAGATTTGCATTAGATGGATGCACCCTGAAAGATTGGATACGAAATGCCTTATATAAGCAAGTCTTCTTTGCAATGATCTTAACTCCCTCAAATTCTTTGGAGGTGGCATTTCTATGGTAGCTTTTATTCTGTCAGGGTCAATTTCTATGCCTCGATGCCGAACTACAAACCCAAGAAATTTGCCCAATGTGACACCGAAAGCACATTTGAGTAGATTCATTTTTAACTGATGCTTCCTTAGGCATTGGAATACGACTCGAAGATCTTCCATATGATTGCTCCTTTTTTGAGATTTGACCACGAGATCGTCAACATAACATTCGACTTTGTGGTGTAGTAGGTCATCGAAAATGGCCGTCATTACTCGTTGGTATGTTGCCCCTTCATTTTTTAGGCCAAATGGCATAACTTTGTAGCAGAAAATCTCTTTTGGCGTACGAAAAGCCGTGTGAGGAGCATCCTCTAGTGACATCTTTATTTGATTGTATCTAGATGAGCCATCCATAAGTGATAGTGCATCGTGCCCTATAGTTGAATCTACTAGAATTTTAGTGATTGGTACTAAAAATTCATCTTTAGGACATGCCTTGTTCAAATCACGAAAGTTCGCGCATATGTGAATTTGGCCATTCTTCTTTCTAACTGGCACTATATTTGCTAACCAGGTAGGATATTGGACTTCTTCTATAAATCCAACACTGATCAATTTATCAACCTCAGCAATAATTTGATCATGTAGGTCTGGGCGAAACCATCGTTGTGATTGCTTGACGGGGATGGCCTTGGGATCAATCGGCAGTCGATGCATAGCAACATTAGTGTCAAGCCCAGGCATCTTCTTATAACTCCAAGCAAAGCAATCCTGGTGCTCTATCAAAAAATTCTTGTATTGTTCCTTTTCCTCATCATATAATGATTCACAAACAAAAATAGGTCGCGGGTCATCCCCAGTATTGAAGTTAAGTTCACATAACTCATCGACTGTTGCTTGTCCTCCATCTTCAAGCTCTTTAGGCGCGGGGGTAGCGTCGACAATCTCTCCGGTACATATCTCTAGAGGGCTATCATTAGGATTTGCACTTTCATTGTGAGAAGACGTTGAAGGAGAATTGTTCTGCCCCCTCATTTAGACATTTTCAAATGTGAGGTTATTATTGTCAATAGGCCAGAGCAAAAGATCGTTTTCATCAAATTCAGAAGAATCGCCAAGAATTACAGCAGTGTGGTTACACATGCAACATATGACAGGGTGCTAGGTCAAGTTCCAATAATAGAATTTAGTTTAGCTAAAGCAAGATCAGGGAACATTAACACATGCAACATATGATAGGGTGATAGGTCAAGTTCCAATAATAGCATTTAGTTTAGCTAAAGCAAGATCAGGGAACATTAACCAACATGATTTCAATAACGACACAGGAAAGACAACATCTCTCTCTCTAACATGCATTCTAACATATCTCACAATCATGCATGCTTTCTATACAATAGAATTAATGAACCGTCCATCGGTTTTGGAGACGAAGCAACCCACCTGAAGCGCGCATCAAACCAAAATCCAAATAGGCTGAAACTAAACGGGGACAATTCTCGGATTCCCATGATTTCCAACGGGCCCAAAAACACCCAAAAACTCCTCCTGGGTACAAAGATATGGTCCAAACATTGCAATAAGCAAAAATTCCCACAAACACATGCAGCAGTGAAATCAGTCCAGAAAATGCTTAAATACCATTTGTGAGATAATCTCCAAAAAATCCAATAAAAATACGACGGCGATCCTCGCGAAGTGTAGGTGTCAATCGAGCCCTCACATTTCGAAATTCGATAATCGAGCATGGAGATAAAAATCTGACAAGACTCCGCTGTCCAGAAAAACCACTAGCAGGAAAGGGTTTCAAAGATGTTCCATAAACCCTAATAAAAACCCAAAACTGAGAGGAGCAGAAAGCACGAAAAACGGAGATCTACCTTTCATGAAACCGACACCATAAAAATCGTCCAAAAATTCCTTTGGAGTAGCTCTGTGGACCACGTGGACCGAAACGCGACAGAAATGGGCCACCGAAGAAGAAACGTCGCACTGCGCCGAATGGCCGAAACCGTCGATGCCGCGCCCTACAAAAATTCCGAGACTCCTTCGCAAGATGTAGCACAAGATAAGGATCAACTTTGTTAGAGGGATTTGTCGCAGAAGGGCTTGGGAAAAGGGCCAAAAGGCCGAGCAAAGGGGGCTATTTATAGGCCCCTCCCAAAAGAATCCAAAAAAAACCAAGCATTTGGGCTTTCGTGCCCCAATTTCGGGCGCCCGGGGGAATTCGGGCGGCTACAGTGCCCGAATTCCCCGCCTCGGTCGGCCCAAGACGAGCGCCCGGATTCACCTGGCCCCGACACGTGTCCCGAACAGCGGACAGCGTGTGCGGGGCCAGTGGGACGCCGCCACGTGGCCCGACCGGGGACTGTGGGGTTGGCGACGCCCGCCAATCGCCAGGCGCCACGTGGCGCCCCGTGTACAGCGGCCACCTGCCCCACCTGCCCCGCCGTACACCTGCCCGCGTGCCGTGTGGACCGCGCGTTCGTGTGCCCGCCAATCCGATGCCGCCACGTGGCCCGCCCCGGTCCACTGCACCCACCGCGGGGGCCCGTGGACCGCGCCGAGTGAGCCCGCCAACCAGGAGCTGCCACGTGTCCCCCGCGCCCGGACCATGCACCAGCGCAACTCTCTGTGGTCCGCGCCGCGTGCGCCGGCCAATCAAAGGCCGCCACGTGGCATCCAGCCGGTCCATGGCTTCTCCCATGCACCAAAATACGCAGAAAACTTCCGGGTGTCCGTTTTTGGGCATCCGGACTCCGAAAAATACAAGTAAATAGCCGATTTTTGGCATTTTTCAGCGCTGAATCCAAAGCCGGTCTCGGATTAGCCTGAAACCCTTTCTAAAATTCGACGAAAGCAGCCGAAGGATAGGCTTGATCCAGAAACCTCACTAAGTCCGTCCAACGCGTCCATTTGACGCGTTGCGGGTCCGACACACCACTAATAGGTGTTCCACTACATGGGTCATGGGGAAAGCTGCACGGGGATCGGGGCTACTACATCCTCCCCCACTAAAAAAAAGTTTCATCCCCGAAACTAAAACACACCACAAACACAAAACCAACCCGACCAAATCTACCCGAAGTACGCTAACGCAACCAAACAAGAAAGTAAAGGCTCACCATCAGGAACGTCATCAACTCCAACTCTCTATTTAGAAAATAGCTGAAAATAGTGAAAAGTCCGAAAATTTCGAAAGGCCAGTGCCTTCGCCCTAATCAAACAAGAATAGGTTCGGGTACTGTCTCCATTTCGGGAGTAGCCTTTCAAAGTTTTCATCCCGTTCGTAAGTGTCATCATAAAGGCGAGAAAAAGGAGAGAAGTGTTGAAGCCGTTCCTGCTGTTGCGACAAAACTAAAGCTACAATCTAACCAAGACCTCTAAGGACACACCCTATAGTCCTAATCGTCACATCTGCTCCCGAGGTGGCGTCTGTCCAATGCCGCTGAATCCAACGCTGCAGGAAGGGTACTTCGACAACCAGTGGAAATGAACTCCTGCTGTCCAACTCGTGGAACGGTCACTGTTCCCATTCCACAATCAGTCGTTGCAAGATACCGCGCCAACCAGTCCATCCCGTGTACTCAGTCAGAGTCTTGGAGCTGCCACCAAACCGTCACACCTGCCGGTATAATCCCAAGTCTCACTGTACTGATCATGTTCCACATAAAGGGCTTGCTCCATCGAGGCATCCAGGGTCTGCAGTCTGCGCGAACGGACGAACTGATAAATATCCCGGCGCAACCTCGTTCAAACATATAGATCCAATGCGCCTCGTCCCTGGCCGTGTATGGTACACTGTCCAATAGCCGGTTGAAATCCACGATGTACTCCTGCACAGTACGGTCTCCCTGTCGGAGATTCTTCAACTCCTCCTCCAGCCTCTATCTAACACTCTCGGGGAAGAAAACTCCAAGAAGAAGGCTGCGAAAATCCACCCAAGTAAGCAGCTGGGTCCCAGGCGGACCGACAGGTCGAACTCGCCGCCACCAGGCCTCGACATTGTGCTCCAGAAAATTTGTCACCAAAGAACCTGAAACCGCTCCTCAATAAAAGGCTCTCGAAAAGTCGCTCCATCACCGTGAACCACGACTCTGTCTCCCACGACTCCGAGCTCAATCCTGCGAATCGGGGTGGATCAGACTGTCGAGGCTGGCTCCATCGATCGATAATGTCCCAAAGCTCATCTACTATCAGCTATCCACCCTACCTCGGTACCTCGGCACTATCCGTCGACACGGAGGGGGCTGCTCGCTCAATCGGTGCCACTGGTACAGCTGGAGATGCCACTGCATGGGAAGAAAGTGCTGGATGACACTCAGGCAGTGCTGCAACTGGCTGTGCTCTCTGCTTCGACAGGCGCATCAAACGTTCCATGGCCTCCTCCTGGCGTCGGACAGCCTCCGACATCTGTGCCATCTGGGCCCATAACTCATGGGTCTCGCTGTGCTCTGATAGCTCTGCCTCCCGCTGCTCGGTTTACTCATCAGATGCGGGATGTGCCCTCCTCACTGCACGACGTCTCAAGGGCATCGCAGTCCACTGCACAATAACAAACATCACGACACAACAACCATTCGACCCAATCAAGCGAAAGTCTAGGACATGCTATCCATTCCATAGCATTATGTTGTCTGCAGCCAACATAATCGCTTAGGAGAATAAACATGTCAATCACTCATCCCGTCCCTTGGGAGAGGTATAAAACTCAATCAGGACTCTCGCTATAAATCACGACTCTCACGTAGTCATCCTAAGATCCATCCACATGCCTAGGATTTCTAAGTCCATAATGACCTACAACCTAGGCTCTGATACCACTCTAATCTGTCACGCCCCGGGGTCAAACTGCGACACGGGCCCGCCAACAGATCCGCCGCCCATACGGGAAGCCCCATATAGACGAAGCGTCTAACCTGCAAAAAGAAGGATACTATAGCTATACAGATATCAGAGCTGAAAAGTAAACTACTGAAATAAGAAATAATACAACTCCAAAAGTACAAGTCTGAACCTCACTACAAAAGTCTCTCAAAAATGAAACTCTCAAAAGTAACTAACAACAATAATCCAGCGGACTGTACTACTAAGCTCCAAAAAGGGGTGCAGCTATACTCCAAGGACGGGTAGGGAACTAGCTCGCGACTCCCTTACCTTGATCAGCAACAGAGAAAACAGCAACTCCCCCAGGAGACTCCGCAAAACAAAGGAGAGGAAAGAGAAAAAAAGGGGGGAAACCCCCAGTGGGTGTGAGAACTACAACCAACAGTAGTTCTCAGTGGGTACCGCCACCAAGCCCGACGGTCTGCCCACTAAGTCTACTAGAGGCATAAGATAACAGGAAAACTGTAATAATGAAAAGATAAGCTGGAAAGAGTCTACAACTATCATGCCTCTATCTACAATGCTCAAAGGGTGATACAGATGAAAATAATGCATCGACTCTAACCCACAATACTCAATCAACCCAATCACAGTGACTGCCACATAGGGTCCAGTCAAACCTGCGCCCACCTACTGCCATTACATCCACGGAGGACTGGACGTACGTAGGGCGTCCGTGACTGCCAAAACTGGCCCAGCCATAGGGACTGCGTCGACAAGTCGCGATAGCAAAGTAACAGGCCCAACTCCGGAGTGGCACTCGAGGGGCGCGACCCCACCGAGGAAAGTATCTGCGCATCTTTGTCGAGCTCAATATGGCTCATCCAGGCTATAGTCCAATCCACGATCAACAAGATCGACAGTACCCAAATCACCTCTCTAACTCACTAACAGGAAATACTCGAACAGTCAAGACCGCTGTCAACCCAACGGCTCCCTAAAACAAAACACCAACTCATAGATGACACAAAACGGACCGACACCATAAAGGTTTGTAAACCCCGATAGGTCGGTGCCTAGAACTCCAATCAAACAAGAACAGACTCCAGGCTCCGCCTCTCGAAGTTCTCGGCCTCTTACAGTTCGGGAAAACAACTCCCTTGGTAAAACATGCAGAAGAAACCAACCAGGGTCCGAAAGTTCCGAGAGACCAACACCTACAACTCTATCAAACAAGAACAGGTTCCAGGTACAGCCCCCGTAGCTTTCGTCCCGAAATAAGGGAACGACCCCTAGAACCCAGGTCACCCAAACTCTCTCGGGTGAAGAAGTTTGTAATAAAAGATGGCAGTTATTACTGAAAACTATTTTAATCTGAGAAACCCAATTTAATATATTTTAGTTCTTTAATAAAATCAGTTCAAATAAGTTTTATTTTCCAAACCCCGAAGGGCTATTGCCTTCACCCAAATCAAACAAAAACAGGCTCCTGCGACCCCTCGAAATTTGGAAGGAAAAACATTAGTTTATAGAAATTATGTATGTCCAAAAACTGTCTGGGTTCTAGGTCCTGCTATCACTAGTATACCCCTGTCACTAACATAGTGACGATAAATAAAACAAAGAAATACGACAACCCGGGACCACCGTTTACCCAACGGCTCCCGCCACAGATACAAGACTAGCTATATCTACCCGACTCCACTCGGCCCCCAAGCACGAGTGTAACATGCATCCTACACTAAAAGAAATCCTGACCACTCGGTCCACTACCCGGGCGAGGAAAACACTATGTCCAGGAATAGAAAGTAAAGTGTGGATGTCTAGAGCATAAATAAACCTAGCCCAAGTGAGAATTTTCTACTAGTCTGGTTACACATGCAACATATGACAGGGTGCTAGGTCAAGTTCCAATAATAACATTTAGTTTAGCTAAAGCAAGATCAGGGAACATTAACCAACATGATTTCAATAACGACACAGGAAAGACAACATCTCTCTCTCTAACATGCATTCTAACATATCTCACAATCATGCATGCTTTCTAAACAATAGAATTAATGAACCGTCCACCGGTTTTGGAGACGAAGCAACCCACCAGAAGCGCGCGTCAAACCAAGATCCAAATTTCCTTTGGAGTAGCTCTGTGGACCTCGTGGACCAAAACGCGACGGAAATGGGCCACCGAAGAAGAAACGTCGCACTGCGCCGAATCGCCGAAACCGTCGATGCCGCGCCCTACAAAAATTCCGAGACTCCTTCGCAAGATGCAGCACAAGATGAGGATCAACTTTGTTAGAGGGCTTTGTCGCAGAAGAGCTCGGGAAAAAGGCCAAAAGGCCGAGCAAAGGGGGCTATTTATAGGCCCCACCCAAAAGAATCCAAAAAAAAACCAACCATTTGGGCTTTCGTGCCCCAATTTCGGGCGCCCAGGGGAATTTGGGCGGCTACAGTGCCCGAATTCCCTGCCTCGGCCGGCCCAAGACGAGCGCCCGGATTCACTTGGCCCTGACACTTGTCCCGAACAGCGGACAGCGTGTGCGGGGCCAGTGGGACGCCGCCATGTGGCCCGACCGGGGACTGTGGGGTGGGTGGCGCCCGCCAATCGCCGGGCGCCACATGGCGCCCCGCGTACAGCAGCCACCTGCCCCACCTGCCCCGCCGTACACCTGCCCCCGTGCCGCGTGGACCGTGCGTTCGTGTGCCCGCCAATCCGACGCCGCCACGTGCCCCGCCCCTGTCCACTGCACCCACTGCGCGTGCCCGTGGACCGCGCCGCGTGAGCCCTCCGACCAGGAGCTGCCACGTGTCCCCCGCGCCCGGACCATGCACCAGCGCAACTCTCTGTGGACCGCGCCGCGTGCGCCGGCCAATCAAAGGCTGCCATGTGACATCCAGTCGGTCCACGGCTTCCCCCATGCACCAAAATGCGCAGAAAACTTTCGGGTGTCTATTTTTGGGCATCCGGACTCCGAAAAATACAAGTAAATAGCCAATTTTCGGCATTTTTTCGCGCTGAATCTAAAGCCGGTCTCAGATTAGCCTGAAACTCTTTCTAAAATTTGGTGAAAGCAGCCGAAGGACAGGCTTGATCAAGAAACCTCACTGAGTCCGTCCAACGCGTCCATTTGACGCGTTGCAGGTCCGACACACCACTAATAGGTGTTCCACTACATGGGTCATGGGAAAAGCTGCACGGGGATCGGGGCTACTACAGATTGTGTTTGTGGTTTGGGGTCATAAAGTCTTCATCAGAAAATATGATTTGATTCACTTCTTCATCAACTTAATTCACGAGATGAATTTCAGCTATTGCTGTTTCATAGGGTTCAGGGTTAAGAAGAACTTCAACCAAGTCTTCTCTTAATTCCTTAGTCATCATTATAGCATCAAAAACACTAAGAAGAGCAGAAATTCTTTTCAAATGTAAGATAATATTGTAATCCACATTACTCTTCATGCCATGAGGTGCGGAGATATGTTTTTGAGGTTGATTTAATGTACTCTCATATTGCTTTCCTTTATCTTGGCGCATGGGTGGGTCTGAGAGATTCTTCATTCTTCGAAGTTCCATTCCATCAGCTTCAAGGTTTGGTAGGTAAATAGGAGGCTCTTCATTTAGAGCGATTGCTTCTTATGGAAATAACATTACTTCATCATCAGAGTCCGATAAAGATAGTGTTTGAATTGACTCCATATTGCAAGAAATCTACGAAGGTGAAATAGAGATAGAATTCACTTCTTGCTTTTCAGATACATTCAGAACTTTAGGAGAAAGTGCAAATATCCCAGTCTTGACAGCTTTTTCCAACCAGTCCTTAAATGTGATACAATTTTGAATTGTATGCCCAACAAATCTATGGTAAGGACAATAAAGAGGGTCATCAGTTTTATTGACTTGCTCTGGTATAGTCGGATTTGGTAGAGTAAGTCTTTGAGACTTAAGAGCTTGTCGAAACAGCTTTGGAATGGCTTCTTGTCGGAAAGAGTAGACCCTATTCAATCTTTATTCAAAAGTTGGCCTATCTTTTTTAGCTAAAATTTCACCCTCCCCAATTATTATGGCTTTTCCTTTATAAGTAGAGGATTGGTTAGAAGAGTTGGTTGCATCAGTGTTGCTTAACCCTTTAGCTGGAGGATTGTTCGCTCTTTGCACCTCATTAGTTGAGGCACTTCTAATTGGCTGAGGCTTCTTAATTTTGTCTCCAGAAGCAAGCCCTTTATACATGGCTAGAAGTTCAAGGCTTTTTCAATACTGGGCTTTTATTTGAGCTGTTGTTTGAGATAGGCTCTAGAATGACTTCGGGGTCTTTGAAATTATTTGTACTACCAGCCAAAGGTGCGTTTCCCCAATACAAAGCCGAATTGCTTCGTTGGCGCGAATTTCATACGAACAATTAATGCTGGTATTTTTCCACCGAGTGATGTACACCTCGACCTTCTCGTCCTTTTCGTGTCTAAGATCGGCCAACTCTCTAAGAGTAATTTCTCTTTTTGTAGAAACAAAATGAGACTTGAATTGAGCCTTCATCATCAGCCAATCGTGAATAAAGCCGGATTGTAACTTTGAATACTATTGAAAGCCTCCCTTTAAAGATAGTGAAAATTGTCACAATAGAAGTGTGATGACCCGGATCTCCGTAGAGCTTTTGCAGTGTGAATTGTGGCTTATGGAGGCCTATGATGTGTGTTGGAGTTGGTTGCGCGCAAATCAGACTTCAGATTTGAACCCAGCGCGGAGTTTGGATTAAGAATACCTGCCCGGATGCCTTCGACAAATTTTAGAAGTGGATTTTGGCAAAACGGACATCGAATTTGGATTCAGCGCGCGAAAACGATAAAAATGGACTACTTGTACTTTTCGGAGCCCGGATGCCAAAACACGGATTTCGAGGCAAGATTGTACTGTTCCAGCAGGCCAGGGCAGCTCCGGCAGTGGCGGGCAGCGGCGGAGCGCGGGCAGGCACGTGCGCGGCGGCGGGCAGCGCGGTCCACGGATTTTGGCGTGCACCGAGAGCAGCCAACGGCGGGCGTGCCACGTGTTGCGCGCTGATTGGGCGGTCAACGCATGGGCGACAGCACGCCGGGCGCGGCGCACCGTGGACCCTGCCAGGCCACGTGTCGCCCGCCCATTGGTGGGCGCAGCGAGCCGGCTGGGCCGCCGTGAACCGCGGCCCACGGTTCCCGCCGTGAACCGCGCGGCCACGCGGCGCGCCGCGATTGGTGGGCGTGCGGGACGCGAAGGGGACACGTGGCGGCTCCTCAGCGTTTCGGGCGCGCACAGTGTTGGGCCGGCCCAGCACTGTAGCCGCCCGAAAGCCTGCGGGCGCCCGGATTTGGGCCCAAAAATCCTATTTGGTTTCTTTTTGGGAATGGCCTATAAATAGGCCATTTGCTCTTCATTTTTGGGCCTTTTCCCGAGCCCAAATACGAATGAGTCCTCTTGTAAACTTAATCTTCATCCTGTCCTGGATCTTGTGAAGGAAGCTCGGAATTTTTGGAGGCCGCGACATCGACAACTTCGGCATCGTAGCGCAGAGCGACGTTCTTTCATCGGAGGCCTGTTATCGTCGCATTTCGGTCTGCGAAGTCCACAGAGCCACTCCAACAGTATTTTTGGACGATTTTTACGGCGTCGGATTCATGAGAGGTAGATCTACGATTTTTGTATTTTCAACTCTCCAAAGATTTGAGCTTTTATTGGGGTTTCTGGTACATTTTTTAACCCCCTTTGTTGCTGGTGGATCTTCTAGGACAGCAGCACCTTGTCGGATTTTTATCTCAGGACTCGGTTATCGGAATTCGAAGTTTAAGGACTCGATTCACATCTACACTTCGTGAGGATCACCGTCGTATTTTTATTGGAATTTTTGATGCTTATCTTACAGGTGGAAATTCTGCATCTTTGGGACTGAAATTTCAGCAGATTCTGTACTTGGATTAATTGTGTTGTTTGTAACATTGGTGAAAGATGGGCAAAAGGGCATATTCTATGGTTTGTATTAACATCAATTATATAGTACATGAGAAGGTATTTCTATGGTAACAATGACAACCATAGTAATAATATAACTAGGATTACATGCTATATAATCCTACGCTATAGATGGTAAGTAATATATAGTATAGAAACAATAAAGATAATACTAAATATATCGTAACATTCCCCCGCAAGCTAAGCATCAGGTGGACGGATGCGAAGATTGAGCCGTAATATCGAAAACCGAGAGGGTGGCAAGGGCTTGGTGAAAATATCAGCAAGTTGTTTATCAGAAGAGATATGAACCAACTCTAAATCACCAGTCCGAACTTTTTCGCGCAAGAATTGATGATCAAGTTCAATATGCTTTGTGCGAGCATGAAGAACAGGATTTGCCGCTAGATAAGTAGTGCTTAGATTATCACAGTAGATGCTAATAGGTCGCCAGAGGAAAACACGAAGATCACGAAGTAGACGACGGATCCATATCGTCTCCGCAAGCGCGTAGGCGACAGCACGGTATTCTGCTTCAGAACTAGAGCGAGAAATGGTGGGCTGCTTTTTGGCGGACCAGGAGATAAGATTGGGCCCTAAAAATATACAATATCCAGAAGTAGATCGACGTGTATCTGGACAACCGGCCCAATCAGCATCTGCAAATGCGACAAGAGAGGGATTGACACAGCGAGATATAGGCAGTCCATAAGTCAGCGTGCCCCGAATATATCGTAGAATGCGCTTAACCGCTTGCATGTGTGGTTCACGAGGAGCATGTAGATACTGGGCAACAGAGTTGGCAGCATATGATATATCCGGTCGGGTGAAAGTAAGATACTGGAGAGAACCAACAAGCTGACGATAGTTATAGGGATCCTCAAGAAGTTGCCCTTCATGAGAGGATAGACGAGAGGTTGGAGAGAGAGGACTAGAGACGGGCTTACTATCAAGAAAACCATGGCGCTGAAGCAGCTGATGCGCATATTTGTGCTGAGTCAGATGAAAACCAGAAGATGACCTATTTACCTCAATGCCCAAGAAATAATGTAGCAGCCCGAGATCCTTCATTGCAAATTCCTGCTGTAAGGTGGTAATAAGAGCCCTTAGAAGAGATGAGGAACTGCTAGTGACAATAATATTATCAACATATAATAGAAGAATAAGAGTGCCAGAAGATGAGTGACAGATGAACATTGAAGGATCAGCAGTGCTCCCAACAAAACCAATTTCAGATAGAAAGGACGTAAACCGTTGAAACCAAGCCCGAGGTGCTTGCTTAAGACCATAGATGGCTTTGCGTAGACGACAAATATGATGCGGAAAAGAGGGATGCACAAAACCAGGAGGTTGTCTCATATAAACTTCTTCAGAGAGTGTGCCATGAAGAAAAGCATTCTTCACATCAAGTTGTCGAAGAGACAACCCTGAGGAGAGGGCCACCGAAAGAACAGTGTGAATAGTGGTCGACTTGACAACGGGAGAAAAGGTCTCATCAAAATTAATGCCTTGTTGCTGTTTATAACCTTGAGCCACAAGCCGAGCTTTGAGACGCTCAAGAGACCCATCCACCTTCTGCTTTACTTTGTATATCCATTTACAACCAATAAGATTAACAAGCGAAGGAGGTACAAGATCTCAAGTAGCATTTGTCAGGAGGGCATCAAACTCCTCAGCCATGGCAGCGCGCCAACCTGCATCCTGAAAGGCCTCATGAAATGAGTTAGGCTCAGTAGGCAGAGCATAATCCGTAGAGGCCAGTAAGGAGGTAGACTCAGTTAAACCCTTAGTCATAGATCGAGTGCGCATAGGATGTATGCGGGGAGGTGAAGAAGGCTCAGACGGCACTATAGTAGGCTGAGGGGAGGGCGGACGATCAGAGGTGGACGGTGGTGGTTCAATAATAGTAGGTGTAGTAGCAGCAGATCGTGTAATGTGTCGTCTGGTATAGACACGGAGTTCTGATGGACCAACGGCAGTGGCATCGTTCCCATTCCTAACCTGTGAGTCATCAGAATTCAAGGTAGAAGGAAGCGTTGATAAATTCTCAGACGGTGAAACAGGTGGATGTGTACCGGAACCACTCTCAGCAGAGGGGCGTGTGAAGGAGAAGCCAGAGATTGCATCAATGGTAGAAGGATTCTCACACAGCAAAGGAGGATTTGAAATAAATTTTTGAAACATATCAAGGTTGGAAAAAGTAGAGGAAGGAGAAGAAGAGAATTTAGAAAGACAAGAAAACGGAAAAACAGTTTCCACAAAGGTAACATGTCGAGAAATAAAAACCTTGCCAGTGCTGGGATGGAGACATCGAAAACCTTTATGTTTATCAGAGAGTCCTAAGAAGACGCAAGGAAGTGACTGAGGAGAGAGCTTGTGAGCTGCAATATCCTGCACATCAGGATAACACAAACATCCAAAAACTTTGACAAGTTGCAAGTCAGGGGAAGAGCAACCATGCAGAATTTCATATGGCGATTGTCCTTTTAAAACAGTAAGAGAGGGAATTCGATTCACAAGAAGTACAACAGTTTGAATGGCATCAGCCCAAAAACGAGAAGGCATACAAGCTTGAAATAGTAAACTTCTAACAATGTTAGTTAAATGTCTATGCTTCCTTTCGGCGAGGCCATTTTGTTGAGGAGTATAAGGACAAGAAAAACGGTGAAAAATTCCATTTTGTGAACAAAGGTTGGAAAACTTATCATTTACAAACTCCGTACCATTATCAGATTAGAAAATCTTGATTGAGCTATGAAATCTGTTTTCCACTATTACTTTAAATTCGAGAAATTTGTCAAAAACTTCGTGTTTAAATTTCAAAAGGTAAAGCCAAGAAAACCGAGAATAATCATCAATAAATATAACATAATATTTATAACCAGAAACAGATGGAACAGGTGATTGCCACACATCAGAATGCACAATATGAAAGGGAAAAGCAGATTTAGATTCCGAATCAGAAAATGAGAGTTTAACATGTTTTCCCATGTTACAAGCATTACAAATAGATAATGTCAAAGCAGAATTACCATCAGAAACAATGTTATTATTTTTAATAAATGCCAAAAGAACAGGAAGACTGGGATGACCTAATCGTCTATGCCAAACATCGCTACTAAATCTAGATGCAACAAGACCAATATGTTGCTTATTCCCTACACTTGCAACTTTAGAAGGAATTGGATAGAGTGATGTTCCCGAGCTAGGGCAGTGCAGAAGCTCCGTCCTTGTTACCTTGTCCTTCACAGAAAAACCAGAAGAGTCAAATTCAAGAACAGAATTATTGTCACGACAGAATTGACGCACCGAAAGTAAATTTCTCTTGATGGAAGGAACAACAAGAACATTTTTAAGAGCAAAGGATTTAGAAGATGTATTCAATTGAGTTTCACCTGTCTGAGTAATATCAAGTAAATTTCCATTACCAACTAGAATTTTCTCATGCCCAGTATAAGGTTTGGAAGAGGAAAGAATACCAGAATTCGCGGTCATGTGATTGGAAGCTCCAGTGTCTGGATACCATACTTCCTCAGCAGGTTCATAGAGATTCATAGCAGCAAAAGTTTGAGGGACATCATCGGCCACGAATGAGTGATTGAAGCGTTGTCTGCATTGAAGAGCAGAATGGTTGTACTTTCCACAGATCTGACACTGTGTGCCAGACTTCGAAAAATAAGATTGTTGATTTGGAGTATAAGGTTGAGGAAGATTATTGGGTGAAGAATGTGGATAGATTCCAGGAGATCCACGACCATGATATGAGTTGTGTCTACCGCGATGTCCTCGACCACCGCGATATCTGCCTCCACGACCTCCACGATTTCCTCGTCCACGATTTGCATAGAGAGCTTCGCTGTCGATAGTGGGAATGGCAGGTGATGTTGTTGAACTAGTACGACGTTGTACTTCTGTTTCTTCTTGCATCAAAAGTGGACGAAGTGGATCAAAAGTAGGCTTGTTTCGGTGTGTATTAAGGGCACTGACGAAACCTCTATATTCTTCTGGTAACCCGAGAAGAACAGTCATGACCAAGTTATGGTCTGACTCAGTTTCACCAATCGCTTGCAGGGCATCGCCAATAGATTTAATCTTTTGCATATAATCGGTCATATTCATTGAACCTTTCTTGATGCTTCGTAATTCAGACTTTAGATAGAAAGCGGTGGAAGCAGTTTTATCAAGAAAATATGTTTCGATAATTTTCCAAGCATCATACGCAGTTTTAGGAGAGCTAGAAACAATCATCTGTAATATGCTAAGCGAAAGGGTGGCATTAATCCACGAGAGGTGTCTTCTTTTTTCCAATTTATATATTCCGGGTTCATAATTGTTTTCTTTTCAGAAGTGTCAATAGTCTGAGGCGGTATAATACCAGTTCCGTCCACATGTGGAGTAACACCAAAACTCTCCAAAACATTAAGAAATATTTGTTTCCACACAAGATATGTGGAATTTGTTAGTTCAAGTGGTATGAGAGTTTTGATATTAACCACTGGTAAATTTGAGAAAGAAGACATGTTACCACAAAAAGAAAATATCACCACGAGAGAGTAACCGAGGCAAATCCGACGAGTAGAAAAAAAATACCAAGTAGTCACAAATCCAGAATAAAGATAAGTCAGATTAGAACCCGATGGGAAAAGCTGAATGAATCAAAGTTGATCTTGATTGCACGAGAGAAGAACCAAACTGCACCAGGGAGCAAGTACGCATCTGAACGACACCAGAATAATGAAGAGATGCCGAAATTACTGTAGCGCTGGTACTGTAGCGCCGGTACTGTAGCAGCGGCACTGTAGCAGCAGTTGTGATGGAGAGAGAAATCCAAAGAGAAAAAAAAAAAAAAAATTATGGAAGAAGATGAGGCTCGTGGTAGATGGTGGCTAAGGATCGATATTCCCAATATTAGGGTTCCCGCTCTGATACCATGAAAGATGGGCAAAAGGGCATATTCTATGGTTTGTATTAACATCAATTATATAGTACATGAGAAGGTATTTCTATAGTAACAATGACAACCATAGTAATAATATAACTAGGATTACATGCTATATAATCCTACGCTATAGATGGTAAGTAATATATAGTATAGAAACAATAAAGATAATACTAAATATATCGTAACAATTGGACTATATCTTTGTACCAAGGGGGAGTTGTTTGGGTGTTCTTGGACCCATTGGACTTGTGGGAATTTGGAGAATTATTCCCGGGTATTTTCAGCTTTTTGGACTTTGGACAGTTTAGCACTTTCAGGTGGGTTGCTTCGCCTCCAAAATTGGTGGACTATTTATTAATTCTATCGTGCAGTAAATCATACATGATTGTTAGATGTGTTAGGAAGCATGTTAGATTTAGAGAGGATGTTCTCGCATTGTTATCATGATCATGTTGATGTATGCTTCATATCTGTGTTAACTTAAATACCACTATTGGAACTTGACCTAGCACCGTGTCATATGTTGCATGTGTAACCAGACCAGTAGAAAACCCTCACTTGGGCTAGGTTTATTTATGCTTTAGACATCCACACTTCTTATTCTATTCCCGGACATAGTGTTATCCTCGCCCGGGTAGTGGGTCGAGTGATCGGGATTTCTTTTAGTGTGGAATGCATGTTACACTCGTGCTTGGGGGCAGAGTGGAGTCTGGTAGATGTAGCTGGTCTTTTATCTGTAGCGGGAACCGTTTGGGTGAATGGTGGTCCCGGGTTGTCTTGTTTCTCTGTTTTATGTGTTGCCACTGTGTTAGTGGCAATAGTATACCAGTGATAGCAGGACCTAGAACCCAGACTATTTTTGGACACATATAATTTCTGTAAACTAATGTTTTCCTTCCAAACTTCGAGCGGGTCGCCGGAGCCTATTCTTGTTTGATTTGGGTGAAGGCAATAGCCCTTCGGGGTTTGGAAAATAAAACTTATTTGAACTGATTTTTATTAAAGAACTAAAATATATTAAATTAGGTTTCTCAGATTAAAATAGTTTTCAGTAATAACTGTCATCTTTTTATTACAACTTCCTCACCCGAGAGAGTTTGGGTGATCTGGGTTATAGGGGCCGTTCTTTTTTCGGGACGAAAGCTACTGGGGCCGTGCCTGGAACCTGTTCTTGTTTGATAGGGTTGTAGGTGTTGGTCTCCCGGAACTTTCGGACCCTGGTTGGTGTCTTCCGCATGTTGTACCGAGGTTGTCGTGTTCCCGAACTGTAAGGGGGTCGGGAACTTCGATAGGCGGAGTATGGAGTCTGTTCTTGTTTGATTGGGGTTCTAGGCGCCGACCTATCGGGGTTTCCGAACCCTTATGGTGTCGGTCCTTTCTGTGTTATCTGTGAGTTTGGTGTTCTGTTGTGGGAGCCGTTGGGTTGACGGTGGTCCCGGCTGTGAGTATTTCCAGCCAGTGAGTTAGAGAGGTGATGTTAGTTACTGTCGATCTTGTTGATCATGGATTTGGACTATAGCCTGCATGAGCCATATTGAGCTCAACAGAGATGCGCGGATACTTTCCTCGGTGGGGTCGCGCCCCTCGAGCGCCACTCCGGAGTTGGGCCTGTTACTTTGCTATCGCGACTTGTCGACGCAGTCCCTCTGGCTAGGCCAGTTTTGGCAGTCACGGACGCCCTACGGTAGACCCATCCTCTTATGGATGTGCGGCAGTAGGTGGGCGCAGGTTTGACTGGACCCCATGTGGCAGTCAGTGTAGATTGGGTGATTATATTTGAGAGTTAGTAGATGCATCATGTTTCCATCTGTTCCACTTCTTGAGCATTTAGATAGAGGCATAGTGGTCGTAGAGTTATTTTCCAGCTCCTTTCCTTTCAGTACTGCATTTGTTACTTTATGCCTCTAGTAGACTTAGTGGGCAGACCGTCGGGATTGGTGGCGGTACCCACTGAGAACTACTGTGGGATGTAGTTCTCACACCCGCTGTGGTGTTTTTCCCCAGGGACCTACTTTCCAGTTGCTGATCATTTTGTTGCTGATCGAGGCGAGGGAGTCGCGAGCTAGATTCCTACATGTCTTTGGAGAGTAGCAGTAGCGGTACCCCTTCATTGGAGATCTATTAGTACAGTTAGCAGTTGGTTTATTTGTTTTTATTTTTGAGAGAGACATTTGTATTGTGAGGATCTGACTTGTACTGAGAGCCTGTACACTGATGTATTATTGGGTTTACCTCCCTGTTTAGTTTTGGTTATATATTGTATTCTGAGGATATTGTATTTGATCGTATTTGGGAGATGGATATTGTATCTTTATTTCCAGTTGTACAGTGATTGGATTTTAGTCTTTCAGTAGTTTACTTTTCAGCTCTGATATCTGTATAGCTTTAGTATCATTCTTTTTGCAGGTTAGACGCTTCGTCTATACGGGGTTTCCCGTATGGGCGGCGGATCTGTTGGCGGGCCCGGGTCGCAGTTTCGATCCCGGGTCGGGACAAGAAGTGAACCATTTGTGACAGTATCTCCACAAGCCACCTCAAAATAAGTGAGATGTTCTCGGGGGTCTCATGTTCCATCAAACATTTGGAAGCGAGGTTTGGTATATCTTGGATGGACTAAGTCGTGCCATGCTTGGTACGGCTTATCACTTTCGCTCAATAGTGGTTCATTATCTTGGGCTATTTGTTTAAACTTCGCAACCACTGCCGAATCAATAATTTTTTGTACAGCTTCAGGGTTCATAGGATTTGTCGTTGCTACTTGGGGCTCCCTTAAATCCATGCTAGCGTGCCCTTGCACTTCATCAGCCGGAGTTGCTGAATCCAACTTGTTCAACGTGGGAGGGTTCCAGTCTGGATTGTTGAACTAGGCGTTGAACCATATCACACAATATTTGTACTTGCCTTTTAAGTTGTTCAAGCTCCTCATCTCGTTGAAAGACTTGCATATCATTATTAGTAGTATTCGCTTCTTCGGCTATATTATTAGTAAATATTGTATCAACTTGGCGAAAGGAAGATTGCATTGTTGCCACTTCCTCTGTATTGATATTTTGATATTCTATTTCTTCTATACCTTCTTGCGAATCTAGCCTATCGAGGTTATCAATAGCTAACCTTTCACGAGCAGCTATTTGAAGGCAAGTTCTAAGACCTGGCCTTGTGGCTATTGCGTCAACTCTTCAGGATCTTGAGGTAGTTCAAATAGCCTTCTAAGATTCTCAACACTTTCATTGGCATTAGAATCTTGCTCCCGGTCGGAGTTGGCTCCAATAGTGAAATAAGAGAACCTCAAAGGAGTTGGATGAAAATTAATTTGTTGTCGACGGCATTGTCGCGCCCGACTTCTTCGTTCATTTCGCACTTGCGCTGGAGACTTGTTAGGTCAATTGCTTCTTTTGAGCATACGATGCTCGCCGAGCATGAAGTTGTATGAAGTTGGAAGTATGGGGTGCTGGAGTATTTCTTGAAATACCGGCAAATTGATTACTTGTTTTCTTCACCCTCATAAAGCATATTGGTTGAAAAGCAATATATTGGGTTCTCCGGAAACCACATATATACGTGGTTGTTTCATTTTTTTCATAACATGCTTGAGTTCTCATTTGAGATTGGCATGTAGATTGATTGCCTCGAGAAAATGAGATCCCCGGTGTCAGCATAGGTTTTGAAGCAACTTGAGGAGCAAATCGAGTTGGTGTAACAAAGTTGGAAGTCCCTGATGCATTATCAGTCATAAATCTCTTTGCTTTTTCTATGTATGAAGTTCTATAAGTTGTGTTAATTTAGGAACTTGCCTCCGGCACCTAGCATTGGTGTTTGAAGCAACAATTTTTGTTGATGCCCCCAATTTTAAGTTCTTAGGATAAGATTTTGTTGGGGTTTCTCACTTGATTGTCTGCTTTGGAACAATCACAGTTGTGATTTTAACATGCTTTGATTTTTCTTCATTTTACCAAGTCATTTTCAAGCTTGATGTTTGCATAACAATTCTTTGGCAAGAATTATGATGCACTCGATCGCTTAACTGTTGGCTTAAGCATGTTCAAGAGTATACACGCTGCCATCCACGTATCATACAATGACAATGGGCGGTAATGATCCGAACTGGATTTGAAAGCTCGGTATAGTTGCCATCTCGATGTGTGCTCTTGATTTTCCTCCTGCACAAAATATTACAACAATTAGCAACGGTATGAAGCGGAAGAACAAATTATGATATGACCATCAAAGATGGGCGGAGGATGTTGGTTTTTTATAGGATCCACAAGGATCTAAATAGGTACTATCAAACAACTAGAGGGGGGGTGAATAGGTGTAATACTTAAAAACTCAATCTCAGTGCAAAATAAAAACCAATGCGGAAAATAAAAACAGCACACCGAGATTTACGTGGAAACTCCAATCCAGGAGAAAAACCACGGGACCAACACGCAATAACAATCCACTAAGAATAGAAGAATAACAAGGTGATTACCGACTCCACGGACTCAACCCCTCCTTCAGCTTCTTCGGACCTTGCGCTGACCGGTTGGATGTCCACGCAATAACAATCCACTAAGAAAAGAAGAATAACAAGGTGATTACCGTCTCCACGAATTTAACCCCTCCTTCAATTTCTTCGGACCTCGCGCTCCACCGATTGCACGTCCACTGCACACGTTCGAATCCACGAACGCCACTCGAATCCACGAGCACACGTTTCGAATCCACGAAACGCCTTTAGCACACCGAATCCACGATGCCACGCCGAATCCACGACGCAAACTCAGTCGATAAGAATATTGACTTCGATGGTGATCCTTTGCTTAGATTCTCATTGAGGAACCGTAGAAGAAATCTCTAAGCAAAGATTAGATCAATTCGACAAAAGATATGTTCTTGAAAGAACCGTCGAATTGACCTAAAAGAGGCTAAAAAGAAGAACGATAAAAACCTAGCCTCTAGGGTTGCTCTCAAGTGTTTTCTCAATTAATCGGTAGAGAACCCACGTTTTTGAGAAACCCTAAATGTCTATTTATAGTTTAGAAACCTTTGGAAATAGATAAGAATCAAAAACTTACCTTATATGGAAATTTTCAGGACGGCGATCCGGATCGGATTTACTGCGATCCGGATCGTCGTAGCGAGTCAGACAATTCCAGAAAAACAAGGGTTCGAGATCCGGATTGAAATGCCCGATCCGGATCGTTCATGTATTCCAGCAAAAACCCATGTTCGGGATCCGGATCGAAATGGCCATGATCCGGATTGGATTTGCCAATGAACAATCACCCTTCGGGATCCGGATTGGACTGTCTGATCCGGATCCTGAACATGACCCATGTCCAGTTCTTGATTTTTATGCAATTAAAAATTCATCCAAGTATTTCTACACTATAAGAAAGTATTCGGATCACCACAATTATTTAGTTAAACATACCTGATCCTCTTGAATACTTTCTTCTTGAGATTGATGTAACTGATCCACAATTCTTCAACTTCAATCTTCAAGACTCAAGACACTGAGTGTCAACTTGAGCTCTTGTTGAATCTTCTCTAAGTCTTTGAATGCTGATTGACAATTTGATCCCTTTAAGACTCCGACTCAACTCACTGACTTGACTCACGAAATATGCAAACACCAAAATGCCGTAACAATCTCCCCCTTTGGCAATTTCGTGACAAAACCCAAAAATACATAAAAGCGCTCAAGTCACTCATCTTAAACCAAAAAGTCGAAATTCAATGTTATCACCAAAATATTGATTTTCTTTGCGTGAAAGATCCAATAAATACAAAATTACATTTGAACCAAACAGTCCTAGAACATACTCTATGACTTAGGACTTGGAGTCTTAAAGTGATGTAATTCCTGCAAAACAAAACTCCAAACAAAATCAAACGTTAGTCGTTAGAAATTAGAATCCTACATTTGATTCGTCCTTTTGGTTCTTTTGTTTTTCGGCTCTTTCAGTCCTTTCTTTATCTCCCCCTATCATGAGCATCTCTAACATGTTCTCCATGTTCTCCATGTTCTCCCTGTTATGAGCATCTCTAACATGTTCTCCATGTTCTCCATGTTCTCCCTGTTCTCCATGTTCTCCCTGTCATGAGCATCTCTAACATGTTCTCCATGTTCTCCATGTTCTCCCCCTGTCTTGAGCATTTATGTTCTCCCCCTTTGTGATACGATCATTAATTTCTGTTCTCCCCCTTTTTGTCACAAATTGTCAAGCAGTGAACATACTAGACAAAAGAAAATCACTAACAGCATTAGTTCATAGAGAAAGAGAGATAAAAGCTCAGTTTCGGTATATAACAAAAATGCAGATTGCGTACATGTACCAGAAAGCAAAAATCAAATAATTTCTTGAAACAAATCCAGATTTTGGAATCTTTTCAAATACCGATTTGTATTCCATCAAGAAATCAATTTAAGTGCTTTAAACAATGAATTCACACAGATGCCATTCAATCCAATTAATTTCACAAAATTAAAAAGATTTACTCAAAAATCATGAAAAACAAAGATAAGGCATTATAAACAGTTTTTCATGTTATCCATAAAAACCAGAAAAAGTATGTAAGCACTTTAGCGCATCAACTTTAAACAAAAGTCATCGTTTCATGCAACAAGAAATAGATTATACCAAATCTATCAGAAATACTCAAAAATGAAACAAAAATTTATGGAAATTAAGACCCTTAAAGTTGAACAACTTCAATCACATCTAACATGATCTTATGCGTAATGCCTTTATAAAATCATCAATTTGGTAAAGAAAATGAAATACCAAGATCAATAGATGTCTAACATCCCAGATAAATTAGATAATGTATCTAGTCAATTTATTGAAGAGAGTGGCTCTTTGAGCATCTTTCATTAAAAAACCCACCTTATACCAACCTTGAAATTTTGACAGAGTCAAATATTTCAACATGCATTTTATTTAATCAAACTTGAAAAACCTTGCTTGGTATACATGTGGTAGCTGCACACAGTACTCGGACGACCGAGGTGGTAGCACTTTCCTCCATGTGGTGGTAGTTTTCACACTCCTCATTGGGATGTAACTCTTTCCACATCTTTTGAGCATACTACTTTTTCTTTGACTCCCCCTCAATTGGCTATCAATTATTTAAGATATAAAGTATTCAGCCAAATATTGATCTCGATTTCATACTCGACTAAACAGTCAAATAAGATAAAAACTATACCAAGAGATCATCGAGAGAGAAATTGACTTTGATCACTTAAAAGATGACTTAATTAACATAAATGATCATTGCCACATCGAAATATTATGATGTCAAAAGCATAATAGATTTCTAAATGCGTGAAAAGATGCAATTAAAGTCAATATGACCAATGCTCCAAGATTATGATTATGGAGTAAAATTAATTTGGAGTGAATGAACGTGAAACCCTTTTTATTCAATGTACTTGTTCGTTAAAAACCTTTTGTTCAAGAACAAAACATAAAACCAAGAGCATTAAAAAAAAACATGTAATGCAAAGATTAAGAAAAATATGAGGAGAAAACCAATCAAAGCATTACATACAGTCATAAGCTATTTAGAACTTAAGACAAGGAAAGATATCACCTTTCCGAATCCAAAATCGCTGGATTTTGGGTTGTCTTGATTCGTTGTGGCCGGGGGTTGTCCGCTTTGACTGTTGATTCACCTTAGGTCTTTGCCTCGTAGTGATCCACTTGTATAATTGATGTTGTGGCTCGGACCTTTGGTGGGTTGAGTGAACTCCTTTGACTTGATGTGTCTTTTGATTCCGTTGAGTTCGCTCCGTAGATGAAGTTGCCGAAGAATTCTTCTTTCTCTTTTTCGGGCAATCCTTCACCAAATGTCCTTCAAGTCCACATAAGTGACAAGTTCTTCCTTTCAATTTCATTGTGGAACTTGAAGCATGCACAGTTTGATCCTTTTTAAATCCCAAACCAACCTTGCTTGTTTGACCTAATCCGCACATACAATCTAGTTTCTTGGAAACGGTTGAAAGCCTTTGTATGTCGGATTTGAGTTCATGAACTTGCTTGGTCAATGCTTGGTTGGTGACATGAATCTCCTCAAACTGTTTTTCTAGAAAACCAATCTTGTCCATATATGATGTAGCGTTTGTCTCCGATTGGTTTAGCTTTTCTTGGAGGATTTTATTATTATCCAATAAGCGTTCTCGTTCCTCCTCGAGATCATGAAGTTTTATCTTTAAAGCATGATTCTCGTCTTGATTCTCAAGTCGTTGCTTCCTCAACTTCTTGATATGCTTGGCCATCTTCTTAGATTCCGCAAGAAGTTGTTGATATGCCTCAACGAGTTCTTCTTCGTCCGACTCCCCCTCACTTGATGACTCTCCGTTGGATGTTGATGTTTCATGCAAAATCAAAGGAATAGAGTCAGTGATTAAAGATGATAAACAAACATTAGAAGAGGGAATTTGAGAAGCATGTAAGGCAACGACTTTTTCCTCTTTACTTGAGGTCGATTCATTAGAAGTAGAATCGTCCCAAGTTTTCGCTTGCAAAGCCTTCTTTTTATATGATTTCGGAGAAGGACATTCCGTTGAAAAATGACCGTAGCCTTTGCATCGATAGCATTGGATTTCCCCTTCGAAATCATCTTTTTCTTTTTCTTTAGAAGGTTTTGCAACGCCTTTGAGATTAGAGGATTTAGAACCCGATGATCCTTTAGATGGTTTTGTGGATGAAGATCCATCGGTTCGATTCTTCCAAAATTTCCGACGAAATTTCTTTGTGATCCGCGCCAATTGTTCTTCAAAATCGGCAAAAGAGATTTCATCGTCGGAACTTGATTCGCTATCTTCTTCCTTTGTTGATTTGAATGCAATACCTGTAAGCTTAGAAGAAGACTTGGAAGAAACTTGATTAGCAGGAAAAGTCATTTCATAAGTTTGCACAGCACCTACTAATTCCTCTACACTCATCTCATCCGGATGACTAACGGTTTCAATGGCGGTAACCTTTGCCCTAAACCGTTCCGGAAGAGTCCGAAGTATCTTTCTTACAATTTTCGACTCCGGGATCTTTTCTCCTAAATTAGCACATGTATTTATTACATCTTGAACTCTAGTGTAATAATCTGTAAACAATTCATGCTCTTCCATATGAATAGAGTCAAATTGACTTGTAAGCATCTGGAGCTTTTGAATTTTTACAAGATTAGTACCCTCATGTGTAATTTTGAGAATATCCCAAATTTCCTTCGCGGTTTCACACGCGAAAATTCGTGTGAACTCAGTCGAGGAAAGAGAATTAAATAGAGCGTTCATACCTTTCCCATTGTAAGAAGATCTTTCGAATTACTCTTTGGACCATCTAGAGCGAGGTTTTGGGGTAGTAGAATTTCCTACTTCCTCAACAGGATGCACCCAACCGTATTCCACGGATTGCCATACCCGCTCATCAATTGCGATGAGAAAAGCCCTCATTCGCACTTTCCAATAAGCATAATTAGTCCCATCAAAAAGAGGAGGTCTAAAAATATTACCACTTTCACCCATCATGATAGATAAACCTAAAACCCGCTCTGATACCAATTGTTGGTTTTTTATAGGATCCACAAGGATCTAAATAGGTACTATCAAACAACTAGAGGGCGGGTGAATAGGTGTAATACTTAAAAACTCAATCTCAGTGCAAAATAAAAACCAATGCGGAAAATAAAAACAGCACACCGAGATTTACGTGGAAACTCCAATCCAGGAGAAAAACCACGGGACCAACACGCAATAACAATCCACTAAGAATAGAAGAATAACAAGGTGATTACCGACTCCACGGACTCAACCCCTCCTTCAGCTTCTTCGGACCTTGCGCTGACCGGTTGGATGTCCACGCAATAACAATCCACTAAGAAAAGAAAAATAACAAGGTGATTACTGTCTCCACGGATTTAACCCCTCCTTCAATTTCTTCGGACCTCGCGCTCCACCGATTGCACGTCCACTGCACACGTTCGAATCCACGAACGCCACTCGAATCCACGAGCACACGTTTCGAATCCACGAAACGCCTTTAGCACACCGAATCCACGATGCCACGTCGAATCCACGACGCAAACTCAGTCGATAAGAATATTGACTTCGATGGTGATCCTTTGCTTAGATTCTCATTGAGGAACCGTAGAAGAAATCTCTAAGCAAAGATTAGATCAATTCGACAAAAGATATGTTCTTGAAAGAACCGTCGAATTGACCTAAAATAGGCTAAAAAGAAGAACGATAAAAACCTAGCCTCTAGGGTTGCTCTCAAGTGTTTTCTCAATTAATCGGTAGAGAACCCACGTTTTTGAGAAACCCTAAATGTCTATTTATAGTTTAGAAACCTTTGGAAAGAGATAAGAATCAAAAACTTACCTTATCTGGAAATTTTCAGGACGGCGATCCGGATCGGATTTACTGCGATCCAGATCGTCGTAGCGAGTCAGACAATTCCAGAAAAACAAGGGTTCGAGATCCAGATTGAAATGCCCGATCCGGATCGTTCATGTATTCCAGCAAAAACCCATGTTCGGGATCCGGATCGAAATGGCCATGATCCGGATTGGATTTGCCAATGAACAATCACCCTTCGGGATCCGGATTGGACTGTCTGATCCGGATCCTGAACATGACCCATGTCCAGTTCTTGATTTTTATGCAATTAAAAATTCATCCAAGTGTTTCTGCACTATAAGAAAGTATTCGGATCACCACAATTATTTAGTTAAACATACCTGATCCTCTTGAATACTTTCTTCTTGAGATTGATGTAACTGATCCACAATTCTTCAACTTCAATCTTCAAGACTCAAGACACTGAGTGTCAACTTGAGCTCTTGTTGAATCTTCTCTAAGTCTTTGAATGCTGATTGACAATTTGATCCCTTTAAGACTCCGACTCAACTCACTGACTTGACTCACGAAATATGCCAACACCAAAATGCCGTAACAGAGGAGTATGTCCCCAGCGGAGTTGCCATTTTGTAAGTGTGTTAAAAAAATTTAAATGGCGCACAAGAAGAGAGGATAAAAATATTGCAAGTAGAAAAACTAAGATTGAAGGTTCTATACTCCTTAGGAATCGTAAAGATTTCTTATTAATTAAGCCTATTCACATCTAAGCAACCTCCGATTAAGCAAGTCAATAATAGTAATTAGCAAGAGTAAATAAGCCTTTTTATTTTTATTATTTTTTGTACGTCAGTATACAAAAATAAATACAACTAAAAAGAGAAAAGTGATAATTATTATTTCTCTCCCTCTCTCTTTTAATGAATATATGATTAGTGTCCCGTTAAGGCATTTCTTTGTATTTCATCTAGCACTTGGCATACGCACATGAGCAATGCAATATGCTCAAGTTTTTCTTTGACATTCCGCCATGCACATGCCATCTTTGGCATTCGTCGATCGCTTGGCACGCACACATGAGCAATTCGCTGTGCACAGGCTCTTTTTGGCATTTGTTTAACACTTGGCACATGCACATGAGCAATGCTCAAGTCGTCTTTGACAAAAAGCTAATTGAAAAGAGTGGCATTCAATAATTTGATTGGGGTTCCGTCGACGGCTGAGCGTCAAATGAATAGTCGTTACCGTCGTCGCTTCTACCACCGACGGCTAAGCGCCAAGTGGATAGTCGTTGTCATCGTCGCTTCTACCGTTGACGGCGAAGCGCCAAGCAGATCGCCGTTGTCGTTGTAGCCACTTTCTACCGCCGATGACTAAGCATCAAGCGGATAGTCGTGTTGTCGCTGCCACCTTCTACCGTCGATGGCTAAGCATCAAGCAGATAGTCGTTGTCCTCATTGCCATTTTCTACCGTCGATGGCTAAGCATCAAGTGGATAATTGTCATCGTCACCGCCACCTTCTACCGTTGATGGCTAATCATCAAGCGGATAGTCGTATCGTCGCCGCCACTTTCTACTGCCGATGGCTAAGCATCAAACAAGTAGTTGTCGTCGTCGCCGTCGCCTTTTACCGCCGATGGCTAAGCATCAAGCGGATAGTTGTCATCATCGCCACCACCATCTACCACTGATGGCTAAGTATCAAGCGGATAGTCGTTGTCGTCGTTGCCACTTCCTTGGTCGATGATGACGAGGAACGTGCACCACTCGAGGATCAATGACGGCATGACAATAGCAGTCAGCGACGATGTAGGAATGACGTTGAGCGATCGTCTTTTATTAGTTGACGATGGCCCGATGTAGTAGTGGATTGACGATGGCATGAAGTGATTTCTCTAAAGTCTGGTGTTTATAGAAAGCTCGATATAGGGAATTCCTTAACTAGGAGAGGAGAGAGAGAGAGAGAGAGAGAGAGAGAGAGAGAAAGAAAAAGCCCCTAGTGAACCAAAACCTACCTCTCTATTTTTCTTCTTCTTTTTGTTCTTCAATTCAAGTTTTTTTTTTTTTTTTTTTTTTTTCTCTTTTGTTCTACCTTTTTTGTTTTGTTGGTTCCTCCCTTTATCTTCACATCTCTTTATATAGAGAGAAGGTGGTGATGAGAAGTGGAGGTAGTGGATTGTTGATTGTAGAGAAGTGGTGAAGTGGGAGCAAAATGAGTGGAAATGGGTTGATGGTGGAGAATTGGGTTTAGTGAGTGGAAGAGAAAAGAGGAAGTGGGTTGATAGTGGAGAGATAGGTTTAGTGAGTGGGAGAGAAATTAGTGAAAGTGGGTTGATGGTAGAGATGTGGGTTTAGTGCGTGGGAGAGAAAAGAAGAAGTGGGTTGGTAGTGGAAAGGTGGATTTAGTGAGTGGGAGAGAAAAGGGAAAGTGGTCCTTTTTTTTTCTTCTAACAAATGCCCCCCATCGGAGTGTATATGAGAGCGAAGCTTGAATGTACTTCTCCGGTACCGTTGCTTTTTTTTTTTTCTTTTTTTTTTTTTTTTTTCAATGCAGTCATCACCTGTGACGCCCCACTTCCCAGGGGGTCACCCATCCTAGAACTACTCTAGTTCTAGCACGCTTAACTCTCATGTTCCTCTTGGATCTTGCTACCATCCAAAATGCTATAGCCGGGTTAGAGATTTAGTCCTATTATA
This sequence comes from Tillandsia leiboldiana, assembly GCA_029204045.2. NCBI lineage: Eukaryota > Viridiplantae > Streptophyta > Magnoliopsida > Poales > Bromeliaceae > Tillandsia > Tillandsia leiboldiana. Next base: position 51,334,848 of record CM055063.1, on the reverse strand, counting down.
TCATTTATATAGAGGACTAATCCAAATTCCGGGGGTGTCACAAGTGTGTAAGAGAGTGTGTGTGCCTAGGGCACTGTGTTCAAGACGTGTAGTACTTTCGTGTTGGCTTTCGTGTTGGGGACTTGTGAGTTGACCTTAGCGTTTTTGTTTTGTGTCGTCGATGATCTAAGGAATCATCGTTTTGATCATAGCCTGCATGCCACTTTGAGCTTTACTGGGGTTTATCGACACAGGGTCTGATGGTTGGAGATAGGAGGTAGGCTGGTGTCTACTGTTGACGGGCCACCAGCGGGGTGCAACCCGGACAGTAGAGAGAGATTGATAGTGACCTATTTATAGGCGACACAGGCTTAACCAGGCTATTGAGATAGTCAGTTCAGAATTGGGTCCAGTGTACCATTGATTCGGCTTGTTGTTAGGTGTGTTGTGCGAGTTAGGTTGTAGTGCACCGATTTCTGCGAAATAGCAAAACTCGGTAAAAATACTTGTAACACATTTCAAATGTGATTACAAGTGGGTTAGAAGCGTTTCGAATCAACGCAAAAGCCGTTGAGTCGAAAAGTGAGTTGTGGTTGGAAAAGCGAAGCCTCAAGTTTGCAAAATTTGGACCCGAGTTCGCCGAGTTCGCAAAATGGCGAAATTCGGCGAGAAGACTTGTAGCGTGTTTTAAATATGATTACAGTCGAGTTCGGTGCATTTCGGGCTGACGCGAAGGGCATCGGGTCGAAAAGTGACTTGAACCCCGAGGACTTGGCAAAATTCTGGAGTTTCTGAAATTTGTGATCACGAAGCATTTTCGGAGCTCTGTTTCGGAGACTTAGAATAGTCAAAAAATTTAAAAGAAGAAGTGGAGTAGAGCATCTATCTCTCCCTCCCTTCCACTTATTTTTTTTAGGTACTTTTTTCCTTCTTTCTTTCTCTCTCTCTCTCACTCTAACCCCTGCTAGCAGCAACAGCTAGTGTTGCTGCTGCCAGCAGGGCCTGCAGCAGCAGCTCGGGCTGCTGCTGCTAGCATTCCACCAGCAGCAGCAGTTCAAGCTGCTGCTGCTGGCAGGGCCTGCAGCAGCAGCTCGATCTGCTGCTGCTAGGGCCGGCAGCAGCAGCTCGGGCTGCTGCTGCCAGCAATGCCACCAGCAGCTGCTGCTGCTGGTTGAGCAGCCAGCAGCAGCAGGGCCACCAACAGCTGCTGCTGCTGGTTGGGCGGCCAGCAGCAGCAGCATTGGCTGCTGCTGGTTTGCCACCTGCAGCAGGCTGCTGCCCTGCAGCAGCCTTTACAAAAAAAGAAAGAAGAAAAGAAGAAAGAAGAAAAGAGAAGAAAGAAGAAAGAAAAGAAAAGAAGAGAAGAAAAAAAAAAGAAGAAGAAAATTTCTTCTTCTTTTCTTTTCTCCAATGTGCGAAATCTGTAATTGGAGTGAATTACCCAAATTGAGTTCTTCTCAAATTTTGAAGAAGAATGAAATGAAAAAAAAAAATGTAATTTCTTGATTTTTGCCAATGTGCAAAATCGGTAATTGAAGGGATTGCTCAAATTGAGTTTCTCTCAAATTTTTGAATTCAATTTCTTGATTTTGCCAATGTGCAAAATCGGTAATTGGAGGAGATTGCTCAAATTGAGTTTTTCTCGAATTTTTGGAGTATTTTGGCCCATGGTCAAAAAGATCAAATTTCTTTTTGGCAATATGTCAAGATGGGATTATTCTTCTTCCATTTTTATAAACCAATCCAAAACGAGCCTTTTTGTGAGGAAAGTGACCGAATAGGGGTTTTTCCCCTTTAGTGGTCAAAGGGGTTTAGTTTTATCATTTTATTAGAATTAGTGAGTCATGAAAAGTAATTGCTTCATGATTTCTCTTTCAATTAGGAAAAATTTTGGAGATCAAAAGAGCAATTTTCGTCTCTTTCAAGAACAAGGAAAAAAAATATCGAGGTGAGGGATTCTACCGAAAATGGGTGACCTCTCCACTTTTTCCTCTGCTTTTGATCTTGAAGCATTATAGTGAGAATGCTAGTGTAGTGTAATTTTAATTATGATTATGAATGAGGGAAAAGGAAAATAGATGATTTATTTACATGTTTAAATGAACATAGAGGAAAATGTAATTTTGATTTATCTACATAGATGATGAATATTATTCATGATTGAGATGGAAATAATTACATGCATAAAAAGGGATTAATTATTTTATGATTTTGATCATGTTAGGGTGTAACCCTAGGAACCATGTAAAAGTATAAGGGAAAAGAGCATGTTGGTAGTAAGACCTAGGAGAAAACCTAGAATTAGGGTTAAATGAGTGACATCAAACTTAAGAACTTATCCTAGGATTGAACGAGTGGCATTGTCTTAGGAGATAACCTAAGGACATTGGATAGAGTGATTAACATAGAGTCAAGGAACTCTAGTATGAGTATGACGTGAAACTTAGGTAAAGGAAAACTAAGGTGAACTAGTGGAGTTTAAACTCACAGATAATGAATTAGAGTCAGTGTAACTCTAAATTAAAAGTGGAACAGGTAAATAGAGTTAATGCCACTCCAGGTTCAACGTGGAAAAAGGAAAAGAGTAGGTGGCCACAAAGTTTAAAGAATTAAACAGGTAGCAAAGTAATTAACTTAGAGTCAAACTCTGAGGACAAGTATGTGTGATCACAAAGGTAATGAGCTAAGTAATATAACCCTAGAGTGGGTCATAGGGTGTCCGGGTAAATGGACAATCAATTTAACTTCAATTTGAATTAAATGAATGAAAGAGAAATGATAAGAGTCCAAGAGACTCTCTAGTTATCCTTATGGCGAGACCTAGGATAAGAGGTAAATTAATGCAAAAGGTAAAGTTTAAAAGCAAGCTAAAAGTGGCTAAAGAGCATAAAAGAGAATGTAAATGACGCCTTCGAATTTGAGACTCGTTATTTGAGGAGCAGGACTCCCTGGGCAGTGACCCGTCGGACGAGGTACTTTCGAAAGGCTAAAAGTGAAAGTAAAGAGCTAGATGCTCAAAGGAAAGAGAAAGAGATTTGCCAGTGGCAAAAAGGGAGCTATAAGCTCGAATAAGAAAGAAAATCAAGGGTTCAAAGGTAAAGAGGCTAAGAACTAAAGTAAAAAGAGAAAGAAAAAGAAAGGAAAAGAAAGAAAATATAAAGATAAAACGGGCGGAACTACGGAGTGAAACGCGACCCATGTTGGAGTTGCAGGCAGTGCCCATCTCCCGGGTAGAGACCCGTTCGGGACGTTTCTTCCGTAGGACGGGGTAACACTTGCGGGTGTTATCGGCAACCTTAGAAATCTTATCTTATGGTAGCAGGACTACCGGGCTGGGGCCCGTTGGATAAGAATTTCTGAGGGTTAACTTGAACTAAAGCACCAGAAATTTAAAGAATAAAGAGAAAATAGAGTGGCCAAGATGGTCGGGTTAGTTTGACCCTGTATGCAGCGGCATAGTGGCCGAGTTTGGTGCTTAGCAGCCTAGTGTGGCTAGACAGTGTAGTGCTGGGTCGATGAGTATACACAGATAGTGTAGTGATATTATATTTCATAGCCGCCTTTTGATGTTGAGGATTTTAGTTTCCTAGCACTCTATTATTATTGCTTCCATTGGACCAAGTGGTGTAGGACACTTTTTCTCGGTGGTTGAACCCACTGGGAACTCTGTCGTAGTTCTCACACCCCTTGGGTGACCTCCCCACAGGTTCAGGTCTGGATACAGCGGTCGAGACGGTTCAGATGCAGACGGCGAGGCATACGACAGGGGCAAGGGCCCAGCAGCATAGAGACCTAGAGGGTCTAGCAGAGGTATCCCTTTTTATATATTTCTTGAGTGAACCTTGTATGGTGAGGAAAATTATGTAAAAGAATTGAAATAATTTTATTTGCAAGTTCAGGAATGTAAAGTGTAATAAATTTAATTATGGTTCACTCTTGTAGGCTTTCATTTCCGCTTTAACTGTTTGTTAGTGAATGAAAGTTTTAAATTAGTAGTGATTTTTAGTACTCTGATATTGAGCTTCCGCATACACTTGTTGTGTTATTATGGATGTTACCGTTCCTTTCGGGTAGAAAAAGGTTTTACCCGACTGGCGGGTCTGTTGGCGTGCCCGAACCGTACAAATTGGCGGACTCGGGGCGTGACAGATTAGAGTGGTATCAGAGCACTCTAATCTGTCACGCCCCGAGTCCGCCAATTTGTACGGTTCGGGCACGCCAACAGACCCGCCAGTCGGGTAAAACCTTTTTCTACCCGAAAGGAACGGTAACATCCATAATAACACAACAAGTGTATGCGGAAGCTCAATATCAGAGTACTAAAAATCACTACTAATTTAAAACTTTCATTCACTAACAAACAGTTAAAGCGGAAATGAAAGCCTACAAGAGTGAACCATAATTAAATTTATTACACTTTACATTCCTGAACTTGCAAATAAAATTATTTCAATTCTTTTACATAATTTTCCTCACCATACAAGGTTCACTCAAGAAATATATAAAAAGGGATACCTCTGCTAGACCCTCTAGGTCTCTATGCTGCTGGGCCCTTGCCCCTGTCGTATGCCTCGCCGTCTGCATCTGAACCGTCTCAACCGCTGTATCCAGACCTGAACCTGTGGGGATGTCACCCAAAGGGTGTGAGAACTACAACGAAGTTCCCAGTGGGTTCAACCACCGAGAGAAAATGCCCTGCACCGCTTAGTCTAATGGAAGCAATATAATAGAGAATGAAATACAGTAATAAAAGCTGTAAATCCTAGCTAGCATGCTTAACACTTTTACCTTTGCCATAACCTGACTTAATGCCGTTGTAAGGTGTCATTCTAACAAACCACTTACTTGACCAACCACTTTCTTTACTTTTCTTTGTGTTTTAATTAAAGTTGCTAACCCTCGGAGAATCTTGCCCAACGGGCCCTAGCCCGGCAGACATGCTGCCATAAGACAAGTCCTCTAAGGTTGCCGATAACACCCGCAAGTGTTACCCCGTCCTACGGGAGAAACGTCCCGAACGGGTCTCTACCCGGGAGAGGGACACTGCCTGCTACTCCAACATGGGCCGCGTTTCACCCCCGTAGGTACGCCCGTTTTATTATCTCTTTTATTGCTTTTGCACTTAGCCTCTTTTCACTTTAGGCCTTTGCCTTTCTCTTTGCTCTTTAGCACTCAGCTTCCTTTTCATTCGAGCTCGTAGCTCACATTGCCTCTTGGCCATTTTCTTTCTTTTCAATTAAGCTTTTAGCTTATCTTTTCATGTACTCAATACCTTTACCCTAGGTCCATGCCTCAAGGTAACAGAAGCCCCTTGGACTTAGTCTTTCTTTACTTTTATTATACTCAAGTTGAAGTTAAAGTGTAGGTGTATTAACCCAATTCCCTATGACGATTCTAGGGATTTCATTCACTTTGGATTTTAACCTCAACTATACTATGATTCCCTTAGAGACATAACTCTAAATTAAGCCCTACTTCCATGTACTCACATAATTGACTCAAGCAAAATGCCACTCGTGAAATCCTATAGTGAATGCCACACATTAGAGCCTAATATAAGTTTTCTCCTAAGTCGAGATTTCCACATGCCATAATTCACTTCTACATAAGCATGAAAATACAATCCTAGCCACTCTATTAACATGCTTCTAAGGAAAAGCAAAAGATAAGGGGAGAGGTCACCCTCGCTCGATAGAATCCCCCACCTTTAGTCGCTTTTGCAAGGATAAGATGGGTTGACCTTCTATTCTCCAAGAAATCCCTTCTCCTTCTCCTTCTTCTTCTTCTTCTTCTTCTTCTTCTACAACTTCTTCTCTTTCTCTTCTTCTTCTCCTTCTTTTTCTTTCGTTCCTTCTTTCAGCTGAGAGAGGGAGAGAGTGTGAGAGAGGGAGGGTTTCAAGTGGAAGAGAGAGAGAGCATTTAGTTTTCTGCAGAGGGTGGTTGGGAAAAAAAAGTGAATTTACTTGTTTGCCCTTAGTTTCAAAAAATTTCCAAAACTGCCCTCATTCCTGCAGTTTTCTCCTGCAGAAAGAAAATTCGGATACCCCACTTTCTCCGCGTTTTCCTGTCAACTGGGAAATCGAAATTGTAATTTTTCTTCTCCCTTTTAATCTACAAATTTTTCTTAAGCTCTCCACGATTTCTTTTAAATTTTCGGGTCACTCTAAGCCCTCGAAAGAGAGCCCCGAAAAAGCTTCGCGATCAACTTCACTGTCAGAAACTGCAGTTTCAGAATTCACGAAGCATTTTTCTTCGCTTCGTTCTCCAATTTTCCTTTAATCGCTCACCTCGGTTTTTCACCCCTTTTAATCAGAAAACTTTTGTGAGACACTCCACGATTTCTTTTAAATTTTTGGGCTACTCTAAGCGCTCGAAAGAGAGCCCCGAAAAATCTTCGCGATCAACTGCGCTGTCAAAACTGCAGTTTCAGAACTTACGAAGCATTTTTCTTCGCTTCGTTCTCCAATTTTCCTTTAATCGCTCACCTCAGTTTTTCACCCCTTTTAATCAGAAAACTTTTGTGAGACACCCCACGATTTCTTTTAAATTTTTTGACTATTCTAAGTCTCCGAAACAGGGCTCCGAAAATGCTTCGTGATCACAAATTTCAGAAACTCCAGAATTTTGCCAAGTCCTCGGGGTTCAAGTCACTTTTCGACCCGATGCCCTTCGCGTCAGCCCGAAATGCACCGAACTCGACTGTAATCACATTTAAAACACGCTACAAGTCTTCTCGCCGAATTTCGCCATTTTGCGAACTCGGCGAACTCGGGTCCAAATTTTGCAAACTTGAGGCTTCGCTTTTCCAACCACAACTCACTTTTCGACTCAACGGCTTTTGCGTTGATTCGAAATGCTTCTAACCCACTTGTAATCACATTTGAAATGTGTTACAAGTATTTTTACCGAGTTTTGCTATTTCGCAGAAATCGGTGCACTACATTCTCCCCTCCTTTAGGAGTTTCGTCCGCGAAACTAAAACTCACGTACCTTAGGATTTATTCCTCGAACAAGCGAGGATAGTGCTCCCGCATCACAGCCTCAGGCTCCCACGTGGCCTCCTCCTCACTATGCCTCGTCCAAAGCACTTTCACATAGGGGATGGAGCGGTTTCTTAGTCTCCTATCACGCCGATCCACAATTTTATACGGGAACTCATCATAGCTCATATCCTCTCGCAGATCAAGCGGTGGGTAGTTGATTATGTGCCTCGGGTCATGGACATACTGGCGGAGTTGTGACACATGAAACACATCATGAATTCCTGCCAAGTCCGGGGGCAAAGCTACTTTATAGGCCACTGGGCCCACCCGCTCCAATACCTCATAAGGTCCAAGAAAGCGAGGGTTCAACTTTCCCCGCATCCCAAATCGCACTACACCCTTTGTGGGCGACGCCTTCAAAAATACATGATCCCCGACCTTAAATTCTAGGTCGCGCCGCCTTTTGTCCGCATAGCTCTTTTGCCGACTTTGCGCCGTCACCAGACGTTGACGCGCAATTTGCACCTTTTCCTCAGCTTCTTGCAATACCTCAGGACCCAGTGATGTTCTCTCGCCGACCTCACTCCAATGCAGTGGAGATCTGCATTTTCTGCCATAAAGTGCCTTGAAAGGTGCCATTCCAATGCTGGCTTGATAGCTGTTATTGTAGGCGAACTCCGCCATCGGCAAATATCGCTGCCACCCTGGGCCATAATCCAGGACACACGCCCTAAGCATATCTTCGAGGATTTAATTGGTCCTCTCAGATTGACCATCGCTCTGAGGATGATACACTGTAGTGAAATCCAGGCGTGTCCCCAAGATCTCGTGGAAGCTCTTCCAAAATTGTGACACGAATCGGGGGTCTCGATCCGACACTAAAATCCTTTGCAACGCCGCCCTCCCCATCAGACCTTACCTTTTGGAGCTTTTCATCGGTCGCTTGCTTTTCTTTAATTATCTCCAACAAGGTAGGTTACACAGTAAGTGTCATAAGCCTCGCGGGTGCACCGAGAGCCACAACCTCCAAGCCAAACCATCGTATTTCGGATTGCAACGTGTATTGGTCGGTAATGGCCATGGCGAGATTCTCCACGTATTTCCTGCTTAACGCGTCGACCACCACATTTGCTTTCCCCGGGTGGTACAAGATGCTAACATCATAGTCTTTAAGAAGCTCCAACCATCAACGCTACCTCAGGTTTAATTCCTTCTGAGTGAACAAATACTTGAGGCTTTTGTGATCCGTGTAAATCTCACAATGTTTCCCGTAGAGGTAATGACGCCATAGCTTCAATGCAAAATTTACCGCGGCAAGCTCGAGGTCGTGGGTGGGGTAGTTCTTTTCATAACTCTTCAGCTGCCGGGAGGCATAGGCTATAACCCTCTCGTCCTGCATAAGTACACACCCCAGACCACTCTCTGAGGCATCACTATACACCACAAACTTTTTCCCGCAATAGGTAAAGCAAGGATTGGAGCCGATGTCAACTTGTTCTTGAGCAACTGGAAGCCTCTTTCACAAGCATCGCTCCAAGTGAACTTAGCCCCTTTTCTTGTAAGGCCGGTGAGTGGAATGGTAATTTTGGAAAACCCTTCCACGAACCGCCTATAATAGCCCGCGAGTTCGATAAAGCTTCGAACCTCGGTGACATTGGTTGGTCGGGGCCAATCCTTCACTGCTTCAATTTTCTTGGGATCCACAGACACCCTTGCCTCAGAAATCACATGTCCTACGAATGCCACTTCCCGGAGCCAACATTCGCATTTCTTCAACTTCGCGAACAGGCCCCGCTCCCGAAGTACTTGTAAAACCTGTCGTAGGTGATCCTGATGCTCGTTGTCACTTCGAGAGTAGACTAAAATGTCGTCAATGAAGACGACAACAAATCGGTCAAGGAAAGGCTGAAAACTGCGGTTCATTAAATCCATGAATGCCGTCGGAGCATTAGTCAACCAGAACGGTATTACAGTGAATTCGTAGTGTCCATACCGCATTCTAAAAGCCGTTTTGTGCACATCCTCCGGCTTAATCTTTAATTGGTGGTATCCCGATTGAAGGTCGATTTTCGAAAATACTCGGGAACCTTGCAACTGGTTGATCAAATCGTCGATCCGCGACAATGGATATCGGTCCGTGATCGTCAATTTGTTGAGCTCCCGATAGTCCACACTAGCCGAAGTGACCCGTCCTTCTTCCTCACAAACAGGACTGGAGCTCCCCAAGGAGATACGCTGGGTATGATGAAACCCTTGTCCAACAGGTCTTGCAATTTAGCCTTAAGCTCCTTCAACTCCGCCGCCCTATTTGCTTGACTTAGAGGGCGAAAACCAATCCTTACTCCCAACTATTCCACACGCCACTCGCGCTCTCAACCACGAGTTCTCGGCCAACCCGTTTATTTCAGACTATTGACAGGTCCACAGACCATGGTCCAATGCAGGCCTATAGCCCAACCTTCCACTCGATATCACATATCGTCTGCAACTAGCATACAGACCCAATCATCATGCGGTCAGATCCTCGTTTAGGACTACCGCACTAACACTCCCACTAGGAGTAACAGTATCTCAATCATCACCAGCCCTATGGCCTGGTCGCGTCTACACTCTCAGTGTACTAATAGCCTCGAGGCTCACACGTGGCACTCTACGTTCCCGAGTCATCACTCGGACTACCGCCCCGACCAAAAATCTATTATGCCCCGCCCTCAGGTCTCGGGCCACTGTCTCTCACAGCCGACTGCGCCTGCCCACATGGCTACAGGCTCCACAGTCTTCATATATGGTCCAGGCACGGATCGTCCCTCAACGAACCCACTAAGCGTCGCCACGTGACTACTATTCTTCACCGAGCAAAACCCACTCGCTAGTCGTCAATCTACGACACAAACTCTCTATCGACTCCTATCACACTTAGCAAACGCTAAGGTGCCACTTAACCAGCTCTTTCTGGCTAAAGGGTACCTGTGCTCCATGAGCACCCACAAGATTGTGCGTCTTACTCCTCTATGTCAACTCGTAGAATCCACGGTGTTAAGCGATTTGCTTAAGCACACCCATGGTACCTGTGCACTTCCCCCAACTGGGTGGAGGCACCACAATAATAGTTCTCCAATTTTGGCAACTAACACGCGAACCCTTCGGTGGCAACCCTTGCCGTTATACCGATCCATCGGACCAGCACCACAAGACTCCCGCTCTATCGAGAGGTTCTCACATCTTGAAGCCTACCATGGGCCTCACCAACGCACTATGCGGCAATTCAGTCACATCGACACGTCACATGGTCGCTACTATCACCAAGAGCGAACTTTCACCACCAAGTCCATAAAACTTTCTTGCCCTAAACCTTAGGACATTTCAACATGGCTCTCGCAATCTAACGATCGCCAACGTCTCGTGAGTCGGTCTTTCACCGAGTCACCTTCGGACCTCATCGGTCACACTTTGCCCAATTTGGCCAAAGTACAAACTAAAGCACCAAATTTCAACTCGCTTCACTCGAGCCTGAGCGCTCCAAGGGCTCAATTTGCGTCGACGCAGATCCTATTCTTCATCGATCACTCGATGCCATTGCTATTCCCTAAGCAACAACACCACAACGAAACGATTAGCCCAAATTTGATAATTTGGACAATGCGCAAGCTAGATACCAAACAAAAGGGCTCGTCGACCCAATCATGCGAAAGTACATAAGGGCACTCCCTTTCACCCCTGACCTTACGTTGTCGGCCGCCAACGTAATAGTCCAAAGAATGAAAGCTCATTACCCTCGATCCATTCCCAATGTCCTTCTTGGGAATCGTAAAACCCAATCATATACTTTCGCCAAAAGATCCACACACTCTCTCGTGCCTAAACCCTAGAGTCTTCCTAAGGTTTGCTAACCACCTAGGACTATTCCTAGGCTCTGATACCACTCTAATCTGTCACGCCCCGAGACCGTCAATTTGAACAGTTCGGGCGCGCCAACAGACCCGCCAATCGGGCATGACCTTTCAAGACCCGAAAGGAACGGTTTATTCCAACAATTTTAATTCAATATAGCGGAAGAGTAAGCAATCAGAGGAGAGATCTATGAATTTAAACTTCCAATCATTCAAACAAATAGTTAGAAGAAATGAAAGTACATCACTTGAGCGAAAACAAATACTTTTGTTTATAATACAACTCTCTTTTAACATGCAACTACAATACAAATTACATCCATATTTTTTTTTTCTTTTTCCAACATGAAACTTGAACATTTAAAGATTACATTGTTGCTCACATACAAAAGTTCGCTCAAGAAAATAAAACTCCAAAATGGTACTGGCGACTCTAGACTGCTAGGTCGCTACTCTGCTGGGCTCTTGCCCCTGTCGCGTGCCTCGCTCGATGTACCTGGACTAAATCTCCGGAATTTGGATTAGTCCTCTATATAAATGATATAATAGGACTAAATCTCTAACCCGGCTATAGCATTTTGGATGGTAGCAAAATCCAAGAGGAGCATGAGAGTTAAGCGTGCTAGAGCTAGAGTAGTTCTAGGATGGGTGACCCCCTGGGAAGTGGGGCGTCACAGTTGGTATCAGAGCCATTCACCAGCCGGAAATGTGAGATGAGTCTCGGCTGAGCCAGGGTTATATAGCGGGTAGAGCGAGGCTCCCCGGCTAATGACCGTTGTGAGTGGAGTGCAGCTCCTCACAAGGTCGGCTAAGGCTAGCGAGACGAGTCTCACATCGCCTGGTGCTTGTGAGTGTGCTTGAGCCTGACGTGGACGTCAGGGCTTAAAGGGGGGAAGAATATGACACCCCCGGAATTTGGATTAGTCCTCTATATAAATGATATAATAGGACTAAATCTCTAACCCGGCTATAGCATTTTGGATGGTAGCAAAATCCAAGAGGAACATGAGAGTTAAGCGTGCTAGAGCTAGAGTAGTTCTAGGATGGGTGACCCCCTGGGAAGTGGGGCGTCACATAGGTTCTATGTTCTGTTTGAGCTTAGGTAGAGTTGTTTTGGATTTTGGTGTAGAGGTATGATAGCGTAGTGTGGTGTTTTATTTTATTTATTTTATTATATTTTATTACTCGCATATTTTATAAATTTTCTATCTTAACTCTAGTAGACCTAGTAGGTGAGCTCTGATTGTCGCCGACTGTAACCATTGAGAACTACTATTTTATAGTTCTCACGCCCGCTTGTGGTTTACTTTTCAAGCCCTTCTGAGCCAGATTCGGATCGAGATAAGGGCATTGTGTCGTAGATAACAACCCCTACTAAGTTATTTTGATAGAGATAGACCACATGTTAGTAGTTTTGTATAGTTACACTGTACTCCGGACTGGCTAGGCTAAGACTCTTTACTTGTATTTTTTTTTGTGAGGTGGATTTGTATTTTTGTACAGTGATAGATATTAGTGTAGTTTTACTTATTCTGTGATACTTATTGGTGGTAGATTATAGTTCTTTTACATGTTAGTTTTGAACGTTTCGCGTGTGTGGGGCGTGTCCTCGCACACATAGCGGGTCTATTGCGTGCCCGAGGGCTTCCATTGTTGGCTCAGAAAATGATAGCTATATTAATTGTAGGGACGCTTGGAGACACTTTCCCCGGAGCGTAGTCTAAAAAAACGTCCTTATATTGAAATTTTCTTGTAGTGTATCGTGTGACGGGAGGTCAAGTTGGGATGTAATAGGATATTAGGTTGGGCCGAGTTCCGTTCGAAATAAATGATGAAAAGTTGGATTGAGCCGAGTAATATTTAAAGTGGCATAAGACTAATTGGATCAAGTCATAATCGGAGACTCATTGTCGCTGTATATATATACTTTAAGAGAATTAGTTGCGTATTGTTAACCGCTCAAATTTTTAAAATTAATAATTAAAATCAACTATCCGACAAATGATACAATGATTCGGACCAATAATTCAATAAGATATTAAAATTAAAAATCACGAATTTAATTCTCACGTATTATAAATACTAGGGTACCTTTTAAATATATTAATTATATATTTTTAATTATTTAAAATTTTAAAATTGATAGTTAGCATGAACGGTCCAAGAGCATGTTTCAATCTCGACAGCTCATTAGTTTAGCTTTTCATAATCACGTACGGCAGTTGCCAAATTGAACGGTGGAGATTAAATTCATAAATTCTTAGAAGGGTGTTCACGTGCGCACGGAATGAACAAAAATACATATGATGTCACAAGCACTTTTTTGGTTTCTAAAATAAATAAATAAATAAATAAAATAAAATAAAATAAAATATTATTTGATTAGAAATAAGTAGAAATAAGAAAATTAAATTATTTTTAATTTTGTATTTGAATAAAAATTTAATTATTTTTAGTAATAAAAAATAATATTTATTTATTTAGATTAGAAAAACGGCAAGAAAAGTAATTATAATTTTGAGATAAAATATTTTAACTACTTAATTAACATCAAATTACTAATTAAATAATAATTTAATAAATTAATAAATTTTAATGAAAAAATAATAATTAATTAATTTTAATATAAAAAATTAGTTAATTTTTTTATTAATTCATAAATTATTTAATTATTTACATAATTAGTAAATAAATAAATTAAACTAATCCAAGTATTAATTGGTTTATCAATATAAATATTAGTTATTAGATAAATACATTAAATAATTAATTTTTTAACCATCTAATTAATTATGAATATAATAAATTAATTTATTACTTACCTATTTAAGTAATAAATAATAACTTAAATATATTAATAATATTAATTAATAAGTTAATATAATAATTAAAATTATATTTAAATTTTAATGAAGTGGAAATATGCTTGATCAAGGAAGCAATAGTGGAATAATTGTTTCACTCTTATACCCGTTTCTAACCTAAAAAAAGAAATTAGAACTATAATTCTCAGCTCTTAATTTTAACATTTGTTTTGACCGTCTCTAGTGCAAGTGGCAAAAGATTTTGTGGTTGGTATCCGAGATTTCGAATTCGAAATTTAGTTGTTTAATATTTTCAGCTAAAATTATTTTTTTAAATAAAATAAATGAAACATTCATGTTAACTTTCTCTAAAAATAAAAAATATAATAAAAAAAAATAACGTTGGGTTATAAAGAGAAAAATAAGGCAAATCAAACAGAGTCTAGAATAATAATTTTTTATAATTTTTTTTTAGTTCTCTATCCGTTTGATTAAAAAAGAAACTAGTATTTTGAAAAAAAAAAAAATTCACATTTTATGGAAAATTGGTGTGTTAGTTTTTTTTTTTTATACAAAAAATTTAGAAAATAAAAGGGTTAATTATGCTCCATGTAAACATATCGAATAGCAGATATATTTCTATAAAGTTCAACTTTTTATATTTATCCTTTCAAAAGTCTAACGTTATTCATATATATCCCTACCGTTTATCTCTGTTAGAAAAATCTAATTAATCATAGATTAAATACTTAATCTTGGTTAGTTAGTAAGGTCAATTTATTATTTTATTCTTTCAGATATTTCTGCATTATTTTTTAGAAAGATATTTTTGAAAGAGCAAAACTGTCATTTCACATATAATCAGTTAAAAATTAAACAATGAATTAACGATAATAAACCGAAGGAATATATATTAATAATATTGGACTTTTGAAAAAATAAATATGAAAAGTTGAACTTTGTATAGATATATTTGCTATTCGATATGTTTATAGAAAGCCGTATGTAATTAACCCTAAATAAAAATACTAATTTTTCATAATATTTAAAATTTTTATTTCAAAAATATTAATTTTTTAAGCCCCTTAACTCCCGTCACATGGCTCAAAAGGACAAACATAAAAAACGTACAGCTGTCCTATTCGTACACGAAAAATGCTACTTGTACACCCGTAAGGGGTGTACATCTCACACCCCCACCCATCTAAAGGTGGGGGTGTGATGAGGGGTCACTTGATGTGATCCGTAAAAAACATCGCCACCATTAAAGGGGTGGAGGTGTAGGATGTATACCCCTTTCGGGTGTACATGTAGCAATCCTCTTTGTACACACAGCCCACACAGTACTTATGTTGTAGCACACACAATATAAATTAAGGAAAATGTTAAATGTACACCTATTTTTGTAGCCCACAGTTTCCCGTTTATGTTGTAGCATCTCTCATAAATTAAAGAAGAGCAATGCTACATGTACACCCCGAAGGGGTGTACATCATACACCTCCACCATTTTAATGGTGCCGATATTTTTTACGGATCACATTGAGTGACCCATCATCACACCCCTACCCTTAGATGGGTGGGGTGTATGATGTACACCCCGAAAGGGGTGTACACAGCATTTTCCATTAAAGAATCTAAATTTATGTTGTAGCCTACAGTTTCCAGTTTGAAAAATGCCACATGTAACCCCTTTGAGGGTGTACACTCTACACCCCCAACTAGGGGTTGGCAATTCAGCTCGTTGTTCACGAGCCAGCTCGTGTTCGGTTCGAAATAAGCTCGAGATCAAATCGTTCGTTTAATAAACGAGTCGAACACGAACCGAATTTTTCAGCTCGTTTAATAAACGAGCTGAACACGAGCTGAGGTCAGCTCGCTCGTGTTCGGCTCCATAACAACTCGAATATATATATATATATATATATTACTATTTAAATTTAAAGCTATCAATTTTTTATAAATTTTAATTATTAGATTAAAATTTTAATTTTTTAATTTTTTTTCAACTATACATCTAATAGTAGGAATGAAAATCAAACTTGTTGTTCGCGAGCCAGCTCGTGTTCGGCTCGTTTATTAACAAGCCGAACACGAGCCGAATTTTTCAGCTCGATATTTAAACGAGCCAGCTCGTATTCGGCTCGTTTATTAAACGAGTCGAACACGAGCCGACCCCAGCTCGCTCGTGTTCGGCTCGTTGACACCCCTACCCCCGCCTATTTAAGAATGGGAGTGTCTTTTAGGGGTCACTTCAAATGACTCATCATCATCATACTCTTACTCTAAGATGATGGGAGTGCGAGATGTACACTCCTTTGGGATGTACATGTAGTATTGCGTGCTTCGATTTTATGTTTGAAAAAAAAAATGCTTTACGATTGTTTGGAAAACATTCAAAACATAGTTTTACACTATTTTACTCTATATTTTAAAAAATATTATTTTTTATTAGTTAGCTCATTTGAATGATCCAACGATGTAAAAAAAAAATATAGTGTATTATAGGTATTTCAGAGTATTTTTGGAAAAAAAAATATTGGTGAAATTTTTTTTTCCATTTCGCGTACGACTTCTCCCTCGCCCTTTTTCGCATTTCACCTCTCTTTAAAAATTTAAAATTAAAAATATAAAATATAAAATATAAAATATAAAATATAAATTTTAAATTTAAATTTAAAATTTGAAATTGAAAAATTAAAAAATTAAAACATAAAATCTAAATTTAAATTTTAAAATTTGGAATCTAAAATTCTAAATTGTAAAATTAAAATTTATTATTTTAAAATAATAAAATTTCATGTTTAAAACTTAAAATTAATATTATAAAATTTTAAATTTTAAATTTTAAATTTTAAAATTTTATATTTGAAATTTATATTTTAAAATTTTAAATTTAAAATTTTAAAATTTTATATCTGAAATTTATATTTTAAAATTTTAAATTTTAAATTTTAAATTTTATATTTAAATTTTTTTATTTGAAAATTAAAATTTTATATTTAAAATTTCACATTCAAATTTTAAAATTTTAAAATTCAAATTCAATTTTGAAATTTTTAAATTTGAAATTTAAATACTAATTTTAAAATTAAAAATTAAAAATCTAAATTTTTGTATTAAAAGTTTAAATTTAAAGCAGAGTATTTTTAGAAGTTCACAATACAAACAGTGAAAAATAGAATAATATTTTTATAGAGTATTAAAGGGTTTTTTTTGAAAATGACCCTCTAAAATTTTGTATCTTTGAAAATGGCCCTACAAAATTTGTAATTACAAAAATGACTCTATGTGTGCCAACTGGGCGCCACCTGTGCGCGCCACGTCAGCAGGGGAAGAGGACTCGGATTGAGTTGAACACGCATTTTGAACATGCGTGTCTAAACACGCATGTTAAACACGCACTCTCAACATGCGTGTTTAGACACGCACTTTGAACATGCGTGTTTAGACACGGCGGATGGAGAGGTCGAGGCACGCGTCCCACTTCGCATCGAGGTCGTAGCGTGCGGGGATCGTCGTCGTCGTCGGCGGCGTATTCTTCTCTTCTTCCGCTATTAAAGAGCGCACGAGAGGTCGAGGAGGAGGAGGGAAAGGCAGAGACGAGGGTTTCCTCGTCTTTTCAGCGGAGTTCGGATTTTTTGATTATTATTTTTTTTTTTTTGGACTTTCGAAAGGTGCGCTGTGTTCTTTGTATATCAGTCCCTGAGGTTTTGGGATTTTCGCATACGTCCCTTAGTTTTGAAAACAAAGAAAAGATAAAAACAAACTAAACTTATCTTTTAAAATCTTAATCTTATTATCAAATTTTTTAATTTTTATGATTTAGTCAGTTAAATACACTTTATATATTCTTCTAGAAACTATAATAAATTTATTAAAATAAATAATTATTTTAAATTTTAAAGTTAAAAGATTGTCCACCGACTCAACATGTGTGTCTAAACACGTATGTTTATAGTGCGTGTTTAGACACGCATTTTCAACATGCGTGTCTAAACACGCATTCTCAACATGCATGTTGAGACTGCGTGTTTAATTAATTCTACCTCACAAACTCCGCTGACGTGGCGTGCACACGTGGCGCCCAGTTGGCAGGTATAGGGTCACCTTTTTAAATACAAATTTTGTAGGGTCATTTTTAAAAATACAAATTTTTAGAGGGTCATTTTAAAAAAAACCCCAGTATTAAATTTTTCGAGATATCAAATATTTTGTAAAATAAAGCTCTATTTTATTTTCCAATAATTGCCAAACAGACCCTTAGAGTTTTACTTCAACGGATTAAAGGGGATGTTTGTTTCACTAAAAAAAAAAAAAAATTATATATTTTCGATTGTAAATATTTTTTTTATTATTTAATTAATAAATTATATTTTAAATTTGCTCGTAAATCTATCTACGCAAAACATTATAACTAATTCCGCTATAGGTAGTTATCATGAACTAGGCTGGAATACTATCGATAGCACGAGTCATTGATGCTATCAATTTTTTAGCCATTGGATTAAGAAATGTGCGGTTAAGATGATTGTAGTCCCCTAGGGTTTAGTGGGTGGTTAGTTGAATATTAAAACTTCCAGAAAATCCCTATAATCCTAATTACACATCCTTTCATTTAAGGACTAGAAACTTAATAGCACCGATTGTTTGGTACTATCGATAGTATTCATTTCGGACTCAATTATTATTATTATTATTTTTTACCCGCTTATATGTTACTGTGAAAATTCTTCATAAAATAAACAAGAAAATTTTTTAAAAAAATTTTAAGGTCATTGACTATATATTAAATAGGGTTAATTGCATACGGCTCCCTGTAAACATATCGAATAGCAGATATATTCCTACAAAGTTCAACTTTTCATATTTATCCCTTCAAAAGTCCAACGTTATTCATATATATCCCTCCGGTTTATTATCGTTAGTTCACTGTTTATTTTTTAACCGATTATATGTGAAATGACAATTTTGCTCTTTCAAAAATGTCCCTCCAAAAAATAGTGCAGAAATATCTGAAAGGGTAAAAAGATAAATTTATCTCACTAACTAACCAAGATTAAGTATTTAACCTATGGTTAACTAGATTTTTCTAACAGAGATAGACGACAGGGATATATATGAATAACGCTGGACTTTTGAAGGAATAAATATGAAAAGTTAAACTTTGTAGGAATATATCTGCTATTCGATATATTTACAGAAAGTCGTATGTAATTAACCTATTAAATAAATAGGAATAAAAAAATATTATTTGAATTTCAATTCAACTTAAAATTATTTTTAATTTAAAAATCAATTACAAACAAACAAACTGACACAGGTGCAGAATTACGGAATAAAATCTGTACTAATTATTACAATTCAAATGTCACGTCTGTTCGGTCATGGACCATCCAAAAATTCGATCTAAAAAGCAATACATTGCTTTAAAAAGTGAAGCTCAAAATTAAAGTACTAACCATTAAATGCCAAAGTAATCTCCTAGTTTGCTTAACTTTGTGAGTACCAATTATTAAGCATGGGTACGTGCAATTAATGAAGTGCACGAACAATAATTTATTAGACATTCTATTTAAGGTGCGAAAAATACTCTAAGAGACTATTTGTTAGTGTAACTGTAAGTACATATAAATTTAAATATAGTATTTGATTTGATATTATTGAGTTCAATTATTGCAGTTGGAAATACACGTGAAGTCTCTTTCTGCAGTAGTTGAAATTATAGTCACGTAAACTTATTCCAACTAATATTTTTCAAATATAAAAATATATTTTATTCTTCTATATTGTTCTGACACTTTCAAAATTTAAATTAGTTTTATATATAAATAATATAGTATGACTAAATCTTTTAACCTGACTATAGCATTTTAGGTAGTAGCAAGTTCCAAAAGGGTGAGAGGATTGAACGTGCTAGAGCTAGAGTAGTTCTAGGATAACCCTCCTGAGTAGTTTTAGGATGGGTGACCCCCCTGGGAAGGCTGAGCGTCACAGTTGATATCAAAGCCATTCACCAGCCGAAAATATGAGATAAGTCTCGGCTGAGGTAAGGTTATGTAGCGAGCAGAGCGTGGCTTCTCGGCTAATGACCATTGTGGGTGGAGTGCAG
The DNA here is from genome assembly GCA_029204045.2 of Tillandsia leiboldiana. Lineage (NCBI taxonomy): Eukaryota > Viridiplantae > Streptophyta > Magnoliopsida > Poales > Bromeliaceae > Tillandsia > Tillandsia leiboldiana. Next base: position 51,315,081 of record CM055063.1, on the reverse strand, counting down.
CTCCCCACAAGGTCGACTAAAGCTAGCGAGACGAGTCTCACATCGCCTGATACTTGTGAGTGTGTTTGAGCCCGACGTAGACGTCAGAAGTTAAAGGGAGAAAAAATGTGACACCCCAGAAATTTGAATTAGTCCTATATATAAATGATATTGTTGAGGTCAAAAATATCGCCACTTTGGGGAACGACATATGGCGCATACCATCGGCTAAGGGCACCAGCTGATAGGAGAAGCAGCCGCTAAAGTGGCGCTCGCGTTTGGACGAGACCAAATTCGGCTGGAGACGAACCATCAGACTTTCTTAGCCGGAAGGCAACAAGGGGAAGGATCACGGTTGATTATCGGTTGCTCAGCCCGCAGAAGGAAAGACCCTGAAGATAGAAGGCCCGAGATACAGGGCGCAAATCACGCAACTAGTTCCAAAATGGTGAGCAGTGCCCAGCATCGAAAAGTGCCGAGGATCGCTCCTCGGCGCGCTAATTTTGGGGATGAATATGAACAGAAAAAAATTACTATCCAACCTAGAAAAATCAACTCAAAAGAAAATAATTGAGAGAGACGCGATGTTTAACGTTATATTACGCCGATTATCCTAAAACGATGACCATACACCTAGTTCGAACTAATATAAATAATTGAACCATCAAAGAAAAAGGGGTCCTGCAATCTCGTAAGCTAGTGACCACCTTTACTTTTCAATACCTTTCATACATGCATTTACTGTTTTCCTAGACTAAATTTATTGCTTTCCTTACTGCTTTCTTAGATAGATTTTCCTACCAATATTTACAGTTTTTCTAGGAGTAGTTTTACTTGTAATTGCTCACTTGTAACTTTTTCCCGAGCAATACAATTTCCAAATCGGCTATTCAGGCTGTTTTAATCATTGTCTCCAACACCCGGTTTGGCTCTTTTAGGCCGAACATTGTCGAGAGTTTGATTGAGAAGAACCCGGCCGAGAGGATTCCTCCTCGGCCTAATCGCTTAATACTTTGGCACGCGGCGCATCACACACAGAGCGTCAACTCGGAGGCCGATCGCAGACCGCACCTGCTCAACCGTCACCGGATCATTTCGGCCCCAACAGATATAGTATGACTAAATCTCTTAACCCGGCTGTAATATTTTGGATAGTAATAATTAAGACCCAAGAGATTAAGAGGGTTGAACATACTAGAGCTAGAGTAGTTTTAGGATGGGTAACCTCCTAGGAAGGAAGGACGTCACAACTGTGCATAATCTTATTTTCCTATATATAAAGTAATAAAATTTATATGTACAATTCTCAACTGCATGTAACCAAATAAATTATTTATAATTATTATATTTTTTATTGTATCCAAAAAAAAATACTATACATATATCAGTAACTATTATACTTTTAATTTCATATATCTCATGATAATATGGGTTAGGTTTGCATCATAAATATATTGTGGTCCATTAAAACATCCTTTCTCATAAATTTTTAAGCTGTTCCCAACCAAATAGAATCTCCACTTTACTACACAGTTGATTTAATTTGTCTTTAATTATAAGCCTTATCATCTTAGGTAAATATAGATAAGTCTATAAATTAATAGGAAAAGGAGAGAATTGTTGAGAAATATATCCACCTATTTATGTTTGTTGTTTCTATCACGGTTTTAAGCCTTTTCGCTTTTCAGATCAAGTTGCAACTTACAGATCAATGACGTGTTGAATGTTGACCACCTTTGTAGTATTTGAGTTGTATATTGTATCCTGTGTATTGATTAAAGAGGTTGGAAGAAAACCTGAAAAAGAAAAAGAAAAAGAAAAGAACTTTGATCGCCTAAGAGTCATTTGAACCCAATTATTAATTTTGCATGGCTACTTTAGCCTTTAGATAAAAGGCCTAAACCCCTATATTTTTGTTTGGTGTTGATGCACGGTATAGTATTGCTGTATGATGTGTAGTTTGATCTGTGTAACAATCTAATCCACTATCTAACTAGCAATAATAAGCCGTTGGATCAAACCACCGATCTAAAACATCATAATGATAATCTTGTTTCCATTCGATATGAGATTATTAGGGCGTTAGATGCTCTCCCGTTTTGGTTCTAACGTTCTCGTTAGTCCAATCACACAAATAGCACAAAATTATTATGTGTTTAAGTTCTGACGTTCTCGTTAGCCTAGTATGTTAGGATTTGATTAGATTTGTAGTTGAATTCTAGTTAGATTAAAATTAATATTCAAATATGTAAGAGATAAGTTTGTTAAGATTTAAATATTAATTACAATAAAAATTTATTTAGATTAGAATTTAGTTAACTTTTGATGCAAGCTATAAATATAGTATAGGTGTTATTATTTTAGTGGTGGCCGGTCACACCCATATGACATAGTGGTGGTGGTAGAATTTAATCACACCTATGTGACATAGAGGTGGTGGGAATTAGGGTTTAGCCACACCCATATAGCATGGCCAAGGTGTTTATGATTTTGAATGCACGTACGTACGGGTGCGTTCAAAGAGAGAACTTTTCTAGATTTATAGAAGACGAGAGAAGGGTGTGAGAGATTTAGGAGGAGGGTTCGGATCGAAGCTACACTATTGCAGAAAATAAGTCGGTGTAATTCTTCTCTTGGTTAATGAATCTTATTTCACTCGCATATTTTCTGTTTTGATTTTTCTTTTCTATGTGGTTGTATTGGTTTCAGTTTTGTTGAGGGGATGAGTTTATGATAAAAATCCGATTTGACGTTTTCGCTGCGAAATCTCAACACTAGGCGGTACCGGAGTGGATTACGGTACCGGAGCGTGTTGCGGATTCACAGAATCTGATATCGGGACGAGCACCAGATTCCCAACATAGCACAAGATCATCAGAAGATGTGAAATATATCTCACACTTTCAGCTGATGAACTGACTCTGATACGAAATTGTCTGCGATCTTGAATGACTCATCTCGCGCGGTTCCTCTTTTTTTCGGGGTTCCCGTGGGATGGTATTCATGATTCAGATTTATATTTATATGTGGATGGGTGTATGTGGGTATCAGGTATTGTGGATCCATGACTTCCAATAGACGCAAGCATCTATTGTTAATTATCCCCGTGCGATTGGGGGGCATCTTCGATTAAGAGACCTTTGTGAGGAGGATAGAATAAATCGTATCCTAATGATTGATCAAATCCTAAGTATATGTGTTAGGATTTAGCTGGATTTGAAATTGACTTGATCCCGATTATATGTGTTGAGGACTAGTCGGCTTTAAACTCTAATTATATGTGTTAGAATTTAATTGGGTTCAATTGGCTCTAAGTATATGTATTAGAGTCCAATTATATTTGATTCCATATTTGGCGTATGTTCCAAAGTGGAGACCTGACCAAACCCCAAGGATATGTATTGTGGTGGGTCGGATCTGATGCTACTCGAAAGTAGGAGGTGGCTAAGTCCTATATGTATTAGGATTGGCCGAGTTTGATATGTTTTTCACTCTAGTTATATGTGCTAGAGTGAGAATTTGACTAAACCCTAAGCCCCTATTTGGATTGGGGATAAAGGGAGGATATCCCCCTTTATCCCCAAACACTTTTGGAATATCCCCGGTTTGGGATATCCCACCCAAACGGGGATATTCCAAACCAGGGCAAAGGGATATCCCTCATCTCTCTCTCATCCCTGGTATTACTCCCCTCCCTCTCTCTTTCTCTCTCTCCCCGTCCCTTCCCAAGGCAGTGCCTTGGGAAGGGGCTTTTCCTTTTCTTTTCTTTTTTTTTTCTTTTTTTTTTTCATTTTTTTTTCTTTTATGCTTCAGGATTTTTTTTTTTTAAATAAAAATTTTTAAATTATAAAAAATATTTAAATTTTAAATTTTAAATTTTATAAATTTTAATTTTTTTTAATTTTATATTTTAATAAATCTAAAAATTTTATTTTATTTTTAAAAATTATTAATTTTAAAATTTATACAATATTTTTATAATTTTTTTAAAATTTATATAAATTTATAAATTAAAATTTTTACTCCTACTTAATATTTTAAAATTAACATTTTTTTTTACTCCCACTTAAAATTTTTATAAAAATTAAAATTAATAAAGATTAAAATTTGAATAAATTTTAAAATTTTAATTTTAAAAAAATTATTAAAAAAAAAATATTTTAATCTTTTACCGCAAAAGTCAACTCTCTATTCCTCCTTATTCTTCAGACCCAATCCAAACACTATTTTACTTATACCAGGTTTAAGCCTCATTCCCAACCAAACACATTTTTACTTTATAGCAGGCTTATCCCTTACTTTATACTTATACCTGGTATAACTCATTCCGGCTTATCCCCAATCCAAACGATACCAAAGTATATGTATTATGATTCATCAAATTTGATTCAACTTTCGCTCTAGGTATGTGTGTTAGAGCAAAAGGTTGACTAACCCTAAGTATATGTATTAGGATTAGTTGAGTTGATTTGGTTTCTACCCTAGATATATGTGCTAGAGTAAAAAGTTAACTACACCCTAAGTATATGTATTAGGGTTATTAGGTTGATTTGAATGAACTTTAAGTATGTGTTAGAGCTCGATCGAATTGGATTTGGCTAAATTTTAAGTATATGATTTAGAATTTAGTCGGTTTGGATGTAGTTTTGCCTTAATTATATGTGTTAAGGCGATGAGATTGAATGGGTTTTGGGTTTTTTTTTATTTGTGGATCGAATGGGTTTTGGATTTTTTATTTGTGGACTCGGCTTATATTATATATGGACTGGATTTGGGGCAGTATGTGGACTGAGCCTATGTCATATGTGGATTGGATTTAGTGCCCATATATGGACTGGGGGCGTTATTTATTAGGCCTCTTGGACTTAGTCTCCAAGTTGATTAGACCCCATTTGAATCTTGTTTGAAATCGACTCTGAATTCAAAGAAAATTTTTGTTTGTTTCGATATCCCCTTTTATTTTATTTTATTTGGGGTCCGAAAAAAATTCACTAATCTTATCTTGGGGTTCGAAGAAATCATTTTTTTAAAAAAATAATTTGGGGTCCGAAGAAATTCCCGTTATTTTATTTTAATTTGGATCCGAAGAATTTTTTTTTTTTTTTTTTTAATAATTTGGGATCCGAAAAATCTCCTTTATCTTATAATTTGATTTGGGATCAGAAGAAAATAATTTGGGGTGCGAGAAATTCCCGTTATTTTCTTTTGATTTGGGATCCGAAAAAATCCTTTTTCTAAAAAACAAAAAGTAATTTGGGATCCGAAGAAAATAATTTGGGGTCCGAAGAAATTCCCGTTATTTTCTTTTGATTTGGGATCCGAAGAAATCCCCTTTTTTAAAAAAAAATAATAATTTGGGATCCGAAGAAATTCCTTTTTAACTGAGCATAAATACGAATGTCCGAAGAAATCCCTTTAAAAAATAATAATAATAATTTGGTATCCGAAGAAATCCTTTTTATCTTATAATTTGATTTGGGATCCGAAAAAATCCCTTTTTGACTGAGCCTAAATCCCAATGTCCGAAAATATCATCCGAACCGGTTTGAATGAGCCAAAAGTTAAGGTGTCCCAAGAAATCACCCGAACCGGCTTTATTAGATTTTTCTTATTTTTATTTTTATTTTTTATTTTTTTATTGAACCTAAGTTCGGATGTCCGAAGAAATCATCCGACCCGGTTTGAATGAGCCTAAAGTTAAGGTGTCCGAAGAAATCACCCGAACCGGCTTTATTAGATTTCTTTTTTTTTCTTTTTTTTTTCTTTTTTTTTTTTGAACCTAAGTTCGGGTGTCCGAAGAAATCATCCGAACCGATTTGAATGAGCCTAAAGTTAAGGTGTCCGAAGAAATCACCCGAACCGGCTTTATTTTTCTTTTTTTTTTTTTTTTTATTGAATCTAAGTCCGGATGTCCGAAGAAATCATCCGAACTGGTTTGGAACGAGCCTAAAGTTAGGGTGTCCGAAGAAATCACCCGAACCGGCGGCTTTGAACTTCTTTTCTTTTGATTGAACCTAAATTCGGATGCCCGAAGAAATCATCCGGACCGGTTTGGAACGAGCCTAAAGTTAGGGTATCCGAAGAAATCACTCGAACCGGCTTTGAACTTCTTTTCTTTTTATTGAACCTAAATTCGGATGTCCGAAGAAATCATCCGAACTGGTTTGGAACGAGCCTAAAGTTAGGGTGTCCGAAGAAATCACCCGAACCGGCTTTGAACTTCTTTACTTTTGATTGAACCTAAATTCGGATGTCCGAATAAATCATCCGAACCGGTTTGGAACGAGCCTAAAGTTAGGGTGCCCGAAGAAATCACCCGAACCGACTTTTAACTTCATTTCTTTCGGTTGAACCTAAGTTCGGATGTCCGAAGAAATCATCCGAACTGGTTTGGAACGAGCCTAAAGTTAGGGTGTCTGAAAAATCACCCGAACCGGCTTTATTAAATTTTATTTTTATTTTTATTTTTATTTTTATTTTTATTTTTATTTTATTTTTTTATTGAACCTAAGTTCGGATGTCCGAAAAAATCATCCGAACCGGTTTGAATGAACCTAAAGTTAAGGTGTCTGAAGAAATCACCCGAACCGGCTTTATTAGATTTTATGTATTTATTTATTTATTTATTTATTTATTTATTGAATCTAAGTTCGGATGTCCGAAGAAATCATCCGAACCGGTTTGAATGAGCCTAAAGTTAAGGTGTCCGAAGAAATCACCCGAACCGGCTTTATTTTTTTTTTTTTCTTTTTTTTTTTTATTGAACCTAAGTCCGGATGTTCGAAGAAATCATCCGAACCGGTTTGGAACGAGCCTGATGTGATGACCCGGATCTTTATTGGGGGTTTATGGCTTGATCAGTGGCTTCCGGAGGACTTTCTTGGGAGTTGGGAGTGTTTGAGTGTGTATCGGGCTAAAGAAATGGACTCAGTGCTTTGAATGGATTCCGAGTGTATTCGGGTACCCCCGTCGAATTTTGGGAGGAGCTTTGGGCAAAATAGAGGTCATATTTGGATTCAGCGAGGAAAAATGTTGAAAAACGGCTATTTACTTGTATTTTTCTGAGTCCGGACGCCCAAAAACGGAGACCCGGAAGTTTCTGGTGTTTTTCGATGCATGGAGGAGTCGTGGACCAGCCTAGGACACGTGGCAGCCCGTCATTGGGCCGGCGCACGACTCTCGGTCCATGGAGGTGGGCCGCCGGTGCACGATGGACCGGCGGGCCACGTGGCAGGCGCCGGTTGGCCCGGTGCAGAGCGCGCGGCGCATGGACCGAGCGCGGGCACCGCGGGCAGGCCGGGCAGGCGGGGGGCAGAGGCGTGGCGCACGGTGCACCGGGGCGCGCCACGTGGCGGCCCCAGGTTGGACGGCGCAGGTGCGCGCGGTGCACCCGCGGGCGCGCGCCTGCGGCCGTACGCGCACGCGGGCGCAGGCGCGTGCCGGCGGGCGTGTCGGGCGGGAAAGGGGGTGCCACGTGGCGCCACGCCACTGGCTGGCGCCACCCACCCTTCCGCCCCGCATGGGGGGCACGTGGCCGCGCCCGGTTTGCCGGGCGCGCTGTCCCCTGTGCGGGGGACACGTGTCGCACCGTGGGCCGGGTCGGACGGCCGCGCGGTCCGACCAGGAACCCCTTGCGGAGTGGGCCGAGTTTGGGCCGGACTACTGTGTGCGCCCGGTTTCGAGGCCCGAAAGATTCGGGCGCCCGAAACCGGGACACACTGGTCATTTTCGCAAAAGTTTTGTGGGCCTATAAATAGGCCTCCCCTCCCCTCCTTTTTCTGCTTTTTCTGAGAGATAGAGAGAGAACCTGAGGGAGGGCCTTGAAGCAAGTTTGTTCCTCTATTGATTTTACATCTCGTGGTGGAGTTCCAGATTTTTCGGAAGCTCGATAACGGCGATCCGGATTTTACAGTTCGCCTCGGTTTTTCCCCCATTTCAGCCCATTACCGTCATAGTTTAGTCGGAATTTTGCTGTGAGCAAACCAGGAGGAGTTTTTGGACGATTTCTTCGACAACATGTTCCTAAGAGGTAAGGCTTCGATTTTCGTGTTGACCGCTTCGCTCTATTTCGCACTTTTGGCATGTTTCCCGAGGCATCTTTGACCCCCATTTTTTTGTGTTGGATTCTGGACAGCACCGGCTTGTCGATTTTATATCTTGGCCTAGGAGCATCGGATCAAGGCGTTTCATGACTCGATTTTGATCTACTAGTAGCGAGGAACACTGTGGGGATTTTTTTGGGATTTTTGAAAATTGTTTCGAAGGTGATAATTAAGCTTTTCTTGGACAGGTTGCTACAGGAATTTTGATTGGAAGGTTTTGAGTATGCAACGGTGTTTTATTTTTATCTTGGCCTACAGGTATCGGATCTGGGCGTATAAACAGTCGTTTTGGGGCTACTCTTCGCGAGGGACGCGACCGTGAATTTTCTGGATTTTTTTGTGGACTGGACAGAGGTGATATTTAGCCATTTTTGGGGCTGATTTTGGACAGTAGGTATTTGTGCAGTTTTGGGATTAATTGTGCGCATTGTTCTGTGCAGTGGGACACAGTTTTTGGTGGATTGCTGTGTTAGAGGGCTGCGGGCAGCAAGGATCTCACGATAATGCGAGAGGTGCCTACGGCGGCACCGGGACGCAAGGATATTCCTGTTATCGTAAGATCCCGGGTGTGATCCCACCTGAGCTGATGATGATGCCGCCGATGAGGGATATTGAGATTGCAATTGACGTGGTTCTGGGAACCGCGCCAACCCTGATAACACCTCATTGGATATTACTTGTAGAGCTGAGAGAGCTGATGGCGCAGTCGCAGGATTTGATGGATCGAGGGTCTGTTCGACCTAGTGTCGCCCCGTTGATACACGGTGGTGATGCCACGTCGTGGACACACGACAGGGAGGGTCCTTGTGTGGTGTGACTGCCGGCAAGTTCGAATTTTATTTAGGACCTTTTTGATGGAATTATACTCCGGCAGTTGTCTACCTAGGGTGCATGTATCTTTTGGAATCGTACAGCTAAGTATTTCGCCAATATGGTGTTCAGGACATGGTAGGGGCATTATGTGTACTGTGAGGCCTGATAGATTGACTAATGCCCTGTCGCCTTTAAGATTTGAGGAATTGTGTATTCCGGCTGCACTTGGATGGATTATTGGCGATATTCTCCCGGGATCGTTTGATTTTACCCCCTCCCTGTGTGGTGTGACAAGGTCTGTGAGGAAGAAGCTATATGCCAAGTTGTTGTGGTACAAGTTTTAGCTTTGAGAGCATATCTTCCTGGATTACTTATTCTAGCCTTAGGGGCGGGGGTGGAAATCTGGCCAAAATGGATGCTATTCGAGATTGGCCGAGACCGGTAGTTATTATTGAGGTAAAGAGCTTTTGGACCGGATAGTGCCAGCAGAGCTCGACGAATAGGTGATGAGACTGATACCAGCGCTGATTTCAGCATCGCCATTGAAGGGAGATGGATTTGTGAGATACAGTGATGCCTCCCTTAGTGGCTATAAAGTTACAGTTGGATTATTGATGAGCATCCAGTATCACCCCGACGGGGCCACTATGGTGGCGGATACCCGTAGCAGGAGAGCTATTTGGGGTTGAGTTGATGATTCAGTAGCTGGCGCTGTGTGGGACCGTTGAGGCGACCAGGGCTCGAGGTTGTGTCCCTGAGGGTTCCTTTTGATGGTAGACTGAGGTGGAGCAGTCCACTCGGATAGTCTGGATTTGGGAATGACCGAGTGAGGGCCCCGGCTTGTTAAGGCTTCTTCCCTTCTTGGATGATCGCGTGGAGATGTTTTGGGTTGTACTGATCGAGTTGGCACCATGGTGTGTTGTTGTGTGTGTGTTGTGCTGATCTCCTCCCCTTTTTCCCCCCAGCCATTTGTTGGAGTCCCTAAGGTTTTTCCACGTCTCAGCACATGGGTGATGTGTTTTGGATCCCTCGTCCGTGATTGACTCGCTCCATTTGAGTTTTGTGAATGTTTGGAGTACGAGGGGGCGCCCGTTGCAAATTCTGGTTCGGATGATGAGAGAATTATGCAATCGGGCCATGCCGTACTGGTTGTTGTTATAGTTGTTGAGGAGTAATCACGGGGAGTGAGTAGCGACTTCGGAGCGGGAGATGGTGTTGATGGGTACCTACCCTAGTTTGAGACCCCTTTTGAGTTGTTTTAGTTTCGAGGACGAAAATTTCTTTTAGTGGGGGAGGATGTGATGACCCGGATCTTTATTGGGGGTTTATGGCTTGATCAGTGGCTTCTGGAGGACTTTCTTGGGAGTTGGGAGTGTTTGAGTGTGTATCGGGCTCAAGAAATGGACTCAGTGCTTTGAATGGATTCCGAGTGTATTCGGGTACCCTCGTCGAATTTTGGGAGGAGCTTTGGGCAAAATGGAGGCCGTATTTGGATTCAGTGCGGAAAAACGTTGAAAAACGGCTATTTACTTGTATTTTTCTGAGTCCGGACGCCCAAAAACGGAGACCCGGAAGTTTCTGGTGTTTTTCGGTGCATGGAGGAGCCGTGGTGTGACACCCCCGGAATTTGGATTAGTCCTATATATAAATGATATAATAGGACTAAATCTCTTAACCCGGCTATAGCATTTTGGATGGTAGCAAGGCCCAAGAGGTTAAGAGAGTTAAGCGTGCTAGAGCTAGAGTAGTTCTAGGATGGGTGACCCCCTGGGAAGTTGGGCGTCACAGTTGGTATCAGAGACATTCACTAGCTAGAAATGTGAGATGAGTCTCGGCTGAGCCAGGGTTATATAGCGGGTAGCACCCCCGGAATTTGGATTAGTCCTATATATAAATGATATAATAGGACTAAATCTCTTAACCCGACTATAGCATTTTGGATGGTAGCAAGGCCCAAGAGGTTAAGAGAGTTAAGCGTGCTAGAGCTAGAGTAGTTCTAGGATGGGTGACCCCCTGCGAAGTGGGGCGTCACAGTTGGTATCAGAGACATTCACCAGCCGGAAATGTGAGATGAGTCTCGGCTGAGCTAGGGTTATATAGCGGGTAGAGCGAGGCTCCCTGGCTAATGACCGTTGTGGGTGGAGTGCAGCTCCCCACAAGGTCGGCTAAGGCTAGCGAGAGGAGTCTCACATCGCCTGGTGCTTGCGAGTGTGCTTGAGCCTGACGTGGACGTTAGGGCTTAAAGGGGGGAAGAATATGACACCCCCGGAATTTGGATTAGTCCTATATATAAATGATATAATAGGACTAAATCTCTTAACCCGGCTATAGCATTTTGGATGGTAGCAAGGCCCAAGAGGTTAAGAGAGTTAAGCGTGCTAGAGCTAGAGTAGTTCTAGGATGGGTGACCCCCTGGGAAGTGGGGCGTCACACGTGGACCAGCCTAGGACACGTGGCAGCCCGTCATTGGGCCGGCGCACGACTCTCGGTCCATGGAGGTGGACCGCCGGTGCACGGTGGACCGGGGGGCCACGTGGCAGGCGCCGGTTGGCCCGGTGCAGAGCGCGCGGCGCATGGACTGAACGCGGGCACCGCGGGCAGGCCGGGCAGGCTGGGGGCAGAGGCGCGGCGCACGGTGCACCGGAGCGCGCCACGTGGCGGCCCTGGGTTGGACGGCGCAGGTGCGCGCGGTGCACCCGCGGGTGCGCGCCTATGGCCGTACGCGCACGCGGGCGCAGGCGCGCAGGCGCGTGCCGGCGGGCGTGTCGGGCGGGAAAGGGGGTGCCACGTGGCGCCACGCCACTGGCTGGCGCCACCCACCCCGCCGCCCCGCATGGGGGGCACGTGGCCGCGCCCGGTTCGCGGGGCGCGCTGTCCCCTGTGCGGGGGACACGTGTCGCACCGTGGGCCGGGTCGGACGGCCGCACGGTCCGACCAGGATCCCGTGCGGAGTGGGCCGAGTTTGGGCCGGACTACTGTGTGCGCCCGGTTTCGAGGCCCGAAAGATTCGGGCGCCCGAAACCGGGACACAGTGATCATTTTCGCAAAAGTTTTGTGGGCCTATAAATAGGCCTCCCCTCCCCTCCTTTTTCTGCTTTTTTCGAGAGATAGAGAGAGAACCTGAGGGAGGGCCTTGAAGCAAGTTTTTTCCTCTGTTGATTTTACATCTCGTGGTGGAGTTCCAGATTTTTCGGAAGCTCGACAACGGCGATCCGGATTTTACAGTTCGCCTCGGTTTTTCCCCCATTTCAGCCCATTACCGTCACAGTTCAGTCGGAATTTTGCTGTGAGCAAACCAGGAAGAGTTTTTGGACGATTTCTTCGACAACATGTTCCTAAGAGGTAAGTCTTTGATTTTCGTGTTGACCGCTTCGCTCTATTTCGCACTTTTGGCACGTTTCCCGAGGCATCTTTGACCCCCATTTTTCTGTGTTGGATTCTGGACAGCACCGGCTTGTCGATTTTATATCTTGGCCTAGGAGCATCGGATCAAGGCGTTTCAGGACTCGATTTTGATCTACTGGTCGCGAGGAACACTGTGGGGATTTTTCTGGGATTTTTGGAAATTGTTTCAAAGGTGATAATTAAGCTTTTCTTGGACAGGTTGCTACAGGAATTTTGATTGGAAGGTTTTGAGTATGCAACGGTGTTTTATTTTTATCTTGGCCTACAGATATCGGATCTGGGCGTATAAACAGTCGTTTTGGGGCTACTCTTCGCGAGGGACGCAACCGTGAATTTTCTGGATTTTTTTGAGGACTGGACAGAGGTGATATTTAGCCATTTTGGGGGCTGATTTTGGACAGTAGGTATTTGTGCAGTTTTGGGATTAATTGTGCGCATTGTTCTGTGCAGTGGGACACAGTTTTTGGTGGATTGCTGTGTTAGAGGGCTGCGGGCAGCAAGGAGGTTTCTTTTTGGGCTGTGCACGCTTTTCGAGGTGGGTGGTTGTTGCATACCTCTACTTCTGACTTGCTCACTAAGTTTATTAGAGAAGCCCACTATTGAACATATTGATTGATTGCGATGCATGTTTGACTGATATAAATGTGAGCCTATCATTTGAGACTAATCATGTGGATATAACATGTTGGGAATCTTATTGGATAATACTATTGTGGAAACATGATTGCGGGGACATATTTAATAGTGATAATTAACATGCCATATTAGCACATAGATTTTATGAAAGTGGATTAAATGGATTAAATGTTGGGACATGATGACTTATCTATGTGCGGGTGCCACTTTGGGATTTATTATGGATCTGGGATTATTTACATGTGTAGTTGACTGATGATTTTAGCATATTGGGTATATCTATGTGGATTTATTATTAGTTACGCATGTGGAACTGTTATTTGATGTTTTTCTCTTTCATCTTGCATGAGGACTTTTGCATGCCTGTATGGACATCTAGATAGGCCACTATTTATTGCTACACTATCATATTGGGATTTGACTTAGGAGAAACCATGATCGCTTTCTTTCTCCTTCTTATTTAGACTTTTGAGTCATGTTGCTCGGGTTCAAGCAGAGGTTTGGGATAGTGTAGCCGAGACCTTAGGGTCAGAGACAGGGTGTACTTGATGCTGGATTTGTGGGTTATTGCGGCAACCACGGACAGTAGGCGGTTGACTGAAGATTGATTATTTTACCCGATTATGGGTTGTGGGGTATTGTGGTGACCGCGGACGTCAGGCGGTTAGCCAGATGTTGATTACCTTATCAGATTTTGGGTCTTGTGGGGTGTTGCGGCGACCGCGGACATTGGGCGGTTGACCGGATGTTTACTTATGCATCAGATTGGGTATCAGATTTCTCTAGTGGATGGAGTTTCCCACTTATTGAGACTATTGCATCAGATCGGGGTTTCATTAGTGGACGGAGTTTCCCACTTTGATCATAGTCTTGATCCAGTCCTGCTATATTGAGATATGTGTGACAGGGTTACTTTACTCGTGTGGGTCGCTCCCCTCGAGTGCCACTCCGGATTAGGCTTTAGACCGTGCCGAGTGCCGGTCAGTTGGTGAGTTATGAGTGCTGATTGGGATTTCGAGCCGTATGTGCTGGTCCCCTACTGAGTTCTTGAGTTCGACAGCAGAGCAGGCAGTACCAGTTTTACTGGTGACACTAGATTGGGTCTATTTGGTCAGATACTGTTTCCTGATGCATTCATACCGTCATTTCTTTCGGTATTGCATTTAGAGGCATACTTGTTGTGGTTTCCCTTTATTCAGCAGTTCTGTTCATAGCTTTACCGCTCACCCCTTTTCTTGCCTCTGGTAGACTTAGTGGGTACGCCGGAGTTTGAGGCTTTACCCACAGGGGGAGGCTACTGGTTTACTAGTGGTTCTCACCCCCATTGTTGTTTCCCTCTTTTCTTTCTCCTGTTTTGCAGAGTCCTCTGCGGGAGTTGCTGATCTTCGGTCGTTGTCCGAGGCGAGGGAGTCACGAGCTAGATCTTTACTACCCGAGGAGTGTAGCTGTATCCCCTGGTTGGAGATTCCTTGTAGCTGACAGCTGGTTTTTATTGTTTACTTTGAGAGGGATCTTTTGTATCTTGAGAGACTGATGTACTTTGGTTTTAGTTTACCTCCCTTTTTATAGTTAAGAGATGCTGTATTGAGGACTTTGTATGATGATTATCTGTATTTGAGAAAATGGATATTGTACCCTATTTCATGTTGTACAGTGATTGGATTTTATTTTACAGCATTTTATTTCCGCTCTGATATTTGCGTAGATATAACACTATCTTTTGCAGGTTAGACGCTTCGCCTATGCGGGTTTTGCATAGGTGGCGAATCTGTTGGCGAGCCCGGGTCGCAGTTTCGACCCCGGGGCGTGACACCTAAAGTTAGGGTGTCCGAAGAAATCACCCGAACCGGTTTAACTTTTTTCTTTTGATTGAACCTAAATTCGGATGTCCGAAGAAATCATCAGAACCGGTTTGGAACGAGCCTAAAGTTAGGGTGTCCGAAGAAATCACCCGAACCGGCTTTATTAGATTTCTTTTTATTTTTTTATTAAACCTAAGTTCGGATGTCCGAAGAAATCATCCGAACCGGTTTTAAACGAGCCTAAAGTTAAGGTGTCCGAAGAAATCACCCGAACCGGTTTTATTAGATTTCTTTTTATTTTTTGTTGAACCTAAGTTCGGATGTCCGAAGAAATCATCCGAACCGGTTTTAAACGAGCCTAAAGTTAAGGTGTCCAAAGAATCACCCGAACCAGCTTTATTTTTCTTTCCTCGTTTTTTTTTTACTGAGCGTAAGTCCGGATATCCGAAGAAATCATTCGAACCGGCTTGAATGAGCCTAAAGTTAAGGTGTCCGAAGAATCACCCGAATCGGCTTTATTTTTCTTTTAAAAAAAATGTGGAGGTCTTTTGTAAAATACTCTTTTTATTATTATTATTACCTGAGAGAGTCCGCCTGAAAAGATGGTGGTGGAATCTGGGAGGAGGTTATTTTTTTGTGTTGGGATTGCGTTCTTATCTGAAAGAAAAAAAAAATCTCCTCCTCTTCTTTCTATTTTTTTTTTATTTATATTGGGGAGTGAGAGAGATGTCGCATGGGTTTGTTGGGATTTGTTACGGGATTGGCAAGGAAATGTGGGTTTGTTGTATGAATGACGTGCGAGGGGAATGTGGGTTCGTTGAGAAAAATACGTGGTTCAAATTTGAATACGCTGGGAAAATTATTATATTCAAATTTTAAATTTAAAATTGAATATGCTCGAATCAAATTTCAATATTGCGGGAATACGGTTATATTCAAATTTTAATTTTCAAATTTCAATTATGTTTAAATTTCAATATGTTGAGGGAGTATGGTTATGTTCAAATTTTAAATTTCAAAGTTCAAAATTGAATATGTTCGAATTTTAAAATTGACCGATTATGAACGATTATGTTCAAATTTGAGAAAGTATGGTTGTATTTAAATTTCAAATTTCAAATTTAAAAATTGAATATGTTCGAATTTCAAAATTGAACGGTTGTATTCAAATTTGAGGAAGTATGGTTGTATTTAAATTTTAAATTTTAAATTTCATAATTGAACGGTTATGTTCAAATTTGAGAGAGTATGGTTGTATTTAAATTTCAAATTTCAAATTTTAAAATTAAATATGTTCGAATTTTAAAATTGACCGAGTATGTTCAAATTTTAATATGTGTTCAAACTTCAAAATTTAACGGTTATGTTCAAATTTGTGGAAGTATGGTTGTATTTAAATTTTAAATTTCAAATTTCAAAATTGAACGGTTATGTTCAAATTTGAGGAAATATGGTTGTATTTAAATTTTAATTTTTAAATTTCGAAATTGAATATGTTCAAATTTCAAAATTGAACGGTTATGGTTGTATTTAAATTTTAAATTTTAAATTTTAAATTTTAAAATTTAATATGTTCAAATTTCAAAATTGAACGTTAACGAACGAGCGAATTTGCTTGGATTCAAAAATTCAAAACAGATATAGGTACGTTTGGATAAGTTAGTTGAGAGATATTTTAAAATGTGGTTGAAGATTTGGATAAGTGTGTTTGAGATAATTGATGCGTGAGGAATTTCGATCAAATTCGGGTATAGGTGGCGTTCGAATTTAATTTTGGAGTATATATATATATATATATATATATATATATATATATATATATATATATATATATATATATATATATATATATATATTATTATTATTATTATCATTATTATTTTATTTACTTATTTATTTATTTATTTATTATTTTTTTTCTTTCAAACAGAAATATAACGATCCGATCCGTTATCAAATATTATTCGTTGAGTCCAAACCACCGGCCAACAATAATAATATTATTTTTTTTTTAGATAAACCCACCAAAAATACTTAACCCTATAATATTATTATTAGAATCTATAATCTCATATAAATTCAATCACAACTTCGTTTTCATCTGATGTGAAACTATTTTCAATGTGACCATAATTATAATCGTATAAACTCAAAATTGCATAATTTTACAGTTAACTTTGTGAGTACCAATTATTAAGCATGGGTACGTGCAATTAATGAAGTGCACGAACAATAATTTATTAGACATTCTATTTAAGGTGCGAAAAATACTTAAGAAACTATTTGTTAGTGTAATTGTAAGTACATATAAATTTAAATATAGTATCCGATTTGATATTATTGAGTTCAATTATTGCAGTTGGAAATACACGTGAAGTCTCTTTCTGCATTAGTTGAAATTATAGTCAGTTTTGTCACAATTCGTACTATAGGAATTGAAGAGAATAATTATAAACAAGACGTAAACTTATTCCAACTAATATTTTTCAAATATAAAAATATATTTTATTCTTCTATATTGTTCTAACACTTTCGAAATTTAAATTAGTCTTATATATAAATAATATAGTATGACTAAATCTTTTAAACTGACTATAATATTTTGGGTAGTAGCAAATTCCAAAAGGTTAAGAGGGTTGAACGTGCTAGAGCTAGAGTAGTTCTAGGATGGGTGATCCTCCTGAGTAGTTCTAGGATGGGTGACCCCCTGAAAAGGCTGAGCGTTATAGTTGGTATCAAAGCCATCACCAGTCGAAAATATGAGATAAGTCTCGGCTGAGGTAAGGTTATGTAGCGAGTAGAGCGTGGCTCCCCGACTAATGACTATTGTGGGTGGAGTGCAGCTCCCCACAAGGTCGACTAAAGCTAGCGAGATGAGTCTCACATCGCCTAATACTTGTGAGTGTACATGTGTTTGAGCCCAACGCGGACGTCAGGACTTAAAAGGGCGAAAAAATGTGACACCATAGAAATTTGAATTAGTCCTATATATAAATGATATTGTTGAGGTAAAAAATATCGCTACTTTGGGGAACGACATATGGCGCACACCATCGGCTAAGGGCACCAGCTGATAGGAGAAGCAGCCGCTAAAGAGGCGCTCACATTTGGACGAGACCAAATTTGGCTGGAGACGAACCATCAGACTTTCTTAGCCAGAAGGCAACAAGGGGAAGGATCACGGTTGATTATCGGCTGCTCAGCCCGCAGAAGGAAAGACCCTGAAGATAGAAGGCCCGAGATACTGGGCGCAAATCATGCAACTAGTTCCAAAATGGTGAGCAGTGCCCAGCATCGAAAAGTGCCCGAGGATCGCTCCTCGGCGCGCTAATTTTGGGGATAAATATGGACAGAAAAAAAATACTATCCAACCGAGAAAAATCAACTCAAAAGGAAATAATTGAGAGAGACGCGATGTTTTCCCTTATATTACGCCGATTATCCTAAAATGACAACCATACACCTAGTTCGAATTAATATAAATAATCGAACCATCAAAGAAGAAGGGGTCCTGCAACCTCGTAAGCTAGTGACCACCCTTACTTTTCAATACCTTTTATACATGCATTTACTGTTTTCTTAGACTAAGTTTATTGCTTTCCTTACTGCTTTCTTAGATAGATTTTTCTACCAATATTTACAGTTTTTCAAGGAGTAGTTTTACTTGTAATTGCTCACTTGTAACCCTTTCCCGAGCAATACAATTTCCAAATCGGCTATTCAGGCTGTGTTAATCATTGTCTCCAACACCCGGTTTGGCTCTTCTAGGCCGAACTTTGTCGAGAGTTTGATTGAGAAGTACCCGGCCGAGCGGATTCCTCCTCGGCCTAATCGCTTGATACTTTGGCACGCGGCGCATCACACACAGAGCGTCAACTCGGAGGCCGATCGCAGACCACACCCGCTCAACCGTCACCGGATCATTTCGGGCCCAACAGATATAGTAGGACTAAATCTCTTAACCTGGCTATAACATTTTGGATAGCAATAAGGCCCAAGAGGTTAAGATGGTTGAACATACTATAGCTAGAGTAGTTCTAGAATGAATAACCTCCTGAGAAGGAAGGGCGTCACAACTGTGCATAGTCTTACTTCCCTATATATAAAGTAATAAAATTTATATGTACAATTCTCAACTGCATGTGACCAAATAAATTATTTATAGTTATAATACTTTTTATTGTATCCAAAAAAAAATACTATACATATATCAATAACTATTATACTTTTAATTTCATATATGTCATGATAATATGGATTAGGTTTGCATCGTAAATATATTGTGGTCCATTAAAACATGCTTTCTCATAAATTTTTAAGCTGTTCCCAACAAAATAGAATCTCCACTTTACTACACAGTTGATTTAGTTTGTCTTTAATTATAAGCCTTATCATCTCAGGTAAATATAGATAAGTCTATAAATTAAAAGGAAAAGGAGAGAATTGTTGAGGAGTATATCCACCTATTTATGTTTGTTGTTTCTATCACGGTTTTAAGCCTTTTCGCTTTTCAGATCAAGTTGCAACTTACAGATCAATGACGTGTTGAATGTTGACCGCCTTTGTAGTATTTGAGTTGTATATTGTATCCTGTGTATTGATTAAAGAGGTTGGAAGAAAACCTGAAAAAGAAAAAGAAAAAGAAAAGAACTTTGATAACCTTAGAGTCATTTGAACCCAATTATTAATTTTGCATGGCTACTTTAGCCTTTAGATAAAAGGCCTAAACCCCTATATTTTTGTTTGGTGTTGATGCACGGTATAGTATTGCTGTATAATGTGTAGTTTGATCTGTGTAACAATCTAATCCGCTATCTAACTAGCAATAATAAGCCGTTGGATCAAACCACCAACCTAAAACATCATAATGATAATCTTGTTTCCATTCGATATGAGATTATTAGGGCGTTACATGCTCTCCCGTTTAGGTTCTAACGTTCTCGTTAGTCCAATCACACAAATAGCACAAAATTATTATGTGTTTAAGTTCTGACGTTCTCGTTAGCCCAATCGCACAAATAGTATGTTAGGATTTGATTAGATTTGTAGTTGAATTCTAGTTAGATTAAAATTAATATTCAAATATGTAAGAGATAAGTTTGTTAAAATTT
Source organism: Tillandsia leiboldiana (assembly GCA_029204045.2). Classification (NCBI taxonomy): domain Eukaryota; kingdom Viridiplantae; phylum Streptophyta; class Magnoliopsida; order Poales; family Bromeliaceae; genus Tillandsia; species Tillandsia leiboldiana. The sequence goes on along the minus strand of CM055063.1, from coordinate 51,295,233 downwards.
AAATATTAATTACAATAAAAATTTATTTAGACTAAAATTTAGTTAACTTTCGATGCAAGCTATAAATATAGTATAGGTGTTATTATTTTAGTGGTGGTCACACCCATATGACATAGTGGTGGTGGTAGAATTTAATCACACCTATGTGACATGGAGGTGGTGGGAATTAGGGTTTAGCCACACCCATATAGAATGGCCAAGGTATTTATGATTTTGAATGCACGTACGTACGGGTGCGTTCAAAGAGAGAACTTTTCTAGATTTATAGAAGACGAGAGAAGGGTGTGAGAGATTTAGGAGGAGGGTTCGGATCGAAGCTACTCTATTGCAGAAAATGAGTCGGTGTAATTCTTCTCTTGGTTAATGAATCTTATTTCACTCGCATATTTTCTGTTTTGATTTTTCTTTTCTATGTGGTTGTATTGGTTTCAGTTTTGTTGAGGGGATGAGTTTATGATAAAAATTTTCTGTTTTGATTTTTCTTTTCTATGTGGTTGTATTGGTTTCAGTTTTGTTGAGGGGATGAGTTTATGATAAAAATCCGATTTGACGTTTTCGCTGCGAAATCTCAACACTAGGCGGTACCGGAGTGGATTACAGTACCTGAGCGTGTTGCGGATTCACAGAATCTGATATCGGGACGAGCACCAGATTCCCAACATAGCACAAGATCATCAGAAGATGTGAAATATATCTCACACTTTCAGCTGATGAACTGACTCTGATACGAAATTGTAACGACCCGGCCCACTAGCAATAATAACTCGTTGGGCCCAAACCACAGCCCAAAATGCTTAAGCCCAGTTATTATTACTAGTGTCCATGTCTCATATAAATCCAATCACAATTCCATCCACATCCGATGTGGGACTATTGGGGGCGTCACAGACTCCCCCCGTCTAGGCCTGACGTCCTCGTCAGCCCAAACACACACACACAAGCCCAAGATCACCAGGCGATGTGAGACTCGTCTCGCTAGCCCTGTCATCTAGACCCAGGCTCAGCCGAGACTCGCCGCACACTTCCGGCTGGTTATTGGCTCTGATACCAAATGTAACGACCCGGCCCACTAGCAATAATAACTCGTTGGGCCCAAACCACAGCCCAAAATGCTTAAGCCCAGTTATTATTACTAGTGTCCATGTCTCATATAAATCCAATCACAATTCCATCCACATCCGATGTGGGACTATTGGGGGCGTCACAGAAATTGTCTGCGATCTTGAATGACTCATCTCGCGCGGTTCCTCTTTTTTTTGGGGTTCCCGTGGGATGGTATTCATGATTCAGATTTATATTTATATGTGGATGGGTGTATGTGGATATCAGGTATTGTGGATCCATGACTTCCAATAGACGCAAACATCTATTGTTAATTATCCCCGTGCGATTGGGGCACCTTCGATTAAGAGACCTTTGTGAGGAGGATAGAATAAATCGTATCCTAATGATTGATCAAATCCTAAGTATATGTGTTAGGATTTAGCTGGATTTGAAATTGACTTGATCCCGATTATATGTGTTGAGGACTAGTCGACTTTAAACTCTAATTATATGTGTTAGAATTTAATTGGGTTCAATTGGCTCTAAGTATATGTATTAGAGTCCAATTATATTTGATTCCATATTTGGCGTATGTTCCAAAGTGGAGACATGACCAAACCCCAAGGATATGTATTGTGGTGGGTCGGATTTGATGCTACTCGAAAGTAGGAGTTGGCTAAGTCCTATATGTATTAGGATTGGCCGAGTTTGATATATTTTTCACTCTAGTTATATGTGCTAGAGTGAGAATTTGACTAAACTCTAAGTATATGTATTATGATTCATCAAATTTGATTCAACTTTCGCTCTAAGTATGTGTGTTAGAGCAAAAGGTTGACTAACCCTAAGTATATGTATTAGGATTAGTTGAGTTGATTTGGTTTCTACCCTAGATATATGTGCTAGAGTAAAAAGTTAACTACACCCTAAGTATATGTATTAGGGTTAGTTAGGTTGATTTGAATGAACTTTAAGTATGTGTTAGAGCTCGATCGAATTAAATTTGGCTAAATTTTAAGTATATGATTTAGAATCTAATCGGTTTGGATGTAGTTTTGCCTTAATTATATGTGTTAAGGCGATGAGATTGAATGGGTTTTGAGTTTTTTTTTTTATTTGTGGATCGAATGGGTTTTGGGTTTTTTATTTGTGGACTCGGCTTATATTATATATGGACTGGATTTGGGGCAGTATGTGGACTGAGCCTATGTCATATGTGGATTGGATTCAGTGCCCATATATGGACTGGGGGTGTTATTTATTAGGCCTCTTGGACTTAGGCTCCAAGTTGATTAGACCCCATTTGAATCTTGTTTGAAATCGACTCTGAATTCAAAGAAATTTCTGTTTGTTTCGATATCCCTTTTTATTTTATTTTATTTGGGGTCCGAAGAAAATCCACTAATCTTATCTTGGGGTTCGAAAAAATTATTTTTTTTAAAAAATAATTTGGGATCCGAAGAAATTCCCGTTATTTTATTTTGATTTGGGATCCGAAGAATTTTTTTTTTTATTTTTTAATAATTTGGGATCCGAAAAATCTCCTTTATCTTATAATTTTATTTGGGATCAGAAGAAAATAATTTGGGGTGCGAAAAATTCCCGTTATTTTCTTTTGATTTGGGATCCGAAAAAATTCCTTTTTTAAAAAAACAAAAAATAATTTGGGATCGGAAGAAATTCCTTTTATCTTATAATTTGATTTGGGATCCGAAGAAAATAATTTGGGGTCCGAAGAAATTTCGTTATTTTCTTTTTATTTGGGATCCGAAGAAATCCCCTTTTAAAAAAAAAAATAATAATTTGGGATCCGAAGAAATCCCTTTATCCGAAGAAATCCCTATTATCTTATAATTTGATTTGGGATCCGAAGAAATCCCTTTTTGACTGAGCCTAAATCCGAATGTCCGAAGAAATCCCTTTTTTTTAAAAAAAAAAAATAATTTGGTATCCGAAGAAATCCCTTTTATCTTATAATTTGATTTGGGATCCGAAAAAATTCCTTTTTGACTGAGCCTAAATCCGGATGTCCGAAGAAATCATCCGAACCGGTTTGAATGAGCCAAAAGTTAAGGTGTCCGAAGAAATCACCCGAACCGGCTTTATTAGATTTTTCTTATTTTTATTTTTATTTTTTATTTTTTTATTGAACCTAAGTTCGGATGTCCGAAGAAATCATCCGACCCGGTTTGAATGAGCCTAAAGTTAAGGTGTCCGAAGAAATCACCCGAACCGTCTTTATTAGATTTTTTTATTTTATTTTATTATTTTTTTTTTTGAACCTAAGTTCGGATGTCCGAGGAAATCATCCGAACCGGTTTGAATGAGCCTAAAGTTAAGGTGTCCGAAGAAATCACCCGAACCGGCTTTATTTTTTTTTTTTATTGAACCTAAGTCCGGATGTTCGAAGAAATCATCCGAACCGGTTTGGAACGAGCCTAAAGTTAGGGTGTCCGAAGAAATCACCCGAACCGGCGGCTTTGAACTTCTTTTCTTTTGATTGAACCTAAATTCGGATGCCCGAAGAAATCATCCGGACCGGTTTGGAACGAGCCTAAAGTTAGGGTATCCGAAGAAATCACTCGAACCGGCTTTGAACTTCTTTTCTTTTTATTGAACCTAAATTCGGATGTCCGAAGAAATCATCCGAACTGGTTTGGAACGAGCCTAAAGTTAGGGTGCCCGAAGAAATCACCCGAACCGGCTTTGAACTTCTTTTCTTTTGATTGAACCTAAATTCGGATGTCCGAATAAATCATCCGAACCGGTTTGGAACGAGCCTAAAGTTAGGGTGCCCGAAGAAATCACCCGAACCGACTTTTAACTTCATTTCTTTCGGTTGAACCTAAGTTCGGATGTCCGAAGAAATCATCCGAACTGGTTTGGAACGAGCCTAAAGTTAGGGTGTCCGAAAAATCACCCGAACCGGCTTTATTAAATTTTATTTTTATTTTAATTTTAATTTTAATTTTAATTTTTATTTTTTTATTGAACCTAAGTTCGGATGTCCGAAAAAATCATCCGAACCGGTTTGAATGAACCTAAAGTTAAGGTGTCCGAAGAAAATCACCCGAACCGGCTTTATTAAATTTTATTTATTTATTTATTTATTTATTGAATCTAAGTTCGGATGTCCGAAGAAATCATCCGAACCGGTTTGAATGAGCCTAAAGTTAAGGTGTCCGAAGAAATCACCCGAACCGGCTTTATTTTTCTTTTCTTTCTTTCTTTTTTTTATTGAACCTAAGTCCGGATGTTCGAAGAAATCATCCGAACCGGTTTGGAACGAGTCTAAAGTTAGGGTGTCCGAAGAAATCACCCGAACCGGTTTGAACTTCTTTTCTTTTGATTGAACCTAAATTCGGATGTCCGAAGAAATCATCCGAACCCGTTTGGAACGAGCCTAAAGTTAGGGTGTCCGAAGAAATCACCCGAACCGGCTTTATTAGATTTCTTTTTATTTTTTTATTGAACCTAAGTTCGGATGTCCGAAGAAATCATCCGAACCGGTTTTAAACGAGCCTAAAGTTAAGGTATCCGAAGAAATCACCCGAACCGGCTTTATTAGATTTCCTTTTATTTTTTATTGAACCTAAGTTCGGATGTTCGAAGAAATCATCCGAACCGATTTTAAACGAGCCTAAAGTTAAGGTGTCCGAAGAATCACCCGAACCAGCTTTATTTTTCTTTCCTCGTTTTTTTTTTACTGAACCTAAGTCCGGATATCCGAAGAAATCATTCGAACCGGCTTGAATGAGCCTAAAGTTAAGGTGTCGAAAGAATCACCCGAACCGGGTTTATTTTTCTTTTTAAAAAAAAGTTCGGGTGTATTTTTCTTTTTAAAAAAATGAGGAGGTCTTTTGTAAAATGTTCAAGGAAGTCCATTGGAGGTGCTGAGAAAGTCGATTTTTTTTTTTTTTTTTTTTTATGTTGCGATGTGGGATATGTGGTGGAATCTGGGAGGAGGTTATTTTTTTGTGTTGGGATTGCGTTCTTATCTGAAAGGAAAAAAAAAAAATCTCCTCCTCTTCTTTCTATTTTTTTTTATTTATATTGGGGAGTGAGAGAGATGTCGCATGGGTTTGTTGGGATTTGTTACGGGATTGGCAAGGAAATGCGGGTTTGTTGTGTGAATGACGTGCGAGGGAAATGTGGGTTTGTTGAGAAAAATACGTGGTTCAAATTTGAATACGCTGGAAAAATTATTATATTCAAATTTCAAATTTCAAATTTTAAATTTAAAATTTAAAATTGAATATGCTCGAATCAAATTTCAATATTGCGGGAATACGGTTATATTCAAATTTTAATTTTCAAATTTCAATTATGTTTAAATTTCAATATGTTGAGGGAGTATGGTTATGTTCAAATTTTAAATTTCAAAGTTCAAAATTGAATATGTTCGAATTTTAAAATTGACCGATTATGAACGATTATATTTAAATTTGAGAAAGTATGATTGTATTTAAATTTCAAATTTTAAATTTAAAAATTGAATATGTTCGAATTTCAAAATTGAACGGTTGTGTTCAAATTTGAGAAGTATGGTTGTATTTAAATTTCAAATTTTAAATTTTAAAATTGAACGGTTATGTTCAAATTTGAAGGAATATGGTTGTATTTAAATTTCAAATTTCAAATTTTAAATTAAATATGTTTGAATTTTAAAATTGACCGATTACGTTCAAATTTTAATATGTGTTCAAACTTCAAAATTGAACGGTTATGTTCAAATTTGTGGAAGTATGGTTGTATTTAAATTTCAAATTTCAAATTTCAAAATTGAACGGTTATGTTCAAATTTGAGGAAGTATGGTTGTATTTAAATTTTAATTTTTAAATTTTGAAATTGAATATGTTCAAATTTCAAAATTGAACGGTTATGGTTGTATTTAAATTTTAAATTTCAAATTTTAAATTTTAAATTTTAATATGTTCAAATTTCAAAATTGAACGGTTAACGAACGAGAAAATTTGCTTGGATTCAAAAGTTCAAAACAAGATATAGGTACGTTTGGATAAGTTAGTTGAGAGATATTTTAAAATGTGGTTGAAGATTTGGATAAGTGTGTTTAAGATAATTGATGCGTGAGGAATTTCAATTGGGGTCAAATTCAGGTATAGATGGCGTTCGAATTTAATTTTGGGGTATATATATATTATTATTATTATTATTATCATTATTATTTTATTTACTTATTTATTTATTTATTTATTTATTTATTTATTATTTTTTTTCTTTCAAACAGAAATATAACGATCCGATCCGTTATCAAATATTATTCGTTGAGTCCAAACCACCGGCCAACAATAATAATATTATTATTTTTTTTAGATAAACCCACCAAAAATACTTAACCCTATAATATTATTATTAGAATCTATAATCTCATATAAATTCAATCACAACTTCGTTTTCATGTGACGTGAAACTATTCTCAATGTGACCATAATTATAATCGTATAAACTCAAAATTGCATAATTTTACAGTTAACTTTGTGAGTACCAATTATTAAGCATGGGTACGTGCAATTAATGAAGTGCACGAACAATAATTTATTAGACATTCTATTTAAGGTGCGAAAAATACTTAAGAAACTATTTGTTAGTGTAATTGTAAGTACATATAAATTTAAGGGTTAATTGCATACATGTTCCTCCAAATATGTCGACTTGCAAATATATTCCTGCAAAATTCAACTTTTCATATTTATCCCTGCAAAAATCCAAAGTTCTTCAAATATGCCCCTGAGGTTAATCTCCGTTTGGAATCCATTAATTTTTTAACAGATTCCATATAAAATTATTTTTTTACCCCTTATATATATATGCAATTAATCCATAATAATAATAAAATCTCTCATCTCTCATTTCTCCTCTCCTCGTCGCACGATTCCACTCTCCCCTTCTCTTTCCAACGCATGGAGCACGACGCAACCCTCTCCAATGGCGACGACGCCCTCGCCTTCTCCAACGGCGGCGACGAAACCCTGACCCTAATCTCCCAGCACTCCGCCGCCGACGACTCCCACAAGAACATCGGCGGCGGCGGCGGAGATGGCGAGTTTAAGGCGGTCATGGCGGAGATCGGGGGCTTGAAGGCGGAGAAGCAGGAGCTGGAGGCCCAGCTCGAGGCGGCGCGGCACGAGCGCGACGTCGTCACGGCCGAGGCCCGCCGCCTCGAGGTTGAGATCGAGCGCGTGCACGCGGACCTCGTCGCCGCCGCCTCCACCGCGTTGGATGCCGAGGCCCTGGCGGAGGAGCTCAAGGCCGAGCGGGACAAGCTCGTGGGCGAGATCGCGAGCCTCTACTCGGAGGTGGAGTTGAAGGAGGAGGAGATCTCCCTGTTGCAGCGGAGGGCGAGGGCTCTCACAGATGCCAAGGAGGAGGCGGCGAAGGCGAGTGCGGAGCGCGAGGACGATCTGAGGAAGCGGAACATTCTTCTGGCGGAGAAGATCCAAGATGAAGAGGAATAAGGAATGGGAAGAGAAGAGGAAAAAACCCAACGTTAAAATAAAAAAAAAGGGTAAAATAGTATATTCACTTTCTAATCTAACCAAGGTTAAGCATTTAACCTATGGTTAACTCATTTTTTCTAACAGAGGGGTATATTTGAATAACGGTGGATTTTTGCAGAGATAAATATGAAAAGTTGAATTTTACAGGGATATATTTGCAAGTCGACATATTTGGAAGGACATGTATGCAATTAACCCTAAATTTAAATATAGTATCCGATTTGATATTATTGAGTTCAATTATTGCAGTTGGAAATACACGTGAAGTCTCTTTCTGCATTAGTTGAAATTATAGTCAGTTTTGTCACAATTCGTACTATAGCAATTGAAGAGAATAATTATAAACAAGACGTAAACTTATTCCAACTAATATTTTTCCAATATAAAAATATATTTTATTCTTCTATATTGTTCTAATACTTTCGAAATTTAAATTAGTCTTATATATAAATAATATAATAGGACTAAATCTTTTAACCTAGCTATAATATTTTGGGTAGTACCAAGTTCCAAAAGGTTAAGAGGGTTGAACGTGCTAGAGCTAGAGTAGTTCTAGGATGGGTGATCCTCCTGAGTAGTTCTAGGATGGGTGACCCCCTGAAAAGGCTGAGCGTTATAGTTGGTATCAAAGCCATCACCAGTCGAAAATATGAGATAAGTCTCGGCTGAGGTAAGGTTATGTAGCGAGTAGAGCGCGACTCCCCGGCTAATGACCATTGTGGGTGGAGTGCAGCTCCCCACAAGGTCGACTAAAGCTAGCGAGACGAGTCTCACATCGCCTGATACTTGTGAGTGTGTTTGAGCCCAACGCGGACGTCAGGACTTAAAGGGGGAAAAAATGTGACACCCTAAAAATTTGAATTAGTCCTATATATAAATGATATTGTTAAGGTCAAAAATATCGCTACTTTGGGGAACGACATATGGCGCACACCATCGGCTAAAGGCACCAGCTGATAGGAGAAGCAGCCGCTAAAGAGGCGCTCGCGTTTGGACGAGACCAAATTTAGCTGGAGACGAACCATCAGACTTTCTTAGCCGGAAGGCAACAAGGGGAAGGATCGGGGTTGATTATCGGCTGCTCAGCCCGCAGAAGGAAAGACCCTGAAGATAGAAGGCCCGAGATACAGGGTGCAAATCACGCAACTAGTTCCAAAATGGTGAGCAGTGCCCAGCATCGAAAAGTGCCCGAGAATCGCTCCTCGGCGCGCTAATTTTGGGGATAAATATGGACAGAAAAAAAGTACTATCCAACCGAGAAAAATCAACTCAAAAGGAAATAATTGAGAGAGACGCGATGTTTTCCCTTATATTACGCCGATTATCCTAAAATGATGACCATACACCTAGTTCGAATTAATATAAATAATCGAACCATCAAAGAAAAAGGGGTCCTGCAACCTCGTAAGCTAGTGACCACCCTTACTTTTCAATACCTTTTATACATGCATTTACTGTTTTCCTAGACTAAGTTTATTGCTTTCCTTACTGCTTTCTTAGATAGATTTTTCTACCAATATTTACAGTTTTTCAAGGAGTAGTTTTACTTGTAATTGCTCACTTGTAACCCTTTCCCGAGCAATACAATTTCCAAATCGGCTATTCAGGCTGTGTTAATCATTGTCTCCAACACCCGGTTTGGCTCTTCTAGGCCGAACTTTGTCGAGAGTTTGATTGAGAAGTACCCGGCCGAGCGAATTCCTCCTCGGCCTAATCGCTTGATACTTTGGCACGCGGCGCATCACACACAAAGCATCAACTCGGAGGCCGATCGCAGACCACACCCGCTCAAACGTCACCGGATCATTTCGGGCCCAAACGATATAGTAGGACTAAATCTCTTAACCTGGCTATAACATTTTGGATAGCAGTAAGGCCCAAGAGGTTAAGAGGGTTGAACATACTATAGCTAGAGTAGTTCTAGAATGAATAACCTCCTGAGAAGGAAGGGCGTCACAACTGTGCATAATCTTACTTCCCTATATATAAAGTAATAAAATTTATATGTACAATTCTCAACTGCATGTAACCAAATAAATTATTTATAGTTATAATACTTTTTATTGTATCCAAAAAAAAAATACTATACATATATCAATAACTATTATACTTTTAATTTCATATAGTCATGATAATATGGATTAGGTTTGCATCATAAATATATTGTGGTCCATTAAAACATCCTTTCTCATAAATTTTTAAACTGTTCCCAACCAAATAGAATCTCCACTTTACTACACAGTTGATTTAGTTTGTCTTTAATTATAAGCCTTATCATCTTAGGTAAATATAGATAAGTCTATAAATTAAAAGGAAAAGGAGAGAATTGTTGAGGAATATATCCACCTATTTATGTTTGTTGTTTCTATCACGGTTTTAAGCCTTTTCGCTTCTCAGATCAAGTTGCAACTTACAGATCAATGACGTGTTGAATGTTGACCACCTTTGTACGTAGTACTTGAGTAGTATATTGTATCCTGTGTATTGATTAAAGAGGTTGGAAGAAAACCTGAAAAAGAAAAAGAAAAAGAAAAGAAATTTGATCACCTTAGAGTCATTTGAACCCAATTATTAATTTTGCATGACTACTTTAGCCTTTAGATAAAAGGCCTAAACCCCTATATTTTTGTTTGGTGTTGATGCACGGTATAGTATTGCTGTATGATGTGTAGTTTGATCTGTGTAACAATCTAATCCGCTATCTAGCTAGCAGTAATAAGTCGTTGGATCAAACCACCAACCTAAAACATCAGAATGATAATCTTATTTCCATTCGATATGAGATTATTAGGGCGTTACATGCTCTCCCGTTTAGGTTCTAACGTTCTCGTTAGTCCAATCACACAAATAGCACAAAATTATTATGTGTTTAAATTCTGACGTTCTCGTTAGCCTAATCACACATATAGTATATTAGAATTTGATTAGATTTGTAGTTAAATTCTAGTTAGATTAAAATTAATATTCAAATATGTTAGAGATAAGTTTGTTAAGATTTAAATATTAATTAGAATAAAAATCTATTTAGGCTAGAATTTGATTAGCTTTTGATGTAAGCTATAAATATAGTATAGATGTTATTATTTTAGTGGTGGTCACACCCATATGACATAGTGGTGGTGGTAGAATTTAATCACACCTATATGACATGGAGGTGGTGGGAGTTAGGGTTTAGCCACACCCATATAGCATGGCCAAGGTGTCTATGATTTTGGATGCACGTACGTACGGGTGCGTTCAAAAAGAAAAAATTTTAAGATTTATAGAAGACGAGAGAAGGGTGTGAGAGATTTAGGAGGAGGGTTCGGATCGAAGCTACTTTATATATTGCAGAAAATGAGTCGGTGTAATTCTTCTTTTGGTTAATGAATCTTAATTATTTCACTCGCATATTTTCTGTTTTGATTTTTTTTTTCTATGTGGTTGTATTGGTTTCAGTTTTGTTGAGAGGATGAGTTTATGATAAAAATTCGATTTGACGTTTTCGTTGCGAAATCTCAACACTAGGCGGTACCGGAGTGGATTATTACGGTACCAGAGCGTGTTGCGGATTCACAGAATCTGATATCGGGACGAGTACCAGATTCCCAGCATAGCACATGCAAGATCATCAGAAGATGTGAAATATATCTCACACTTTCAGCTGATGAACTGACTCTGATACGAAATATAACGATCCGATCCGTTATCAAATATTATTCCCTGAGTCCAAACTACCGGCCAAAAATATTATTATTATTATTTATGAGATAAACCGGTCAAAAATACTTAACCCTATGTTATTATTATTAGAGTCTGTAGTCTAATATAAATTCAATTGCAATTTCGTTTCCATCTGATGTGAAACTATTCTCAATCTGTCCCTAATTATAATCGTATAAACTCAAAATTGCATAATTTTAAATAAGTTAAATTAAATTTTTTATAGAAATTGCAGTACTGGATAAGTTCTTCACAGTTGACACACGTACGCAAATGCCAAAGAGTCATGAGCTGCCAAGGAGTTTCTAAGAATTACAATTTTCTAGTTAGATGGGAGTTGGCAATTTAAACAGTATTTGTCTCATCTTTCGGCTTGCGTTTTTGTGCTGCTGGGCTCCACTTCCATTTTTATTTGCGAGAGGCCTAAATATTACAATAAAATTATGGTATAGCGATATTTTTAAGTATTTTTAAAATTTAAAAAAAATATTGCTGATAAAAATACCGACACTTATTATTAGTGTTACTATATGTGCCGTCGCTAGAGTGTATAGCGACACAATTTTGTAATATGTTCAAAAATTATGTCCCTATAATCTAATTTTAAATATAGATGGAATATAAATAAAACATTTATACAAAAATATTATAAATATGTGTTTCTATAACCTAATTTTATTATAGTGACATATGGGAGCTAGTAATAAGCTTCAAGTCATTCCAAACACATGATTAAACCCCA
>CM055063.1:51215726-51278226 GCA_029204045.2 Tillandsia leiboldiana | reverse complement strand
AAGGTAATCTCCTCTAGTTTCAGTGCCAGTTTGCAGCCCTCCAATAGGCTGCTTTGTTCCCTCAACCCCATAATCAGACTACTTTGATATGCGATATGCTTTACTCTCTCGCTCTGGGCAATTCATCAGTTAAGACTGCAGGAAAGTTAGAGATAGCTGGTTCAAGATCAAAAGCAGGTTCTAAGGCAAGTAATATTAATAAAAGTCTATTTACTATTATTATTAATATAATAATAATAATAATAATAATTATATGGATCTAGAACATCCCTTTCCTTTCAAGGAAAGCCTTGACAGCAGGATCTTATAAAGTAAAGAGATTGATCTTTGTTACAGCCAGTAAGCTAGTGAAAGAAAGCGAAGGGATAGCTAGTTTACAGGGTAACCTGCGAGCTATAGGAAAAGCAGGCTACAGGGCTAAAGTTCCTTTCCCGACGGTTTCATTTGAGGTCCAGTCGCCGTATGCTTAACACATGCTGGAGCGAGCGAATTGGGTCCATAGAAGAACTCCCTAGGCGATAAGAGGTTGCATGGAAAGCAGGTTATAGGTCCCTTTTAGTAGTTGCGTCTTTCGTTCCTGCTATTGGTGTTGGAGTAGGACTATTCCAATGGGATAGCTAGTTGTTGGGCTAATCTTCATCTTTTATTTTTTATGAAAGAACAAACAAAACAATAGAAAGAGGGAAAACTTTTACCCAGGAGCCTTTTGGGAGGAGCTCATATAGTGCCAGTTTCTAGTCAAGCAGATAAGTAGTAAAGCCCATTTCCAACCTATTTCTTTTAAGATAGTTCGTTGCAGTTCTAAAGGCATCATCTAGTCCCTCCAGTATCAGTGCCTCACCTCTTGGGAGGGAGAGCCTGCAGTATCGGATAAGCTAACAGTTTTCACCGGCAGAAAAGTCTAAAAAGTAGTTTGAGTTGCCCAGGCAGGAATGGAATAGCTTTCTATATAGGCGGGAGGTAGAAAATAATTTCCATAGTATAAAATAGATTGCAGGAAAGTAAGAACCCCGGTTTTTTAGTAAGTGCATGATCCTATCCTATCTCATCTCAGATGTGTGTTGGCCTCCTCGTTTTCTAAACACGTTGGAAGGGAAGGAACTGCTCGCTACTACTACATACGATGATGCACTATTGATTGAAAGGCTCGACCCGGCCCGTAAGAGCGATCCAGTTTGAAATCGTGATCCAAAGAGAGTCCTAGTCGCCATAGTCAGAGATTTAGATGTAGTTCCGGATGATCCAGATCCAGTCGATTTAGCAGTCGCGCTGTTGCGCCCGAGTCTTGGTTTGGGAAGCATGTGACTTGGAATGTACTATCCTCCCGACTGGCCAGCGAATGACGCGAGCGCGACAGGTAGAAAAATTCATGATGTGAACATGATTTCCAAACCGGAATAAGATCTACTTTTTTTGAGCAGGGAGCGAGTCGAGTAAAAAAGGCACGATCTCCAGGCAAGATTGGTTATTTAGAACAGAAGAAATAATTTTTATTACAAATCCCATGCAATTGGTGCCTTGCGAAGAGACATCTTTGAGTCTAGTAACCGCGGATCTTGCCTGGTTCTTTCAACGAATCCCAGGGCCGCTATTGAGCTTCAATTGAAAGTAGTCTTTCAAAAGAGAGTAAAATAGCTGATAGTTGTCTGTGCCCAAGGTCAGATTATCGACATATCGGTATTGTCAAAATCGGGTAGCAAGCTGATAACATATCCATCGCGCTTTCCCGGACTAGACCGTAGCAAGCTTCCAATTGGCCTGTCACCTATCATCCCTCTCCTGGTTAGAGTAGTTGGACAGAGACTCGCTCTTCTCGTCCACTTTACCAGAAGAATAGTTGTCTTCCTCATGTCGACGAGCCAAGCCGGCTTGAAGCTTTCTTCGCTCCATAACCTCCTCTCCCGCGTAATCAATCTAGTAGTTGGAGTCTCCTTTCTTTACTTTACAGCCATCGGGAGTTCTTTTTTTTGTTCTCTTGTTTTGTCTTCCATCGCCTTAAAATCCTTTTCGAGGGGTTTGAGTTCGGGGCTGATTGATTGAGTTCCCTTTCTCTTTTTATTTTATTAGGGAAGAAGGTACGGGAGGACTTAAGAGGAGAGTGGTATTCACATCTATCCCTGCTCAAGAGCTCGAGGAAGCCCAGGAGAAGGGCATCAATTCCAAGGCCTTTCTTTGTCATTTTCCTTTTTTTAGTGTAGTAAGAAGATTCATGCTTATATGCTCCTTCGTTATCCAAGCACAAGTAGATTAAGGAAGAGTCCCTATTTAGGTGAATGCTAGGGTATCAAGTCGGGGCCTCTACTATAGAAGAGAGGTATTATTTCAAAAGGTGGATTGCTAATAAGCGAAGGGCTTCATAGCTTAGTCCGTTTCCATCTAGCAGTGATTGGGTCAATCTCCCTCCTATTAGGAGGAGTCATATCCTTTTTCTAGAAGAAGAGTCTGCGCGCCTTACGTGATGGAGGTCGGGGTTCGATAAAGTTAAGTAGGGCGTGAAGCGGGTGGCGACGTTGTTTTGCAAGAGTTGGTAGAGGGAAGTAAGGGCAAGAGAGGTGGTTAATCACGAATCATTCCACTTGCGGATCCTCGCCTGTCTCCCTTCTTCAGTTTCGGATTTGTCTTATTAGGTGAACTGGTTATCAGTGACAAAGAAGGAGCTCTACATAGAACGAACCGAAATCCTGTCGATCTAAAAAACCAACCACCAACAAAACCCATTGATTATTGTAACTTGCTTCCACATAACCATTTACTTCTTAATAGAAGAGTATGCAGCAAGGGCCCCTCTTCTGGGTCGAAAAGTCATTCAGTACAGGAAGACCACCGCCAAGAGAGTTCACATTCCTTTTATCGCTTCTACCTTTGCTCAGTATGGTACGCTACGGTTTGTTCGGTACGCTAGGAACAGGCTTCCCGAAACCATTGATTAGAATGTTCCTGAGGCGGGCAGCCAAGGTAAGCTCCTGCTTAGCGCATTGACTAATTCAATTTGGACTAGCCTGGAGGCGGGTGTTCCCACCGCACCCAAATAGGTTCAGTCCTTAGGGAGGTATGTAGGGGTTGTTTTAGATAGTCAATGGTAAGTGCAACAGTCTTCCTCCATAAGATATGGGTAGGGACATGGAGGTTATTGAAATGTACGGAGACTCATGCTCTCATGCTTCACACAAAGCCAGGCTAGGAAGCTTTAAAGCCATATCATATGGATTGGTAAACTCCGATCAAAAAACCAAACCGTAAGGACTGGGAAGGCTGGAATGGATGGCTTCCAAGGCCAGGGCTCGATCCTGCACAATTGACCTGCTTCGTACCAGCTAGTATCTGACTTACTTAATTAATGCACTCACAAACGTTCGCATCGCTGCGGGCTATTTTTAGAGGAAAGAAAAACGGACTCTATTGACGTTCGGTAAGCCTTAGAAGGAAGGTTCTTTGCGAGAGTAGTTCATCTCGGGGGAAGAGGTAAGTAGTGGCTTCTACTCCCATACGAGCGCACATTAATCTAATTGAAATCTGGTAAGAGAAGGACTTTACTTGATCACGCTGCCCAGTAAGAATGGTTCGTTCCAGTGCCAGTGATAGATTGGTTTAGAAAGATCGTATCGAGATCGCTTTTTCTCAATCTAGTAATAGGGGTCAAAAGAGATGGATTCCTTTCGGGGCTTGGGCTAGCTTGGATCTTTTCCTCTGACTTTGATTGCTTGATTGTGCTATAAACATAGCGCTTTGCCATGTCATTCCCTTTGATTGCTAGTAAGAAGGTAAGTCGCTTCCTTGTGGATAGCTGCACTTTCTTCGCTTCCGGCTTCCCTTCGACGATGTAGTTTTCTTCGCACCCTCCTTGCTTTGGTCTCTTTCATTCAAGCTTTGGAAAGTCGCCCTTCTTTCCCATGCTGATTCGTAAGTGGCTAATCCATTCCGGAGGGAGATCCCGGTTCATTCCGCAGCAATTAAGGGCTTTTTAAAATCCAGTCCTTTCTGCCTTTCTTGCTTAGATCTTTTCTGGTAACTGCCTCGTAACTGCATTACTATAGTGCGGCGCCCTTTTAGCCTTCTTTTTTCTCTCTTTCCAAGGGGCTTTTTTTAAGCAGAAAAAGGCAGATAAAGGAATTGCTTGACTCACACCCATAGGCATACCCGAACTCTCATTTCCTTGCTTAAGGCGCTTCGTCTATTGATGATCTCGTGCATGAAAGGCTTTCCCCGCGGGATCCATAGTCTATAGTATAGTTTGTAGAGCCAATGGTTACCATCCTGTGACCTGTAGGTGAGGAACCGATGTGACTCTTTCTTACCGCTGGAGTCCCCCTATCTCTTAAAGCCCCATATTCCGATCCCGATTGAAGAAATTCGTTTGGTCTCGTCGTGAGTAACCTTCCGCACCCACTGAATGAACGGAGCGAGCCTGAGAATAAACCGGAGCCTCAGGAACTATAGCTGCAGGAATTGAACTGCTTGAGCTGCTAGTATAGACGACGGATCTTGTTGGGACTGTTGGAACTGATTGAGCTAGACCTCCACTTCCCGGCGTTGATGACGAAAGAAGGGGTGGAGAAGAATCTCCCTGTGGCCCTAGGGTTGGTTCAATTGCTGAAACTGTACTGGGCCTTATTAATAGAAGAATTGGATGAATGGTATTCTTTCGATTAGCTCTTGTGGGATAAGAAATGGAGAAGCACTTTAGAAATCGGACCCCCTCAAGCTCTTTCTCTCGGTAGAAAAAGGAAAAAGCCTTTCTTTGTAGTGGGTTCGACTCCCACAGGAGCTATTACCAATCTAATTGGTACTTTCCTTTTCTTAATTCTTAGCTCTTGCTGTCAATTACTGATTCTTTAGCGATGTAAAGCCATCAGGCAGTAGACCGGCAAGGGAACGGCTGTTTCGGTATTCGTTCTTGAATCAGTGACTGAGAGTAAGGGCTAGTGATCAAAAAAATCTGAATAGACATTAGAAGAAGGCGGACTGGAATTAAAGTATTTAGCTAAACTTCCGCTTTTGAAAGTTAGTTGAAGAGAGAAATAGAGAAAGGAGTTTACTACAGAAAAGTTAGAGTAAGGTTGTTCCCCTCCCCTTCCGGATCAAGTATCTATCTCTGGGAGGTCTCTCGCATCGCCATATGTAAGGCCTAGACTGGGCTAGGCTAATATGAAAGGGAATATAGCTCGTTTCGTCCTCCGGAACAAGCGAAGTCTTCTATTTTAAAAATAAGGATAGAATCCCGCTTTTCGCGCAATGAATCGTCTCACGCAACCATATATCCGGAACGCCACTCCACTCCATATAGTAGTAGGAAAATCAGACTCGTCATTTCGTCATATGAATAAGAGTCACTACTACTGTAGTATTGAGCCAGGGTGTCATCATTCTTAGAATGAGTAAGAACCTTCCTTCTCTGACCGATCAAGATAGCTTGCAATTCATTGAGGGACGAGATATTGTATCTAACTCAAAACAACTCAGAGATTTCGTATAATCCTACAAACAAAGGAGGGCCTTCCTTTGTTTGAGACTGACTCCATCTTCCCACCACGCTGTAGCAGGGCTAAATCTCTGAGTTGTGCCGGTGCCCTAGGTAGCTGAGTCAGGGTTGGAGGTCTAGTCTGGAGACCTATGAGTACGACTAGCTACTCTGACACCGGGATTTCCGCTGCATCAAAGAAGGAGCGATCCAAGTAAGTGGAACAGAGCATACCTCGAGATAGAGGGCAGGAGCGATCCATAATCATCGACAAAGAGGAAGGCGTCAGGCTTAGATTAGAGTGAACCCCGCGGAGAAACGTTTTTAGTACCAGAACGAGATCTCTGAATCATTGTCCTACTGCCTGCCTCTACTGCTTGACCCCTATTATGGTGAGTAGCTGGTCGGGCCTCACTGGCTTATTCCTTTTGTTTAGAAACTGTATTGTATTCAGGGGAACCCTACTGACCATGCACTGCCCTGCTTTCTTTGCTTTGCTTATTCCAATACTGGGATTGCCCTATCCATTTTTTTTATAGAAATATTTTTTTAGGCCTAGAAATAAGAACCAGAGCTTTCACTGTGAGGGGATTCGGTATTCCAGTGAAACTTCACTGATGCCCTACCTCAAACTAGTTCTCATTTGCGGGCAGTGTCTCTTTCCTATGATGAAAATGAACCTTTCCTGGCGCTGCGCTGCCTTCTAGAGTTCAAGTAGCTAGCTTCACTGACGAGATTGTTTAGTGCATAACTGCTTACTGGCTCGGCTTGGCGTTCCGTCTCTTTCCTCCCATGTAGGTCCCCTTCCCTGGCTAGGTATGGTGTCTGTCAAGACTCTCCCTCTTTCCCATAAAATATGTCTAGCTGTATTTAAGGAATGATAAAGACTTATAGTGAATCTTGGGCATAGCACTAACAGATGCATAGTTTAGTTCAAGGCTTCATTGGGAGGGTACTGTACTCGGGAGGGGAATCCACAGCTTTCTAAGACATAAAATAAAAGGTAACTGAGACCGAAAAGTAAGTATATTAGAGAAGAGAGAATGGAAGATTGTTAGTAGGCTGAAAATCATGTATGTAGCAGCACCGGTTTGAAAGCAAGTGCCAGTTCAAGTGAAAGTGGGGGTTGAGATGCCAGTACCAGATGGATTAAGCCAATGACTATTCATTGTTGATTCCTTATTCATATTTATTACATACCAGGGCTTATGTGTTATGGTACTACTTCATTTGATTGAAGAAAAGATAGAGTCAAAAGCACTAAGTATGACTTGTTCAAGGACATGGATCGGCTTTGTTGGATTCTTAACATATTCTTATACAGAATATGAATAAGCTCCTTATTGCTCGACATCTTTGTTCTGTGCCTTAATTAGTACATGATAGAGCTAGAGCACAAAGGATTGATTCCTCATTAAGAACAGGAAGAATTTGGAGGCTTATAGCAGCACCAGCCAATCAAGAAGTTGTAAGAGGAACTGTTTATGAAAGTTTAAAGAAAGCAAAGGCAGTGCAAAGTACCTAGCCTAGTAGACCCTGATGATCGTGTAAGGGCAGCACCACCTCTTTATCTTTAAATAAAAGAATCCCCCTTATATGTTTATAAGGTACAATGAATTTATCTTTAAAAAGATTCGATTTTCCTCAACAAAGGAAGGTAAGAACGTAAGGTACGAAATATGCCAACTTCACGTGCACAAGAGAAAGGGCACTAATTTCGTTCTCATCTCAGATGTCCATTCAACAAGAGCTATTGGGGACAGCCCTGCTAACTCGGTATTCGTCTTTATTCCTCAAGGGTGAGACAAGGCGTCTGTGTCTGGATGATGGGTTGAGATTTCTTCTTTTTCTTATCAGTCTTCTTCTTCTTCGACTTCCCACTCTGCTGACTATCTATACCCAACTTGAGCGACTAGCTAGCTGGTTCATTGATCTAGTCGCGATTTTTTCATCTTCGGTAGAGTTGAGGGCTTTTTATGCAGTTGGAGTCGGGATAACGTTAGGCATCTATATATGTGCAGAATACTTCTTCCAGGCCACAATTCTGTACCCCTTTCTTGTTGCAACCATTGTCTGTGCTTCTGTCTTTGTAGTCTTCACACACCTTCCATCTGCATCAAGTACAAGAATTCAGCCATGGGTATTTGCTTTACTTTATTGGTATCCCTCTTTCCAGTTACATACTTAATGAAAGGACAGCTAAGAGCTAAGAACATAGGAGAAGGGGAAAGAAAAAGAAACGGTCTGCCAATTGGACCGAGGAGAGGCCCCTTAAAAGAGGGAAAAAAGAACTCGACTGAAAAGAAGCCAGAAGCCCTTGATTGAAAGAAAATGCCTTTCGTTTTTGTTGCTGTTGCGTCTTAGGGTCTTATCGGCTTTGAGGCTGGTGACCTTCTCTGGTCTGTGATGGAAGCAATCTCTCTCCGGTCGGTTCGACTCTTACTGCTTTAATGACTGTCTCGGTACCTTGACCGTCGACTGTATCGGTTCCGGTTCTTTGGTTGGCTTTTGGTTTAATGAATATATCCCCCTTTCCTCCTTTATTAGAGGAAGTCTTCCCCGTACTGTCCTAGAGCAGTAAGAGTATAATGTCATCCGATGCTGTTCACAAAGCGGCTCTTACTATGCTATCTCCGAGTTGAAATCGATCCCAGACCCAGGAATCTTTTTATTAATAGAACCCGTCCTCCCGGGGCTCAAGGGAAAGGCAATGAAATGCTTTTAGGCCTAAGCAAACCTAAGCAAAGCAGGTAGAGGCATTGGAAGAGGACGTGGTGGATAGTCAGTCAGGAGGCTTCTTACCAAGCGAAAAAAGACAGCTACCAAAGAATAAATTTACGTAGATAGAAGGACTCTAAAGCCATAATTGAGTCTAATGCGCCTACCCTGGGTCACGAATGGCGTGTGCCCGTGCTCTGGGTGAGTTGCCTGCTCTATTCATCAATTCTGTATGCGGCGTTCTATTGCCCGTGCCCAATCCAATCTCGGTAAGGTGGGTATAGATAATCGAGAACTTAAGATCTAGCTGGGCAAGCTTTTGCAGCCTTAATCGAATATCACGATTAGATGCTTCTGCTTCTCTTGCTTCTGTTGCTTTAGCGATATGGGATCCCCGCATTTTGTTCTCCATTCATAAACGAAAAACCATGGGGCGAGAAGTATCAAATCACACAGAACTTCTCTACGGCATACAATCCGCGACCCAATGGACTTGCTGAAGCGTTCAACAAGACGCTATGCATGATATTGATGAAGGTCGTCTCCAAGAATAAACGCGACTGGCACGAAAGGCTGCCGGAAGCTCTATGGGCCTACGGGACCACGCATCGCACGGCGACGCAGTCAACACCTTACTCACTAGTCTTCGGCGGTTCCTGCCTACCATACAGAAAAAGAGTGATGTTGTCAATTATATAACCACCCATTACATGCATAGTCCCGCTATACGGCAGAAGAACAGTATCTTTCTTTATCTATTCCACGCCTGGATCTACCGGACAATTAGCAAAAAGGTGGGCTTCCCCTCTTCTTTTATAGCTTCCTCTTCTTTTAGCTTGAAGCTTCCAGACCAGACTACCTGACTACTAGCCTCCATGAGCTTACTAGTCTCTCGTCGCTATGTTATCTGTCTTGACCACGAACTTCGACCCCAGCAAATAGTGCCTCCATGTTCGCAAACAATGCACTACTCTTTACCATACAAAGGTCAGGGTATCCACGAATCATTCCTTTTGGCCCCTATATGTCCATTATCAAGCCTACACTCTGACTCTTTCAATAGTATTAGTAAGGGCACGAGACAGAGATTACAGAGATTATGTCCCACCGGGTCAAAGGTTAATCTCCTAAGCAAGATAAGAAAATGCTCAAGTGGCATTCAATAAAAAAGAAAAGAAAGAAATTGAATAATATTTAATAATAATAGAATAGAATTCAACCATCTTCTCAAACAAAGAATTCACTTCGCAAGGATGTCAGCTCAACGAGGAACTTATGGTTTGACTCCAAATACTTATTGTTACACAAGGTACAAAGTATGTAACAAGTTCCCTTCCCTCCTTACTGCTCTCTACCCGGCTACCAGAGAGAGCTAGATTGAGGTACGTATTAACGTACCGACTGCTACTACCTGAAATCCAACTATCCTAACATTTACTTTACTTTATATGAATGATTACGAGAAAGATCGAGCCCATTAGTCTTGCCCTTTTGATACGCTAAAGCATAGCAGCTCGAGAACTCACGAAAAAAAGATGCTACGTGACGCTTCATATGCTTTTACAAGGGGAAGGGTTTTAAAAAGAGTGGCTTTAGAGAAAAAGTCCTATTCCGGTAGCAGGCGCTGTTGACTTCTAGGCGCAGGTGGCCTACTTCTTTCAAACTCAAACTGGAATGAATAGCCCAACCCCCTTCTATGAAGTGAAGCAACCGAACCTGTCGAATGATTGATACCGACCTCAAAACACCACACCCAGCAACCCCCTGTGTTGCCCTTTTTCCACCGTAGACAACACGCGCAATGGTTCGTCAGGAGCGAAGAGTTCGGTGATATGCAAGAGTGACTTTCCTCGGAAAAGAACACCACCGAGCGGACCCTGTTCCCTTAAAAGGGCTGGCATAAAGATGCTGCCCGAGACAACTTGCTGCTTCATTGGTTGATCGAACCTCATGTTTTTGATCTCCTGCTGCTCGTTAAACTTACTTCTTCTATTCAGTTCGATATTATGAGGCCTTCTTTGCTTGTTTTGTTTTTCTGCTTTGACTGGATATATCATTGCATTGTTATAGTCTAGTCAGGTTTAGTGACTGGGGCAGACTTCTCTTCTATACGATAGCACCTGTCCCCTTCTTATACTATTAGATAACCTCCTCGAAGCAAGGAAGGGCATGAATCAGAATAGGCTCGGGAGCTAGGATTTTTTTTTTAGCTATTGTTTTGTGATGTGATGATAGATATCACATTACCTATTAGATAACGAAACAAACAGGTTTTTTTCCACTACTAGAGACTGTTTCCTATAACCAACCTAATTCCTGTAACCAAACCAACTACTAAAACAAGTACCTTTTCTAGTACCAGCACGGGGAGAACCTGTACCTCAAACTAGTTCCTATTACCTGGCTAAAGCCCTAATATCCCGTTACTGTACGGGAGCGGAAGCGAGAAAAGAAAAGCAGGTTTTAGATACTATACTAAAGAGACTCTAGTCCGAGACTTGAAACTAGCAACCATGAGATCCTTACTAGAACTCTCATGCAAATACCTTGAAGGTCGCGCAACCGCCAATAAAGACATTGCTCTACGACTCCTTAGAGGTTTGAGGATGGAAGAAGATTGATCACCGGGCTGGAGACGAGATATAAAAGCAGAAGAGGCCAAGTGGAAGGTAGCCGCAAGACATAAAGGCCCTTCAGCAGGCGAAGTCTCGGAAGGGATTTTGGGACCGCATACTGATTTGTTGATTCCTTATTCATATTTATTACATACCAGGGCTTATGTGTTATGGTACTACTTCATTTGATTGAAGAAAAGATAGAGTCAAAAGCACTAAGTATGACTTGTTCAAGGACATGGATCGGCTTTGTTGGATTCTTAACATATTCTTATACAGAATATGAATAAGCTCCTTATTGCTCGACATCTTTGTTCTGTGCCTTAATTAGTACATGATAGAGCTAGAGCACAAAGGATTGATTCCTCATTAAGAACAGGAAGAATTTGGAGAAACCGGCAATTCGAGTTCCTTTACTAGCTTGCTGCTTTCTTAGATGCTTACGAACGAAGTACTACTATTACTGTCAAGGGGGGTAGAAGCACTCCACTCCATTCTATAGCTCCTCTGGGATCCATTAGAATGGAGTGGAGTTAGGGAGTCGAGTCTACCCTCTAGGGGGAATGAGAGCGTTAATAAGTCAAATTGGCCATGGCCTTCTCTGGATTGTAAGAAAGTATGCATATTTTCCTGAGTTTTGTTCTCGAAAAATTCGTAAAAGCATAAAATGGAGTCAAGAGGAGGAGATATCACCGGGGCTGGGCAGATTGTCTTTCTTTTTAGGCGCGCGTCTTCGGAAGTTCCCCGAGAAACCAGATCTTGTAGGTCTAGTCGAGACTAAAATCAGAGAAAACTAAAGTGCTATTGCTGCTAACAGTCTTTGGGGAGGCATTGAGTATTTGATCAACTACGACTCCAATCCTAGAGGCAGAATTTGGGTCATGTGGGACCTGATGACTTATAAAGACGTCTAGTCTCCCTCACCATTGCGAGCGATGCTAAGCAATGCTCCTTGGTTACCCTGCCAAAGACGCACAACTGGGCCTTTTGACAAAGACCCAGAAGGCGCCGACTCCCTTCCAAGAGAGTCCGCCAACCTCGCGTACCTAAACGCTCGGTTATAGTAAATAAATCAAAAAGGAACGTTGGTTTATCTATAATCGAGTGTTGGGCTATTGCGCGAGGATACTCGTCTGAACCGTAGGGAAGAGGATCCCTTCTGGAACCATTCCACCTACGGAGGAGAGGCGCTTGGTTAGTCAGACCAAGTAGTCACAAATCCGTAGCTTTCCACTACTTTAGATTACGGTGGATCTGCAACGTTAGGTTATCTAGCTAATACACTTTCGTGCCTAGCTAGCTGCCTTCTAAGCTTATCCTAAACCAACTTACTAAGCCAGCTCAGAATACGCCGGGAGGTGACCAAACCGGATGGTGCCACCGATCAAGCTTAAGAATTTGTGTAGAAAATGGACTTTTCTTTCTAAGTGGTAGGTGGGATCGGAAAAGGTAGGCGAACAGAACACAGACTTCAAGTAGGCATTGAGCGTTTGAGATAGTTTAAAAAGTACACCCAAAAATCTCTCACTGCACACTTTCCATAGTTCTGTATCCATTATCGGCTGCATGCTATCGGAGATAGAGCAATGGGAAGTTACAATTCCGAATCTACCTACTATTGTCAACAATCACTTCCAATGCCGTTATTACGAGAGAGTAAACAAACGATATATGGAAAAGCACTGGATCAAGAAAGACGGGACTTGGTTGGAAAGTAGGAGTTCCATCCTATTGATCCACTTTCGCACTTCCAGGAATCTCTCTATCCCCAGCGAAAAAGGACGCCATTGGGAGAGAAAGTTTATGATCGAAGACCACGGACTTGAGGAAAGGGGTCAGTGCAAAGCGGAAGAGAATTTCTTATTTGGGGTCAAATCGTGAAAGCAAAGTGGGTCTTCAGTCTACGCAACTTGTTGGCCAATGGTAGCTCCACCATTTCATGCACTTCTCTTCGGCTCATTAAGAGCGGGATCCGGGGTAAGGCGGATTGAACTACTGAATAAGAGAAGCATTGGGATTTCCTTGAGGGTACTATCTCATTGCGGAAGCAGAAGGGAATCCTTCGAAAGGCAAACCAACGAGGAAGCATGAAAGGATCAGAGAAAGCCTCGGGAAGAAAGCGCGAGCTCTTCAATCAGTGAGCATACCTCATGGGAATGCAGGTCTTGTTGCAGCATGGGCGTAAAAAGACATCATTGATAACAACTCACTCTCGTTAAGCTCTTACGGTTCAAGGAAGGGAGCCCTATCTCAGAAATGCAAGGTTCCCATTAAGCCTCTATCGGAGCGGGGATAACTGATTGAAAATTCAATTCTGCTATCGTCGAAGTAATCTGGCAATTTGGATGCCGCGGAAGAGAACAATAGATAGATAGGCCTGTCTCTTCATCGGATAAGCTGAGTTAGACCGATTGGTATCACACCAAATCATACCTAATAGAGTATGATTAGGCAAATCATCACCACTACCCTCCCTGAAGAAGTACCCAATCCTGATTCCATGAATGGATGTGGTAGTGAGTGGCTACGAGAATGCTACGGGCTAATCTATCTAATAAGTAGTAGTCCCTCAGAAGGAAAGGCTATAAGTAGTATTGCTTGCTATACGAGCTGTTTTCCTTTATACGGCTTGCTTGGCCTATAGAGTTTGTCTTTCCTTCATTCGAAACTAGAGAAAGAAGCGTGAAGGCCTTCTATGAACATGAACTGATTGCTTCTCTAGAGTATTTAGTCTTAGTTTTAACAGCGATAAATGGCCTTTTTTTCATATGTGTGTAAGTATGCATGACCGCTCTTGTATAAAAAGGCGGGTAAGGGCTGGCGCAATTTTCTCGATACCTCTTCCAGGCTTAGTCAATTACCTAAAAGACCGCTTGAACTCGCCCTCTTACTAAAGGTCGTATACCAACTCCTAAACTCGAGGAAGAAAGCAAGGGTCACAAAGGCTGGGCCCATGACCTAGGAAAATTAGCCAGGAAGTCGAACTGAGCGATTGAGAGCTAGAATCAGAGATTCCAACCAAAAGGAAAGGAAGAAAAGAAGCACGGGATTCGCTAGCTATAGACCGAAGAGCCTTACCAGAAGAAGGATTCAACAAGATAGCAGCGACTAATGCCCTGTCAGAGAGAAAGAAGTGACTGCTTATATTCTAGTAAGATCAATAGCTTGAATTTGAAGACTAGCCAATCGATAGCTTGAAGAAGAGATAGACGCTTACTGCCACCAATGCCAATGATAGAGTAGACTACAACAATAGAGAAGAGAGCAATTCAATAGAAGGAGCAATTGCAAGACTTAGTTGACCAATTAGTTGGCTATTGCAAGAGACCATCCGAGATGGCCAAGAGAGCAATGAGTTTTGATTAAGAGGCAAAAAAGAAGAAAAAAAGACTGAGGCTGACAAAGGCAAATTGAAGCATGTTTACTGGAGCCTTACGATATTTTCCTTATCAGACTCACTTGAAGAGGCCAATTACTAATACTACTAAGCGAGGCCCTAACACAGAAGGAGACTGACTTGCTGCCTTAAGCCAAGAGGCTAGTACTACTAAATGAAGGAAAGGAAAATATCGTAACGATGGGCACATAGCGAGAATGGACTAACCACCAGGAAACTAAGCATGCCGAGAATGAACTAAATAGAGATAGGATGATCAGTCTAAGGAATGATCTCAATACAGACAGATAGTGAAAGTCTGGAACCAAGCAAAGGATAAGCGAAAGCCTGAACAGGCTATAAGGGCATCCCGTCTCATATGAGCCCACTCAGAGAGAAAAAGTGCACAATAAAGATATTATTGGGGAAGAAAGAACTAATGGAACTTAGAGAAATATCTTCCTTCAACAGAAAAAGAAAAAGAGGAAACAAAACCTTTTCTCGGGCCAAGTAGCGAAACTTCACCCTTCCCCTGCCACACCTTCATAACTCCAAATACCCGGATTCGTTATAGTTCCTCCTGAAATACTCCAACCACCCCACGGGCGTCAGGGTGAATCAGTGGAACCAATATCCTTTAACTAATCACTCCCTATGCATTCTTATGCCAGATCATCAGCTTTTCCCAGCCCTACCTGATAGATGCTTTCGACACTTCGAGTAGGTCTGCCATAATATCCAGGAAATGTTGGGAGCTGTGTGATAAATAGAACAACAATCAATTGGAAATGCTATTAAAGCATCTGTTCGGGGCTGATTGATTGAGTTCCCTTTCTCTTTTTATTTTATTAGGGAAGAAGGTACGGGAGGACTTAAGAGGAGAGTGGTATTCACATCTATCCCTGCTCAAGAGCTCGAGGAAGCCCAGGAGAAGGGCATCAATTCCAAGGCCTTTCTTTGTCATTTTCCTTTTTTTAGTGTAGTAAGAAGATTCATGCTTATATGCTCCTTCGTTATCCAAGCACAAGTAGATTAAGGAAGGGGGTTTGCTACTTTAGCTGCTCCATTAACCATGCTAACCAGGAAAGGGGTTTATATGGTCCTATAAGTGCGAGAGGAGTTTTCAGGAACTGAAGACTAGGCTAACCACTGCACCTGTTCTGACATTACCGAGTGGCTCAGAAGGATTCGTGATGTACCCTGCCGAGAGTCACTCAATTCCATTTCCCTCAGCTGGAAACTATTGAGTTACTATTTCTATTTCATATAATAGTGAATAGGAGTTAAAAGAGTTTCCAATTCAAAAATTAATGCTTCAAAGAATATTTTTTAGTCCACTTTGAAGATTCAGGAGGAAAGAGGGGAGTTGGCATTTTCTTTTTGAGTTCTGCTTGGTTAGCCGTTAAGCTGTCCTGCTGTGAGTGGGGGAAAGGGAAGATTGGTTATTGATAACAATAACAGCCGTATGAAAAGCTTATGCCCAAAGATATATGGGAATCCGGAATGCAAAAGTATGGAAAGGCCTGACATTATTACACCTTCGCTTTATGCCTTTCTAGTGCTAGTAGCAGTAGTAGTCTAAGCTCTTTCTTTGCAAGAATATAGGGCAAGTGTGAAGGAGGAATTGCACCAATAGGTTGTCACCAGTCGATATCCCGCAGCAAGCTTCTCTAGGAGAAAGGAAGCATAGCAGTTGCAATAGAATAAGGCAAGGAAATCGACTGACTGCAATAGAGCGGGGATATATGCTTGCAATTTTATATGATCAAGACGGGTGTGCAGCGATCAGGTTGCGTTAGCAATAGAGCGTAGTTGCTAGTCCGGTGCGTGTCCTGTGTCCCTCACCTCAATGGGCGTCTCGTATGAGCTCTATTATTGAAAGATGTTATTATTATCATAAGTGTATGTGCCGTATACGATTAGCTGAACCGGCTACGATCAGTCCAAGTACGGTCGACACTTTCTTTTCTATAAACGTAGAGTTTAAGAATGTGCAGGTCGTGTCAGTGAATGGGAATGCTATTTCAATACGTCCACATCCAGAATGCTCGGACCGGTCTAGCACTCAACATATTAGTTTCTATAGCGGATTTGGGTTTGACGCCCGAACCCGAAGGTGCCAAAAGCTTTCATTATCCGTTAGTTTGATGATCCTTCCGAGGTCTTGTGGGCGCCTTACAGTATCTTACACTCACTCGCCCAGATATCACCTACACGGTTCATCTGGTATGCCAGTTCATGCATGCTCCGACCACCTCCTGTCTCATATGGCGAAGTTGATGTGTAGCTTCCAGGTCAAAATGAGACGGGTAATCATAATTTACCTTTCTGGTGACAGTCGAGAGCAAGGGTTCGAGCAGGTCGTATATCTTATATGTTTATATACATACATATAAGGCCAGGCGAGTAGCAAACGGAGATGAGTTTAGTCACACTGATGGGAGAGCGAAAGTCGGAGTACTCTCTCACTTAATCAATAATGCCGCACTTACTGGCTAGCGGACAAGCAGGTTCTGAAAGACCTCCACAGTCTTTGTTTCGGGTTCGATTTCTTATGCAGTTAGGAGTGGGGCGTGCTAGCAGGAAGTCCTGATGAGGCCACGATTTCTATTCTCCTTGTGGCGAGGAAATCTTAAAGAAATTTTTGTACACCTCGGGATGGTTCAGGTAGGAATCACGCCACAACCAAGGCGAGGTCTCAACACTTCCGTAGTGTCCAGCACGTTAGACTGTAGGCACAACTCATTTTCAGATACTCTAATAGCTGCTGTGCAGGCACCACTGCATGATGGACCAATTTCGTTCACATGCTATCCCAACTTGACACTGAGCCTCACTGACCCGTGGCTCCCGCATACCCTAAAGATTCAAGTTCAAACTCATGGCTTTGATATGCTTGAGGGTTCACATAATGTGACTTTGCTATGGTCACAAGATTGTTAAACACAACTTTATACCCACCTGTGAAACACCAGTCTAGGTATGAATCTGTGTATTACCAGTCTTCGTTTTATGGCAAGCCACTTGTACCCAAGGTTATCAATGTGTCTGAGGTTGAGTTCCCTGATGCTCGGAGGAGAAGAGAAGGACAAAGGGCAGAGGAGTACGCGAAAGGAAAGAGGGAGAAGAGAGCTATTCGAGGCTACTCGTCAGACTGGTTGAAGCCTGAGATAATGACATTTTATGGCTCCAAATCGTCGGGGGTGTGCCCGATCCTCCGCAAGGTTCGGAGAGGTACAGTCCTCTCTTCCCTCAAACTGTCGGGGTGGATATCATATTCCCCACGCCTGACTATTTTGGGGTGCATTTCAAAGGAAAACATACCACTTCACCTGAAAGCACGCCTAACTGCTTGCTGCACTTCGCGCGCGAGAAGAGCGATTGAGGAACCAGCGCCCAAAGTGCTTTCGCCTAAGCCCTGGTGGTTCAAATCATTCATCCCTCTCGGCCTTTCCTATAATTCTTATTATATTAAAAGTACCTGACTCGAGCACTCCCCTATCTAACAACCTCTCCTTTCATTTCAATCGAGCACTTTCCCAGAATAGATACTGAAGATGTCTTAGATGAGATGGGATTCATCGAATAGCTCCCGACTGAAAGCAATGATGTTTCGAAAAAGAGAATCTCGCTCATAAACAATCCTTTAAGATAGAGAAGCTAAAAAGTCTTTAGCAATGCCCCATTCCCTTATCTCGGAACTATCCTTTCTCCACTTTGATTCAATCATTTAGATCTCTTCCGGGAAAGGGAAGAGAAAGAAGCCGCGTAGTCATACAATCCATGCCACTTCATACTATTACAAGAAGCTGAAATTATTCCAAACATAACGGAATTACAGATCAAGAAATGGAGACTTAAGAAATTCAACTTATAGTAAATCAGTTGGTTCACATATATAGATATAGATATATATCTATATCTATATATAAATATATATATATATATATATAGTACTCACCTCGACTATCAGAGTCGGATCAATTCCAAGATTGATCCTTTAGAAGCTCTTAGATAGTAGCCAACCAAAACCTTAGATTCAAATCAAACAAGCTCGAATGTTCCTCTATAGGGATGTCATTAAGTGGGGTGTAACTGCCCAAAATCATGATTTTAATGGTACTAAAGGATTCCTCCTTGACAGCCCTAAAATTGCTCTTAAAATGGTGCAGATCAGAAGGTCGTCCGGTTGAGATTATAACTCTTAGGTTGGCTACAGCAGGAAACCAAATTCAGAGGGGATTTCTTCTCGATTTCTAAACCATTCAAGATCCAATCTTGGGGGAAATGGATTTCACAGCTAGGGCTGTCATCCTACTCTCTCCCCATTCCAATTTGAGGGCAAGGGCTAGGCTTTCAATACGAAGCAGACGAAGCAGTCAAACCAGAACCAGCAGAAGTAGTTGGCTTGAAAGTAGAAGTCGAAGGCGAAGGGCTAGTGCTCGGGCTGGCACAAGTAGAGTTAGAATCTGAAGTCGAGGAAGAAGAAGGTGAAGAAGGTTTTGTTGGTGAACGGCGCTTGCTGAAAGTGAGTCATGAGTTTCCTCGCTCGTACAGTACACCAGGGGAGCAGCTGGCTAGAAAGAATGGAATGCAGGTGAGTACCTAACACGTACACCAAGTCTTTCCACAGGAAGTGGTTAAGGAAGCTTCTTTAGCGAGCACACCCCTCTGCAACTTGCATCTTTGAAACTTTGGGGTATGCACCACCGGATCTAGGCCAGGTGACGGTGAGAAAGACTCAAATGGGGTCTTCAAGCCTACCTTTCTCATCCTCCTCGAAGACAAGGAAATTGGATAAAATAGTATAAAAGAGGTACGGCTACCGCCGTTTACCGGGGCTTCCATTCAAAGCTTATCACACTTCTCCTTCCGACCTTCCAGCACCGGGCAGGTGTCAGACTCTATACATCGTGGGGACGAAGATTCACTCGTTTAGGATCTTGTTATGCCTCGCCCCGTCCCTCTTTTAAATTAATTGTTCATCTAAGTCATAAGAAAGCTAGAACTCCGAGTGAAGAAAGAATTCTATTCTCGATAGGCGGAAAGCCTCCAAGAAAAGAATGGCATTTACGCGGTAAGAAGCGAGGTGCTACGTCAGATTCTTTTTGATTTGAGTTCATATTTCTTTTTATATGAAAAGAAAAGCTATTCCTGATTATAGTCAGTTCATAATAGTACGCACATCCCTAATGGAATGGCCTAGCTTTGCTTCTTCCTCTTTCTCAGGTTCGGTTCGGTTTACCGAGGGTGAGGTCCACCT
The DNA here is from genome assembly GCA_029204045.2 of Tillandsia leiboldiana. Classification (NCBI taxonomy): domain Eukaryota; kingdom Viridiplantae; phylum Streptophyta; class Magnoliopsida; order Poales; family Bromeliaceae; genus Tillandsia; species Tillandsia leiboldiana. The sequence goes on along the minus strand of CM055063.1, from coordinate 51,258,796 downwards.
TCTTTCGGTGGTACCTTTTGTGGCTAGCTCGTTCTCTTGGTCAAAAGCCAAAACTACTCCATCTTTAGCCTAAGAAGAATCCTTTGTTGGAGTTGGAGGAATACGCGATGCGTTAATGGCTATTTCTTTTAGGGAATGCTTAGTAGAGGGGCTTCCTACCACCGGGAAATGTGAGGCCGGTTGGAGATCAAAAATCGTGCATCTCCTATGTTGATTTGGGATCGGGTAAAGTTAAATCTCTTATTATGGGTGTGAATATGGCGATGAGCTCAGATTGTGGATAGACATCGCTCTTAGTTTCTATCCCTAGACTGGAACCTAAGTAGCTCATGGTTGACAAAAGGAATCCGGTCCTATCTTGGGGAAGCGGGATAGGAAGATGCCCGAAGTGAGATAAACAGCCTAGCAAACTCTTTCTCCAAGAGCTGGCAATGTTGAATTTAACTAAGGAATTGCTCCAGCAGGCAATCAGGTATACGGTTTCCCCCCAATCTTTCCTCCCAGAAGCGCGAAAGCGGCCAAGCAGAGGAGGTAGCGCGAGGCAAATACATAAGCCCTAACACAGCTCGAACCGCCCAATTTTGCTGTTGATATTACATTACTTAACCAGACCAGACCAGACCAGACCAGACCAGATAAGTAAAAAGATGAAAAAGGGTGGAACACATCAACGTAAGAATAAGAAAGGAGCCCTGTTTTTAACCACTTTTAGATTTAGGCCACCCTAAAAGGTGCGGTAAAAAGAGAGCCCGCCAAGGGCAATCGTGGAAAGGTAAAGTTTCGCGCACGGCCAAGATCCAAGCTTGCGCACTTTGAACGGCTGCGATGAAATTCAGCCCAACACTAGGTTCACAGTTGATGTCCACTTTTTCTTCCACCATAGCGGAAGTCCGTTGTTCATATCTTTCAAGAGCTTGAGACATCCCCCTGTGACCCTCCGGTTTGGAGGAAAACAGAGGAGGTTTGAGAAAGCCTCCTACGCCGTTTGCGAGTTGACTCGGAGACAGACGTGGGCGAAGGTTCGTCAATGATTAGCCTGTCCCCAGCCCACACATACAGTCATACTCAATTCGATGGAATTGTTTGATCTTAAAGGGGATCTTCTAGAATTTCGCACGTAAGGGGTTATTTCTTGGTTTCGTCCAGTCATTAATAACTTGATTATTTTTAGATAATAGTAGATAGAAACAACTAAGCATATAGCTTAACTAGCATGATTGGACCTTAAACGCGCTTAGGCTACTACCTAGTTGCTTAAACCCCCTCAACGAGAGGAGATAGCAAGACTTTCTACGCTACGATCTTTCTTCTCTTAATTCAAAATGGAATTGTTAGTTACCTTGATAAAGAGCAGAGAAGGCGCAAAGAGCGGACAAGGCGCATCTGATGAGAATCAGCCTCGCTGTCAGGAATTTGAATCAGATCCTGCAAGGGCACAACGAGAACCGGTCCTCATAAGCCAGTATACCAGCTTCATCTTTCGGAGGGAGGCGGATAGAAAGAGCTGTGGCACTTTCTCAAAGGGAATGATTGGACAAATAGACCAACTAATTCATTCGGGCGAGACAGATATTTCATTAACAGAGAAGTAAGCCAAGGAAAGAACTGCAAATAGCGTATAACAGAGACAGAGTGACTCAAACTGACTCTTTCCTAGTGAGTTCGTTACCAGTGAATTCTTACGAGTTAATTATGGGGGTGGACTCACTGCCTTCCATAGCTGAGAAAATCAAGTTATCTTCCCACCAGGGGGGGAGCGGGAAGAACTCACAATCTCGTGGTACTTTGAGCTAAAATATGGGTTTTGGGTAGGTTGTTGGGGACGGCTAAAGATAAAATTCAAGGGAATAATCGAAAAATTGGGTAGGCTAGGGAAACCGGAGAAAAGGAAAATTTTTGTTTAGTAAAAAGAGAAAGATCAATCCCTCTGTCCCAGATCACAATCCCGTCAGTATATAGTGAGTCTGGCCCTGCCACACTGAAAAAAGAATTTCCATGGGGAAAGTAAGGGTAAGGAAAGGATAGATAATAGATAGGAAAGAAAGGGCTTTGCCTTACTGACAGGGCTAAGAATCAGTGAGGTTTTGAATTGGAGATGGATTCTCAAATAATTGTTGATATGATTGTTAGGAGGTCGAAGCCACCTTGGACAGCATTACCTTGGTGGCAAGAAGTTATAAGGCTGTGCGAAAGATTCCATCCGATAATCAACCATTCATATCGAGAAGGCAATAGATTTGCGGATTCATTGGCAAACTTTGGGAAAGAAGTAAAAAAAGATCTTGCCTTCGGGGCGGGGCCTATATGTATGTATGTATGTATATATATATATATATATATATGTATGTATGTATATATATATATATATATATATATATATATGTATGTATATATATATATATATATATATATATATATATATATATATATATATATATATATATATATATATATATATATGTATGTATATATATATATATATATATATATATAGTTGTGTTGAAATGTTATTGATAGTACCAGCCCAACTTTGCCACTTATTTTGTAGTCTTTGGATCGCATTGAGATTCGTGCAATCTCTTTAATTAAAAAAAAAAGAATTTTTTATTTTTTACTCTTTTTTTTAACTTTTTTTTTTTTTCATTAAAAAATTTTCACGAATCTCAATGCGATTCAAGGGTTAAAAAATAGATGGCAAAGTTGGACTGGTGCTATTAATAGCATTTCAGCACAACTATATATATATATATATATATATATACACACATGCAATGTGACAATTTTTGTTTTGGCCTTTAGCTTTGCCTCCTTTTACCCAAAGACATGTGCAATTAATCATATTCTAAAATAGGAAAAGATTTGCGTTTAGTGAATATCAACATAATCTTTTTCATTAGGACGAGAAGATGAGAACATAAGATCAAATATACATCCCATATTAAGGAAAAAAATAAAAATCTGGCCTCGATAAAATTTGTGAGGTATCTGTACATATTAGTTTAAGCTTTGGATTGATTCAATTCTTTAAACATGATATTTTATTTTTTATAGCCAATTTACAAAAACAAAACATTCGTGCGCGTACACTACCATAGCAATATCCTCTGTTTTAGTAAACAATGTATAATATAAATAAATTGTATCAGATAGGTGTTGAAATTTGAAATTTGGAATGATTATTATATTTTTAGTGCAAAACTGAACGTAGTGATGACATTAGGTATATATTTGAACAAGTCAACGTTCGATGATTACCAGGAGTACGCCAAAGTGAGAAAAAGAAATTCTGAGAACTAATTTTCATTCAACTACGGAAAAAAAAATGGTTAAATTATAGAAAATTCTTCTGTAATATTCTGTTTTTTCATTTTGTTCCCCTGTCTTTTAAAAACTTACATTTTGCCCCCTCGTAATTACCGAAATATGCATTTACTCTCTAGCCGTCATGATTCCGTAAGTGAGTCGTCAGTTTTTTTTTAAATATTATTGGATATCTTCATAATACCCTTCAAAAATAACGGGAAATAAGTCTAAACCCCTTTCTCTTTCCTCCATTATCTTTTTCCTCCAATATAAGGTAAGGACATTTTCGTCAATTTATCTCCTCCGTTAACGCCGTTGACCCCTAAAGACAATTCGGTAATTACGAGGAGGCAAAATATAGGCCTTTAAAAGACAGGGGGACAAAATAAAAAAACGGAATATTACAAGAAAATTTTATGTAATTTAGCCAAAAAAAAATACATCAAATTTTCAGAAGCGAACCGTTTTCTATTATTTTTCAGCTTTACTTTATGACTTCTATTTCACACAACCCATTTGTTGAATAGGTGGCACCGAGATGTTTGCTTGGATGTGTCGTTCTCCGGATATGCACAATCACTTTACGAGTAGAAAATTTCTGCACACAATAGTAATATACGGAAATCGTGTATGTTGTTAAGAGTTAAGACCCAAATATAACCTAGCCCAAGGAACCTAGGTCTATACATGTACAAAATTTTTAGCTGGATTGGGCTGGGTTGGGGCCCTATTAGTTTTTCAAAAAAAATTTAAACCTAGGCGTCTTAATTTTGTGGGTGGGGCTACGTACGAAGGCCTATCGGGCCAGTTTTAAAGGGCCTTTAGAAATATCAATTCATTATTTTTATTTTTATTTTTATTTTTATTGTCTAATATTTTGATTTTCTAGTGTCACTAAAATGAAAGCAAAAGTAAAAGATATCTGATTTGCAATCACAAAAGAAAATTTTAGATAAAATTATATAAAACTTATCTGAACTATGAACTCTTTTAATTTAATCATCTTATTCTTAAAAGTTTTGGATATTATTATCTAATCTTCCAGTTGTTTTGAATTCAGTGGTTTAACGACTCTTCCCTGTAAAATTTGGATGTTTCACTTGTTTCAATTGAAAAGTTAGTCATGTGAGTTATATATCTAAGATTTTTCTGATTGTTTGATAAACAAAACAATAAATCCAAATTCTAATTTGTAAAATGAAACTTTATAATGATTAAATAGTTGAATTAAAATGTGTTAAAATATATTGAGATCCATTTTATATTTTTGATCAAAATTTTATGACGTTTAAATTATTTGTGGCACCCTGATAATTTTACATTGAATGAAAATAGAATTGTCATTAGTCATATAAGAGACTATAAATAATGATAATAATAACTAGCCGGGTTTAAACATTTTAGATTTGTGGTTTAGGTGTAACGAGTTATTATTACTAACGAGAGTCGGATCGTTATATATACATAATTGGGGTTCTATATTTTTAGAAGTATCAAGTTATTGATGCTGGTTGGTTTTTAGCCTATGGATGAAAATATTTGTGGTTTTTAGCCTATGGATGAAAATATTTGTGGTTTCACATGATATATATATATATATATATATATATATATATATATATATATATATATATATATATATATATATATATATATATATATATATAGAGAGAGAGAGAGAGAGAGAGAGAGAGAGAGAAAGAAAGAGAGAGAGAGAGAGAGAGAATTAGGCTGGAATACTATCGATAACGCACTAAGTCATTGGTGCTACCAAATTTTTAGTCCTTGAATTAAGAGATGTGCGGTTAGGATGATAGTGGTTCCCTAGGATTTAGTGGGTGGTTGGTTGAATAGTAAAAATTTTAGGGGATCACTATAATTTCAACCGTACATAATTTTATCCAAGGGCTAAAAATTTGGTAGCACCAATTGCTTGGTGCTATCGATAGTATTTCAGTCGGACTATATATATATATATATATATATATATATATATATATATATATATATATATATATATATATATATATATATTTGATATCATAGCCGATTTATCAATTAGAAGTGTGAGGTGGATTTCATATGATTTTGAATTATGTGTGATTAAACTGATGAGAATATTAGAATTTAAACGAAAAAGTATGTAACTTTTCAATAGTTTCACGTCGGATTAAAGTAAAATTATAATTGAATATATAAAAAATTATTGATTATGATAATAATAACTGAACTTAAATATTATAAATTATTTTTAATCTAATAAATTATTATTATTATTGACGGATCAGACCGTTATATTATTAACGAATATGAATACTTGGAAAAGTGTAGTGTAACGTCTACATGACGCAAATTGAGCCTCACTTCACACTATCCCAGAAAAGAAGCCCTAGTGCTGAGAAGATATATAGAATATCAGATATTGTAATTGTCACTCCCACTGATGTTTTTAAATAGGAAAATGCTATGTGTACACCCCTTTCGGGGTGTACATCATACACCCCACCTATCTAAGGGTGGGGGTGTGATGATGGGTCACTTGATGTGACCCGTAAAAAATATCGCCACCATTAAAATGGTGGAGGTGTATGATGTACACCCCTTCGGGGTGTACATGTAGCATTGCTCTTTTAAATAATAGTAAAAGTAGTGGGTTAGGTGTATTATGTTCAACTATACATTAGCGTGTAGATTTTCTATTTTTTCCCACAAAAGTCGCTTGGACAAAGAAAATTTGAACTTAGTCAACATGTACTACGAGACGTGGAGATCGGAGTTCACGAGAATCTCAACATTTGATTTTAATTAATTTCCACACTTACTACTGTGGATGTGGTGTAGTCACCAGCGTGTTTCAAAGTTGGGAGAATTCCATTGGAATGCGTATTGTGGATCATTTTGACTTAAAACTCTAATCTAATTAAAGTATATTAACACTAAGTAAGATAATATATATATAGAGAGAGAGATAAAGAGTAGAGCTTATATATTTTTAAAAGCATAAACATTTTTATCATTGGATTTGTATTGAAATTTGTATTTTTTTTTTTTTTTCTTTCTAGTTGACTTTACAAAAATATAAATCTCAATACAAATACAATAGTAGCAATTTCACAAGTATGGATGGACTTGTGTTTTTAAAAACATATAAGCTTTACTATATATATATATATATATATATATATATATATATATATATATATATATATATATATATAGTAGAGCTTATATACTTTTAAAAACCCAAGTCTAAATATGTTTGTGAATTTTTTACCATTACATTTGCATTAAGATTTGTGCTATTACTTTTTCTTTTTCTCATTTTAGTTGACCTTACAATAGCACAAATCTCAAAACAAATCTAATGATAAAAAATTCACAAACATAAGTTGAACTTATATACTTTTGAAAGTATATATATAAGCTCTACTCTACTCTCTCTCTCTCTCTCTCCCTCTCTCTCTCTCTCTCTCTATATATATATATATATATAGTAGAGCTTATATACTTTCAAAAGCACAAGCTTAAATATACTTGCAAATTTTTTATCATTAGATTTGAATTAAGATTTGTGCTATTTACTTTTTCTTTCTCTTTCTTTAGTTGACCTTACAATAGCACAAATTTCAAAACAAATCTAATGATAAAAAATTCACAAGTATAGTTGAACTTATATTTTTGAAAGTATATAAACTCTACTTTATATATATATATATATATATATATATATATATATATCTGAACTATATGTCGGTTTAAAAAAACCAGTATTCCGTCATATGGTGGGAGGTCAGGTTAAACCGAGTCACGTTCAAAATAGGATAAGATGGGTTGGACCGAGTCATATTCGAAGTAGTGTGAGACTGGTGGGACCGAACAATGTGTCCGTTTGCTTTCAGTGAATTGATTGCGTATTTTTAATATGCTTGAATTTTTAGGATTAAAGGTTAATGCCAAAGATCATTATAGACTATTTTGAATTGACTATCCAAATTTTTAAAATTTTAATTTTATAATTTATTTTTTAAAATTTGTTTGATTTGTATCGGCCAACAATATTTAAACTTTAAAATTTAAGCTAATTACCACTGTAATAAATTTATAGTTGTGTCGAATAGGATTTTACCTGTTTAATCAAAAAAATAAATTTATAGTTGTGAGAATAAACATAACTCGGAATAGGACCCGAATCTAATTTTTTGTTTACTTATAGCGATATCAGAGTAAGGTTAAAAAAAATAAAAATGATTGTTTGTTAATGTCTTAACTCGCACCACAGAAAATATTATTTTATTAATAAAATAAAAGAATATAAAAAAAATTTATATAATATAAAATTGAATTTATAAAAAAAAAATAAAATTGACGATTCATAATCAAGATCAAAAAAAAAAAAAAAAGAAAATTAGAAAAAGATGAAATATAACCGTATCTAATCGACGACATCGCAATTGTCGAATTCTCAAAAATGTTTGGACAAAAAAGAACAAATTCTAATTCCTAATTAAGAGATTCGCAGATAAAAAAATTATTCGATTTCTCTTCTTAAGGATTCAAAAATTTTATATCCTTTTTTAAAAAATCATAATATTTTGCATTTTTTTAATTTTTTAAATTTATAATTTATGTGTAGAATAAAGAAATAAGTCGCATCATTTCGATTTTCTAACTTTATAAGTTATGCGTAAAATAAAAAAAAATTTCGTGTCCCTTCAATTTTCTAAAATAAATATATTTAACATACATTTCTCTCAAAAAAATATTTAAATCAATACATGAATTAATTAACTAAAAAATATGACTATTAATTTTATTCTTTAATTTTAATTAAAATAAATAATAAAAAGATATGAATTTCAATAAAAATGTTTAGTAAGAAAATAAAAATGTTTGAATCCATATATGAATTAATTAACTAAAAAATATGGTTATTAATTTTGGTCTTTAATTTTATTTAAAGTAAAAAATAAAAAAGACGTGAGTTTTAAATTTTAATATTTAGTAAGAAAATAAAAAATATTTAAATCAATGTATAAATTAATTAACTAAAAAAATATGACTATTAATTTTATTCTTTAATTTTTATTAAAATAAAAAATAAAAAAACATGAATTTTAAATTTTAATAAAAATATAAATATAATGAGGGTGAAGAAAAAATTGCCACCTTGAAAACAAATATTAAAAATTCACGTATAGATTATAAAATAACAAATATTTGTATAAAATTTTTTAAATAATAAAAAGGTGTATATATTAAGGATTTTTTAATGGAAAATGCTATTTGTATACCCGTAAGGGGTGTACATCTCACACCCCCACCCATCTAAGGGTGGAGGTGTGATGATGGGTCACTTGATGTGACCCGTAAAAAATATCGCCACCATTAAAGAGATGGAGATGTAGGATGTACACCTCTTCGGGGTGTACATGTAGCATTGCTCTTTTTTAATTATCTTCTCAACTTCAATGAAGCAGATGTTTTGAAATTAGTGGCCACTTAATTTCCTCATACCGTAGTAAAAAAGTGCATTGCCAATTAAGTTTAACACATATTATCTATAATTTTTATTTTAATTTGTGAATATTTTAGTGAATTATTATTATTATTATTATTATTATTATTATTATTATTATTATTATTATTTTGAAAGAAAAAGATAGCATGTCTATCACTTCGTTTATTTTTTAAAAAAAATAAATTTAGTAGAAAATATGATGCAATTAGATTTCGAACTTGAATAGTCTCGTACCGTTTTTTCGTAATGATTTTTTTTTTTTTTTGGCATTTTGGATAAATTATATAAGATGGCCCCTTCTAAAAACCTTATCTAAGATATTTCCGAACCATTGGTAATCTTAAATTCACAAAATTATAATCTTAAATTCACAAAATTATATCAAGTTGGAATCAAATCCAACTTATCCTCTTCACCACAAGCTTAAGTAAGCTTGAGTATTGATATCTAGATCAAATTGGAATTTAAATCCAATTGATTCTGTTTGCCACGAGCTTGAGTATCAGTATCCGAATTAGAGTACAAGTACTGACAACGCCCTCGACATACAATACTCTAAATTGAGTACCGATTCTCAAGACAAAATTTAGTTTTCACATCTTCGGATTGTGACGAATTTTTGAGAAACTTCTAAGTACCGGTACACAGTCGTTAGTTCTGGCTTCAACATATAGAAATATCAATATCTTTGACTTTTTCCCATGATATCGACTCAGAACGTGGCTTCACATAATTCAACAATTCTTCTACTTAAAGACATGTGTTGAACTCCATAGAATGCCAAATCGAAAGTCTTACCAACTTTCACTCTCGTCATGTAACTTTTAGACTAACAGAAGTAATACTCCAATTGAACTTTTCTCGAGTCAACTGACTTCGTCAAAATATTCGTTGGATTCACATCGATATGAACCTTCAATAGCGAAATACGACACTCATCCACCACATCTCTCACAAAGTCGTATGTCAATGTACTTCATTCGAGAGTGAAATGCCAATTATTTCGCTAAGTGTATCGCACTTCGACTATCACAATTTACCTCACTTTTAATTCTCTTCATGTAATATTTGTGATTTTTAAATTCAAAAATATGCAATTGAATTTGTTTTTGTGGAATTTTTAAATTTGAAAATTTGAATTATTAAGGGTGTTTCTGAAGAATCGACTAATGCGAGTTAACGAGATCTAAACGCGGCAAAATAAAATCGCTACTTAATCAGCCTCGTCGAGCTGAACGACGTGGTGAAGTATGTTTCCGAAATTGGCAAGCTGTCAACCACGTAAAATGTGAAAAGCACTGTGTTTTATAGTGTATTTATGCAAAATGCTATATATTTTATGCGCGGAATTGCTTAAAACTTAACATGGAAGGACCTCTTAGCGAATTACATCTACAGTGAAAGACTCATGTAAAATTATTGAAGTTACAGGGACCTAATTGCATGTTTCCATCGTCTATATAAGAAGCCCAAGGGTTTCCCCCTAGCCGCACTTTGATCAGGGCCTTAGCCACGATCATCTCTTTCTCCTTCCTTTCTGCGTCTTCCCCGAGCCATCCTACCGCCGACCGTCGCCTGTCGTCGACGGAAAAGAGAAACAAAGCAACCTTCTTTACCTCTTCTCTGGTTTGGAAGAAGGGGTGACCACCAAACTCCCTTGCACTGCTCCAGAACCACCTTGGGACCTCCTTCATTGCCTGTGGGTCGTCCCTGCACAGCCTGGCCGCCAGGCGCAGCTGCACGATGTCAAAAAACTCAGATCGGCATATTCTTCTTCTTATCGGATCAGAGGTAATCCGGTTTGGCTCCTTATTGCTTTTCTTTGCTTCCAAAGGCCTCCACTCGCTTCCTCACCTCCTGAGGACCCGCTTTGCAAAGCCCCAGCGCCGGTGGACTCGTAGTTAGCTGGCGGAAGCAGAAACCTCGCTGCAACCCTAGATCTGGCCGGATCTCATTACGCGCCGCCTATATTGCCTCAGCGGGAGATCTGAGGCATTGGTTACCATCTGTGGGACCTGGGGGACCCCTCCATCAAGTCTAAAGACTTCTCATTCAGCCTTGAAACCAAAAGATTAGAAAACCCTAGCTTGTAAGTGTAGAGACCCTAAACCCCGTGCAGCTTTTCTGGTGAATCCACTGTTTACAACACCTAGTGTTGGTGTATCTGGTCCATGGTGCATCAAGGGGATGCCACAGATGGACCCAGTGTGTTATCTTACTGTGTTGGCTTTCGGCTGCATTTGCCAAAATTTTTTATAAGGATTTAGGCCAAACAGAGGTTGGAATTGGATTCAGCACGGAAAAACGCTTGAAAACGGCTATTTGCTTGTTAAATTTGGAGTCCGGATGACCAAAAATGGGCTTCCGGAAGTTTTCGGAACTTTTTGGTGCACGGGGGTGTCGGTGGACCGCCGGCTGCCACGTGGCGGCCTGTAATTGGCCGGTTCGCGACGTTCGGTCCACGGAGCGGCGCGGCTGGGTGCATGAGCCCGGCGCAGGACACGTGGCAGGCGGGGATTGGCTGGCCTGTGGTGCGCGGTTCACTGAATTTGACCGGCGGGTGCACTGTTAGAGCGCCGGTGCAGGAATTCTGGGCGGGACTACGTTTCGGTCTCCGATTGGCGGGCGCTGGGGGCTCGGTCCACGGAGTTCCCCGCGCGGGTGCATAGACCCCGCGCAGGGACACGTGGCGGCAGCTGAGTGGCGGGCTCAGTTCGCGCGGCGCACGGGATGCGTGGGGACCCGCCTCGGGACAGAGGGCGCACAGGGGGGCGCTGACGCGGCTGTCGGCCGCACTCGAGTGCGCCACGCGTCGCAACGCGAGCGGTGGCCGTACTCGAGTGCGCCACGCGTCAGCGCGCGGTTGGTGGTCCGTACCCACCCCGCTGACCGCGGGACGGACACGTGGCGCACTGCGGGACGTCGGCCCCGTTGTTCCCTGTTGTGGGGTGACGTGGCGTCACCTGGGATTTTCGGGCGCGTCGGACGGGGTCTGTCCGACCGGATTTCCGGGCGCAAGGCGCCCGGAACTTGCGCCCGGAAACCCGGCCCACTTCAGCCTTCGGCCTTGCCTATAAATAGGCTCCCTGGGTTTCTTTTTAGCCTTTTTACTCTTCTTTTCCCTGTGAAGCCTTCAGAGGAGTTCTTCCCCACACCGAGCACTACCCTTTGGAGGAATTTGAGGATTTTCGGAGGCACGCATCCCGAGGCTAACTATTTTTCGGCGCGGCGCGACGCTTGTTCATCTTCGACCCGCTTCGTCCCACTGCAGTGTTTGGGCTCTCCCGACTCACCCCGACCTCCTTTTTCGACGATTTTTGCGCCATCGTACTCTAGACAGGTAGGACTTCAACTCCTGTGTTTTGAGCTTCCTCGATTTCCGTGATAATCTTAGAGTTTTCCGAGCTCCCTTTTGACCCCTTTTTCTTCGCGGATATTTGGACAGCACTGCGGTGTTCTTGCTGTAGCTTTGCGCACAGGCATCGGATCAAGACGATTCAAAAGGCAAAATTCATCTACTCTTCGCAAGGAATCTCCTGGATTTTTCTCAGATTTTTCTGGATTTTGCACGAAGGTGAGAATCTCCTTTTTCTGCGGTTTGTTGTTACAGAAATTTGGTACAGTTTGGTTTGGGGTGCTTCCCTTGACGGATTTTTATCTCAGCGTAGAGGACTCCGTTTTGGACGTGCAGGTACTTGTTTCGAAGCTATCGAAGCGTAGAACACCGGGGTATTTTATCTGGAATTTATTGAGCACTTTCTGCAGGTGAATTATTGGCATCTCTGCGGCTGAATTTTCAGCATGGTATTTCTTGGCAGATTTTGGGAGTTAAGTGTTTTGTAACCTTGTGTTGTACCCAGGGGTTGTTGGACTGTGCTGGACCTGTTAGATTTGGAGTTGCAGTTTTCCTGGTATTTTTCAGCTGTAGAGCTTCGGGCAGTTCAGCGCTTCAGGTGGGTGACCTCTTTTCAAGATCAGCGGACTGTGGACCAATTCTAACTTTAGGGACTTGCATATTTCAATGTTTGATGTCCAGCATGCTAGAATGTGTGAATTGATGTTCCTGTTGTAGTTAGATGATCCTGTGATTATTTTTCTCCCCTAAGCTGTTGATTATTATTATCTTGCTCCCTTCAAGCTGTTGTTTATTATTTATCTTGGAACTTGACCTAGCACCACTGCCATATGATGCATGTTAAGCCAGACTGTAGAAAACCTCAACTTGGGCTAGGTTTTATTGCTCTAGACATTCCCACATCACTTTTCTGTATATCACTCTGGACTTAGAGTTCTCCTCGCCCAAGTAGTGAGCCGAGAGGTCGGATTATTATGGGATGCTTTTACACTCGTGTCTGGGGACCGAGTGGAGTTGTTAGCAGTCTGTAGACCAGGTTTCCTTGGGAAAGTGACTTGGGTTGTAGATTTGAGATCTTGAGAGCTATTTTGAGTGACAGTGAGTCTCGGCTGTGCAGTTTTCCAGCCTGTGTGTGAGACAGTGTTCCTTTGGTTTCAGTCGATCTTGTTGATCGAGGATTTGGATTATAGCCTGCATGAGCCACATTTGAGCTCGACAGAGATGCGCGGATACTTTCCTCGGTGGGGTCGCTCCCCTCGAGAGCCACTCCGGAGTTGGGCCTGTTCTTCTATCGCGACTTGTCGACGCAGTGTTCCCTCTGGCTGGGCCAGTTAGTGGCAGTCACGGACACAGTCCCTCTGGCTGGGCCAGTTAGTGGCAGCCACGGACGCCCTACGTAAGTCCGATCCCCCGGGACGTGACGGCAGTAGGTAGGCGCAGGTTTGACTGGACCCTATGCGGCAGTCAGTTGAGATTGGGTGATTTGAGTCGAGAGCTAGTTGTAGCATCATGTTCTTTCTGTCCCACTTTTGAGCATCTAGATAGAGGCATAGTAGCTGTAGAGATTACTTTACCAGCTTTTCCTTTTCCGCACTGCATTGTTACTTTTTGCCTCTAGTGGACTTAGTGGGCAGACCGTCGGGCTTGTTGGCGGCACCCACTGAGAACTACTTGGGACGTAGTTCTCACACCCGTCGTGGTGTTTTTCCCCAGGGACTTCTTCTTCTGCTCCAGTTCCTGCCGCACCTGTTGCTGACCCGACTGATCGAGATAAGGGAGTCGCGAGATAGATCCCTACCAGTTGTCGCTTGAGAGTAGATGTACCTCCCTACTTTTTGAGAGTTCTTGTCGAGTGACCTTGTAGTGAGGATTGAGTTGTACTCTTCTTATTTTGAGAGATATTTGTATTTTGGTGAGGACTCTGGTTGTATATTTTGTTAGAGTTGTATTTATTTTATCCAGCTTTTACTTTATCAGCTCTGATATCTGTTTAGTGTAGATCTCTTTTGCAGGTTAGTCGCTACGTCTATACGGGGCTTCCCGTATGGGCGGCGGATCTGTTGGCGTGCCCGGGTCGCAGTTTTGACCCGGGGCGTGACAGATTAGAGTGGTATCAGAGCCTAGGATGTAGGTCATTGCGGACTTAGAAACCCTAGGCTTGTGGTTGGACCCTAGGATGACTTACGTGAGAGCCGTAATCTTTTAGCGAGAGTCTTGATTGGGTTCCTAACTCTCCCAGTGGATGGGATGAGTGATCGACATGTCTTCCTTCGGTGGCGACTATGTTGGCTGCAGACAACATAGTACTATGGGAAGGGGGACATGCCCTTTGACTTTCGCTAGATTGGGTCGTGTTTTGTTTGGGGTTCTAACTGTTTCTCTTCTTCCCTCAGGCGTGTGATGCCTCCGCGACGCACGATGTCGACGCGTTCGCAGCCTTCTTCCTCTGAGCCCGAGCCGGAGGACTCGGGGCAGGGACAGCAGAGAGAGGTTTTGGAGCTTCGTGCCCAGTTGGCACAGATGTCTGAGGCTGTTCAGCGCCAGGAGGAGACTTCCCGACGCCAGGAGGAGGCTTCCCGACGCCAGGAGGAGGCCTTGGGTCGGATGATGCTTATGTTAGAGCAGAGGTCGCAGCCTGTGGTAGCACCCCCTGAGAGTTCGCCTGTGCCCTCTTCGCCAGCTGCAACGCCCCCTGTGGTTCCGTCAGCACCAGCTGTTCCTGTCGAGCCGGTTTCCTGCAGACCACCGTCTGAGTCGTCGGGCCCTTTCACTTCTTCTGAGCAGCAGGCAGCGGTAGATCTCTTGATGAGGTTCCGTCGGTTCGATCCATCCCGTTTCTCTGGTCTGGGTGCTGAGCCATGGGAGGCCGAGACTTGGGTTACGGCCATGGAGCGTCACTTTGAGAGTTTATTCGTCGAGGATCGGTTTCGGGTCTTCTTGGCAGCGCATTATCTGGAGGGCAACGCCGAGGCTTGGTGGCGGCGTGTGCGGCCTGCTGGTCCGTCTGGGACACAGATTCTTCCTTGGGCGGAGTTCCGCAGACTTCTTCTGGGGGCCTTCTTTCCTGAGAGTGTACGTCAGAGACTGGAGGAGCAGCTGAGGAATCTCCGCCAGGGAGATAGGCCCGTGCATGTGTACATAGCTAACTTCAATCAGCTGTTGGCTAGTATGCCTCACGTGGCCAGGGATGAGGCTCACCAGGTTTACATGTTTGAGCGGAGGCTGCGCCGGGACATTTATCAGCTTGTTCGCTCCCGCAGATTGCAGACATTAGAGGCCTCGATGGAGCAGGCGTTATATGTTGAGTCTGGAGAGGTAGTTATGGATGAAGTGGCTCCAGCCCCCGTAGGGACTCCTGGGGCGAAGCGCCCGGCGCCGGTGGATGAGGGGCAGTCGAGTAGGCAGGGACCCCCGAGACCCCCACGATTCCATCCTCAGGGTCGTGGACACCAGGGGCGCCAGAGATCTGGATCATCTCATCAGTCTTCGCAGCAGCGTCGTCCGCCTCGACCTCAGCAGTCATCTCAGCAGCAGCAGACTTCGCGGCAGCCCCGTCAGGAGCGATGTGTCTTTTGTGGAGGGCCGCACTTACCGATGCATTGTCAGCAGAGACACGGCCGTTGTTTTCGTTGTGGACAGGCCGGTCACATTCAGAGTTCATGCCCCAGGGCAGGTCCTCCAGCTCCTTCCGCGGCCTCAGCACCTTCTGCTCCTCACATGACAGCAGGGCCTTCTGTGGCCTATGGTAGGCCTGATCAGGCTTCTTCCTCTTCGCGACAGTCAGAGCGACGCCCCCCGGCGCAGAGCGGGCGAGTCTATGCCGCCCAGGTTGAGGATGCTTCGGCAGCCGATCATGTCGTCGCAGGTACTATTTTGATTTCTGCAGTTCGTACTCATGCTCTTTTTGATACCGGTGCATCGCATTCATTTATTACTAGAGCATTTGCATCCCTACATGGTATAGAGGTAGTTTCATTATCGCATGCATTAGAGGTTCAGATTCCAGACCATGTCTTGCATGTCGAGGAGTGTTGTAGGGATTGCCCAGTACAGTTGGGACCCTGGGTCCTGCCGGCAGACTTGCTCGTCTTGCGGCAGCTCCAGGATTTCGACGTGGTACTTGGCATGGATTGGTTAGCTCGGTATTTCGCCACCATTGACTGCAGAGAGAGGACGGTGACCCTCCGCGAGCCTGGACAGGAGGAGTTCGTTTACAGAGGCTGCCAGAGTACCTTATTTGCCATGACTATTTCTTCGGCGAGAGCCCGACGGATGATGAGTAGGGGTTGTACCGCCTTCCTGGCGACGATTGTGGAGGTACCTACGGCGGCACCGGGACTCGAGGATATTCCTATTGTCCGCGAGTTCCCAGATGTGTTTCCCTCAGAGTTGTCGACCATGCCGCCGGAGAGGGAGATTGAGTTTGTGATTGATGTGGTTCCAGGAACCGCACCTATCTCGAAGGCACCCTATAGGATGGCACCTGCCGAGCTGAGAGAGCTGAAGGCCCAGTTGCAGGACTTGATGGATGTGGGCTTTGTGAGGCCCAGTGTATCTCCGTGGGGAGCGCCTGTTTTATTTGTGAAGAAGAAGGATGGGTCGCTTCGATTATGTGTCGACTACAGAGAGCTGAATAAAGTGACCATCCGGAACAAGTACCCCCCTTCCACGGATTGATGATCTGTTCGATCAGTTACAGGGAGCGTCTGTGTTCTCCAAGATTGATCTCCAGTCAGGTTACCACCAGTTGAGGGTGAGGGCCGAGGACATCTCCAAGACGGCTTTTAGATCCCGGTATGGGCATTATGAGTTTACTGTTATGCCTTTTGGTCTAACTAATGCCCCTGCTGCATTTATGGATTTAATGAACCGGGTATTTCAGCCGTACTTGGACCGGTTTGTCGTTGTGTTCATTGACGACATCCTGATTTACTCCCGAAGTGATATAGAACATGAGGAGCACTTGAGGATAGTGCTGCAGCTTCTGCGAGAGAAGGAGTTGTATGCCAAGTTAAAAAAGTGCGAATTTTGGCTTCGGGAGGTTGCATTTCTAGGCCACATTGTATCAGTCGCAGGAGTGGCAGTGGACCCGACGAAGATTGATGCAGTTCGGGATTGGCCTAGACCGACGACGGTTACTGAGGTCCGTAGCTTTCTTGGATTAGCCGGTTATTACCGTCGGTTTGTAGAGGGCTTTGCGAAGCTCTCTACCCCCCTTACCAGTTTGACCAGGAAGGGGATTAAGTTTGTGTGGACTGAGCGGTGCCAAGAGAGTTTTGAGGAGCTCAAGAGGAGATTGATCTCGGCACCAGTTCTAGCACTACCGGTGATGGGCGATGGATTCGTGATTTATAGTGACGCCTCTCACAGCGGCTTGGGATGTGTTTTGATGCAGCATGGTAGGGTAATTGCTTATGCTTCACGGCAGTTAAAGGATTATGAGAAGAATTACCCTACTCATGATTTGGAGCTTGCAGTCGTGGTATTCGCGCTGAAGTTGTGGCGGCATTACCTCTACGGGGAGCACTGCGAAATTTACACAGATCATAAGAGTTTAAAGTACTTGTTTACTCAAAAGGAACTGAATTTGAGGCAACGCCGGTGGTTGGAGTTATTAAAGGACTATGATGTGAGCATCTTTTATCATCCCGGCAAGGCCAATGTAGTAGCAGATGCTTTGAGTAGGAGGTCAGCGCAGAGCTTGAGCATGTTGATTACACAGCAGCCACCGCTTGTGGAGCAGTTGAGACGCCTGCAGATTGAGGTAGTATCCCCTGGGGTCTCTGCTAGACTTATGTCCATGGTCTTGCAGCCCACTTTGTTGGACAGGATTAGAGAGACACAGAGTGAGGACCCCCACTTGACGAGGATTAGATCGCAGATTCTGGCCGATCAGATAGGGGATTTTGCAGTGGATACCTCGGGAGTACTGCGGTACAGGGACCGAGTATGTGTGCCTTTGGACACTGAGATCAGAGATCAGATTTTGAGGGAGGCCCATTATACACCTTATACCATTCATCCAGGTGGTACTAAGATGTATAAGGACCTCAAGGCACATTTTTGGTGGCCTGGGATGAAGCGGGATATTGGAAGATTTGTGGCTCATTGTTTAACTTGTCAGCAAGTGAAGGCGGAGCACCGAGTTCCTGCTGGCAAGTTACAGAGTCTTCCAATTCCCGAGTGGAAGTGGGACCACATCACCATGGACTTCGTCACGGGACTGCCGAGGGCACAGAGTGGGGCCGATGCTATATGGGTTATCGTTGATAGACTCACCAAGTCTGCACATTTCTTGCCTGTACAGATGACTTGGTCGTTGGATCGTCTGGCACAGTTATATTTGGATGAGATAGTGAGGCTGCACGGTATACCCGCCTCGATCGTATCAGACAGGGACCCGAGGTTTGTATCTCGTTTCTGGGGGAGTCTACATTCAGCCTTGGGGACCCAGCTCAGGTTTAGCACTGCTTTCCACCCACAGACCGATGGACAGTCGGAGCGCACCATACAGACTCTCGAGGACATGTTGAGAGCGTGCGTGATGGATTTTGGAGGAGGGTGGTATCGGCACTTAGCACTGGTTGAGTTTGCGTACAACAACAGCTATCAAGCAAGCATTCAGATGGCTCCGTTTGAGGCGTTGTATGGACGCAAGTGCCGGTCGCCCTTGCATTGGAGTGACGTGGGTGAGAGGAGGACTTTGGGACCATAATTATTGTTGGAGGCAGAGGAGAAGGTCCGATCAGTTCGCCGACACCTTGAGATAGCCCAGAGTCGTTAGAGGAGCTACGCTGATACTCGACGGCGAGACCTAGAGTTTCAGATTGGGGATCATGTCTTTTTGAAGGTCTCGCCTTCGAAAGGGGTCAGGAGATTCGGAGTTCGGGGGAAGCTCAGTCCCCGCTTCATTGGACCCTTCGAGGTACTTGAGAGGATTGGCCCAGTGGCTTATAGGGTTGCCCTTCCACCACGCCTGGCCGGAGTTCATGACGTCTTCCACGTCTCGGCTTTGAGGAGATATGTTTTCGACCCTTCGCACGTGATCGACTTCACTTCCTTGGAGATTGGCGAGGATCTTGGTTATGAGGAGCGCCCGTTGCGAATTCTTGCTCGTGAGGAGAGGGAATTGCGCAACCGGGCCATTCCGTATGTGAAGATCCTGTGGAGCAATCACGAGGAGCGAGAGGCTACTTGGGAGCTGGAGACGGTGATGCGAGATTCATACCCTTTCCTGTTCGAGACTTCCGGTTGAGGTACGTCTATTGCTCTTTCCTTGTTTCGGGGACGAAACTTCCTTTTAGTGGGGGAGGATGTAGAGACCCTAAACCCCGTGCAGCTTTCCTGGTGAATCCACTGTTTACAACACCTAGTGTTGGTGTATCTGGTCCATGGTGCATCAAGGGGATGCCACAGATGGACCCAGTGTGTTATCTTACTGTGTTGGCTTTCGGCTGCATTTGCTGAAATTTTTTATAAGGATTTAGGCCAAACAGAGGTTGGAATTGGATTCAGCACGGAAAAACGCTTGAAAACGGCTATTTGCTTGTTAAATTTGGAGTCCGGATGACCAAAAGCGGGCTTCCGGAAGTTTTCGGAACTTTTTGGTGCACGGGGGTGTCGGTGGACCGCCGGCTGCCACGTGGCGGCCTGTAATTGGCCGGTTCGTGACGTTCGGTCCACGGAGCGGCGCGGCTGGGTGCATGAGCCCGGCGCAGGACACGTGGCAGGCGGGGATTGGCTGGCCTGTGGTGCGCGGTTCACTGAATTTGACCGGCGGGTGCACTGTTTGAGCGCCGGTGCAGGAATTCTGGGCGGGACCACGTTTCGGTCTCCGATTGGCGGGCGCTGGGGGCTCGGTCCACGGAGTTCCCCGCGCGGGTGCATAGACCCGGCGCAGGGACACGTGGCGGCAGCTGAGTGGCGGGCTCAGTTCGCGCGGCGCACGGGATGCGTGGGGACCCGCCTCAGGACAGAGGGCGCACAGGGGGGCGCTGACGCGGCTGTCGGCCGCACTCGAGTGCGCCACGCGTCGCAACACGAGCGGTGGCCGTACTCGAGTGCGCCACGCGTCAGCGCGCGGTTGGTGGTCCGTACCCACCCCGCTGACCGCGGGACGGACACGTGGCGCACTGCGGGACGTCGGCCCCGCTGTTCCCTGTTGTGGGGTGACGTGGCGTCACCTGGGATTTTCGGGCGCGTCGGACGGGGTCTGTCCGACCGGATTTCCGGGCGCAAGGCGCCCGGATCTTGCGCCCGGAAACCCGGCCCACTTCAGCCTTCGGCCTTGCCTATAAATAGGCTCCCTGGGTTTCTTTTTAGCCTTTTTACTCTTCTTTTCCCTGTGAAGCCTTCAGAGGAGTTCTTCCCCACACCGAGCACTACCCTTTGGAGGAATTTGAGGATTTTCGGAGGCACGCATCCCGAGGCTAACTATTTTTCGGCGCGGCGCGACGCTTGTTCATCTTCGACCCGCTTCGTCCCTCTGCAGTGTTTGGGCTCTCCCGACTCACCCCGACCTCCTTTTTTGACGATTTTTGCGCCATCGGACTCTAGACAGGTAGGACTTCAACTCCTGTGTTTTGAGCTTCCTCGATTTCCGTGATGATCTTAGAGTTTTCCGAGCTCCCTTTTGACCCCTTTTTCTTCGCGGATATTTGGACAGCACTGCGGTGTTCTTGCTGTAGCTTTGCGCACAGGCATCGGATCAAGACGATTCAAAAGGCAAAATTCATCTACTCTTCGCAAGGAATCTCCTGGATTTTTCTCAGATTTTTATGGATTTTGCACGAATGTGAGAATCTCCTTTTTCTGCGGTTTGTTGTTACAGAAATTTGGTACAGTTTGGTTTGGGGTGCTTCCCTTGACGGATTTTTATCTCAGCGTAGAGGACTCCGTTTTGGACGTGCAGGTACTTGTTTCGAAGCTATCGACGCGTAGAACACCGGGGTATTTTATCTGGAATTTGTTGAGCACTTTCTGCAGGTGAATTATTGGCATCTCTGCGGCTGAATTTTCAGCATGGTATTTCTTGGCAGATTTTGGGAGTTAAGTGTTTTGTAACCTTGTGTTGTACCCAGGGGTTGTTGGACTGTGCTGGACCTGTTAGATTTGGAGTTGCAGTTTTTCTGGTATTTTTCAGCTGTAGAGCTTCGGGCAGTTCAGCGCTTCAGGTGGGTGACCTCTTTTCAAGATCAGCGGACTGTGGACTAATTCTAACTTTAGGGACTTGCATATTTCAATGTTTGATGTCCAGCATGCTAGAATGTGTGAATTGATGTTCCTGTTGTAGTTAGATGATCCTGTGATTATTTTTCTCCCCTAAGCTGTTGATTATTATTATCTTGCTCCCTTCAAGCTGTTGTTTATTATTTATCTTAGAACTTGACCTAGCACCACTGCCATATGATGCATGTTCAGCCAGACTGTAGAAAACCTCAACTTGGGCTAGGTTTTATTGCTCTAGACATTCTCACATCACTTTTCTGTATATCACTCTGGACTTAGAGTTCTCCTCGCCCAAGTAGTGGGCCGAGAGGTCGGATTATTGTGGGATGCTTTTACACTCGTGTCTGGGGACCGAGTGGAGTTGTTAGCAGTCTGTAGACCAGGTTTCCTTGGGAAAGTGACTTGGGTTGTAGATTTGAGATCTTGAGAGCTATTTTGAGTGACAGTGAGTCTCGGCTGTGCAGTTTTCCAGCCTGTGTGTGAGACAGTGTTCCTTTGGTTTCAGTCGATCTTGTTGATCGAGGATTTGGATTATAGCCTGCATGAGCCACATTTGAGCTCGACAGAGATGCGCGGATACTTTCCTCGGTGGGGTCGCTCCCCTCGAGAGCCACTCTGGAGTTGGGCCTGTTCTTCTATCGCGACTTGTCGACGCAGTGTTCCCTCTGGCTGGGCCAGTTAGTGGCAGTCACGGACACAGTCCCTCTGGCTGGGCCAGTTAGTGGCAGTCACGGACGCCCTACGTAAGTCCGGTCCCCCGGGACGTGACGGCAGTAGGTAGGCGCAGGTTTGACTGGACCCTATGCGGCAGTCAGTTGAGATTGGGTGATTTGAGTCGAGAGCTAGTTGTAGCATCATGTTCTTTCTGTCCCACTTTTGAGCATCTAGATAGAGGCATAGTAGCTGTAGAGATTACTTTACCAGCTTTTCCTTTTCCGCACTGCATTGTTACTTTTTGCCTCTAGTGGACTTAGTGGGCAGACCGTCGGGCTTGTTGGCGGCACCCACTGAGAACTACTTGGGACGTAGTTCTCACACCCGTCGTGGTGTTTTTCCCCAGGGACTTCTTCTTCTGCTCCAGTTCCTGCCGCACCTGTTGCTGACCCGACTGATCGAGGTAAGGGAGTCGCGAGATAGATCCCTACCAGTTGTCGCTTGAGAGTAGATGTACCTCCCTACTTTTTGAGAGTTCTTGTCGAGTGACCTTGTAGTGAGGATTGAGTTGTACTCTTCTTATTTTGAGAGATATTTATATTTTGGTGAGGACTCTGGTTGTATATTTTGTTAGAGTTGTATTTATTTTATCCAGCTTTTACTTTATCAGCTCTGATATCTGTTTAGTGTAGATCTCTTTTGCAGGTTAGTCGCTACGTCTATACGGGGCTTCCCGTATGGGCGGCGGATCTGTTGGCGTGCCCGGGTCGCAGTTTCGACCCGGGGCGTGACAGTAAGGCTAGGGCTCGCCCGAGCTCCGCCGTCTGTCGTAGCTGCCGCCGACCAACCACCTGGTTAGATTCCTTTCATCGAGACAGGCCTCCCAGTCCCTTTGCATGAGTCCCTAGACCACCATATCTTTCTCTTTCCCAGCCTTGCCTTTGGTGCGGCTTGGGTTCCATTTTTCGGCCAATCGCCACTTCCTATCACTAGCGCCGGACCTAGGGGGACACTTGGCATTGCCCTCGACCTGCTAGTGCTGCAGCTTGCCTCTGCTTCCATCCTGAACTCGAGTTGAGGCAACTTTCGCCAATCCGAGCTCTATAGCTTTAAGCTTTGGACCACGTTGCTCCTGCCATCTTCCTGTTGGCTCTCCGACCATAGCAAGGTGAGCCTTTGAACCTCTCAACCCTTCTGAGCATGATGCTCACTTCAAGTTGCATCATGGAGGGTTGGTTGTGTGCAAATTCCAACATGAGCTTTTAATAACCTTTGTAGGTTGGTCCTGGACACTTCTTGGACCTTGGGCACACTCCGAACAGCGAGCAAGAGTTTCAGTAAGTTGAGGCCTATCTCCCTATACCCTCGGATCAGTCCAAAAGTCTTCTTATTAAAGTAACAAGTCAAAACACACTGTTTTAGGTGTTTTTATGAAATTTTAGAAATGTATAGGAATTTAGTTGCAATTGTAGCCACATGGGCTGCCTCGGGAAGCGTGCATGTAACCTCTGGATTTTTTTTTCTGGGTCCGATGTCTTTCGATAAGTTAAATTTGAATTACGAGTTGTAAATCGGCAAAATCGCCGGTTTATCGTCGTTTCGGCACAAAACGCGCGATCCAAGCAAATTAGATGGTCACTTATGATTGCCAGGTGTCCCTGACTATTCTTGATGCTGTCCTGGCTAAGTCCGGTGACTTTCGTTTTTCGTTGATTACTTTTGGAGCCGAAATCGGCGAATCTAGGTGCAGATTACAGTAGTTATGGCACAGTTAGGACTATTTGTGGCACAATGTTGGTTGTCGCTCACCGGACACCTTAAACAAAGTGTTCCGAGGTAGCAGGTGAAGTTTCATTAAGTTTGGTAGTCTATATGCACTATTCATACTATTATCGGTCGATCGGCGAATTACCGAAAATTCTGACGGATCCCGAAACTTAAGTCAAGTTCGCAATTTTTATTATTGTATACACTGTGGTACCAAGTAGTCCCACTTTGGATAGGAATCGGATTGTGATTGGATATATAAGTGACGAAATTTTTGGATCGGTTGTTCTATATTTGTAAAATTGTAACCGTACATTATATTTAGTGAGCATATAATATTTTTATTTATTTTTGATTGGTTGAGCTCATATATTAGGTTGTTTTTTAATTACTTTAATATAAAATTTTTCTTATCCTTATATATTTGTTTAAAATTTTGTAAAAATATATCTCATTAACATTTTCTATTTTGTTTCTATTTATGTATCCGACGCATCGTATAGGTTATTACACTAATATATATAATATAATCATACTTTTATATTATTTTAATTAATTTTAATATGTTAAGTATAGTATAAAAATAGTCCTATTTCTAGTCCTAAAATTATCCAAAATAATTTAGTTTAATCAAAATAATTATTTTTATTTTTAATTTTATATTGTTAGGCGAAATCATTGTTTTCATATAGTGTATTTTCATATTGCGTAACTATTTACCTATTAATTCTGAATATCATGTCCTGTGATATTTATATCTTTCCCACATTAAGTTATAAGAGAATTATAATTTTGAAAGTTTGAAATTTCGAACACAAACTCAAAAGTTCAAGTACCAAAATGAACTCTTAAAGAAGTTTAAGTGCATACTTTAAGGCTTCGCTTGGTTGAGTTATAAAAGAGAAATAGTTGTATCAGAGATAAGTATAAATTTTGAAACAAGCTTGAACTAATATAAATTTGTGTTTGGTTGGATTTTAGGTTAGTACTAGGTATAAAAAAAATAATGTTTGGAAATAATT
This sequence comes from Tillandsia leiboldiana, assembly GCA_029204045.2. Classification (NCBI taxonomy): domain Eukaryota; kingdom Viridiplantae; phylum Streptophyta; class Magnoliopsida; order Poales; family Bromeliaceae; genus Tillandsia; species Tillandsia leiboldiana. The sequence continues at coordinate 51,233,949 of CM055063.1, read as the reverse complement.
GAAGAATCAGAGAAACAGATGAAGAGTTATGAATCCCAAAGGATCTAAATAGGTACTATCAAACAACTAGAGGGGGGGTGAATAGGTGTAATACTTAAAAACTCAATCTCAGTGCAAAATAAAAACCAATGCGGAAAATAAAAACAGCACACCGAGATTTACGTGGAAACTCCAATCCAGGAGAAAAACCACGGGACCAACACGCAATAACAATCCACTAAGAATAGAAGAATAACAAGGTGATTACCGACTCCACGGACTCAACCCCTCCTTCAGCTTCTTCGGACCTCGCGCTGACCGGTTGGATATCCACGCAATAACAATCCCTAAGAAAAGAAGAATAACAAGGTGATTACCGTCTCCACGGATTTAACCCCTCCTTCAATTTCTTGGACCTCGCGCTCCACCGTTTTGCCCGTCCACTGCTCACGTTCGAATCCACGAACGCACGCTTCGAATCCACGAAACGCCTTTAGCACACCGAATCCACGATGCCACGTCGAATCCACGACGCAAACTCAGTCGATAAGAATATTGACTTCGATGGTGATCCTTTGCTTAGATTATCAATGAAGAACCGTAGAAGAAATCTCTAAGCAAAGATTAGATCAATTCGACCAAAGATATGTTCTTGAAGGAACCATCGAATTGACCTAAAAGAGGCTATAAAGAAGAACGATAAAAACCTAGCCTCTAGGGTTGCTCTCAAGTGTTTTATAAATTAATCGGTAGAGAACCCACGTTCTTGAGAAACCCTAAATGTCTATTTATAGTTTAGAAACCTTTGGAAAGAGATAAGCATCAAAAACTGCCTTAACAGAAATTTTCCCGCACGACGATCCGGATCAGATTTATGGCGATTCTGATCGTCGTCTTTTTTTCAGCAATTCCTGAAAAAACAAGGTTCGGGATCCGGATCGGAATTCTGATCCGGATCGGAATTCTGATCCTGATCGGAATTCTGATCCTGATCGGAATTCTGATCCTGATCGGAATTCTGATCCTGATCAGAATTCTGAACATCCAATTTGTCCAGTTTTTGATTTTTAAGCAATGAAAACTTATCCAAGTGTTTCTAAACTACTCAAATGTATTCGGATCACCAAAATTATTTAGTTAAACGTACCTAAGCAATCCGAATCCATTTTCCTTGAGATTGATCTATAAGATCCACAATTCTCCACCTTCAATCTTCAAGACTCAAAACACTAAGTGTCAACTTGAGCTCTTGTTGAATCTTCTCTAAGTCTTCGATTGCTGATTGACAATTTGATCACTTCAAGACTCCGACTCAACCCACTGACTTGACTCACGAAATATGCCAACACCAAAAATGCCGTAACAATCTCCCCCTTTGGCAATTTCGTGACAAAACCCAAAAATACATAAAAGCTCAAAACACTCATCTTAAACCAAAAAATCGAAACTCAATGTCATCACCAAAACATTGATTTTCTTTGCGTGGAAGATCCAATAAATACAAAATTACATTTGAACCAAACAGTCCTAGAACATACTCTATGACTTAGGACTTGGAGTCTTAAAGTGATGTAATTCCTGCAAAACCAAAACTCCAAACAAAATCAAACGTTAGTCGTTAGAAATTAGAATCCTACGTTTGATCCGTCTTCCTTTTGGTTCTTTTGTTTTTTCTTTGTCTCCCCCTATCTTGAGCATCTCTAACATGTTCTCCATGTTCTCCCCCTTTGTGATACGATCATCATTTTCCGTTCTCCCCCTATCTCGATGATCTCATCTCTGTCTCCCCCTATTTCTCTTCTCCCCCTTTTTGTCACAAATTGTCAAACAGTGAACATACTAGACAAAAGGAAATCACTAACAGCATTAGTTCATAGAGAAAGAGAGATAAAAGCTCAGTTCCGGTATATAACAAAAATGCAGATTGCGTACCTGTACCAGAAAGCAAAAATCAAATAATTTCTTGAAACAAATCCAGATTTTGGAATCTTTTCAAATACCGATTTGTATTCCATCAAGAAATCCATTTAAGTGCTTTGAAAAACAATGAATTCACATAGATGCCATTCAATCCAATTAATTTCACGAAATTAAAAAGATTTATTCCAAAATCATGAAAAATAAAGGTAAAACATTATAAACCGTTTTTCATGTTATATTCATCAAACACAAGTCATCAAAAATAATCTTGAGATCCAAACTCTATCAAGATGTAACGGATTTACAAAGATGACTTACGGAGATTTCCAAATGACATCAATTCTGAATTTTTACCCTTTCAAATTTGAGATAAGCACTAAAATACCTAAGGGTGGCTCTTTGAGCATCTTTCAACTATTCCACCTTATACCAACCAGGAGATTGTTCAAAATATAAGAGTTTTGCATATAAATCTCCAAATGCTTCAACTAAAGATTTTCTCATAAAATACTATCAAGCATCCATAACATGTGGTAGCTTCACACACAAACCGGACGACCGGGGTGGCAGCTCTTTCCAGCATGTGGTGGTAGTTTTCACGCTCCTTTCGGATGTAACTCTTTCCACATCTTTCATAATTCAATTATTTACCCTTGTAAGAAGGCAATCTCTTACGTGAAAGAATTAAATCCCAAATTATAGTCAATCGGTTGTCTCATGTTTATCACAAAGAACTCACACAACCGAGATAGATTAAGCATCTGAAGATCACACATGATTTCTAAAATTTGATGCTTATAATATCAAAAACTCCTATAATGAAGTATCTTCAAGATTATGATTATGAAGTAAAGTTGATAATCCATATAAAATTAATTTGGAGTGAATGAAAGTGAAAACCCTTTTTTTTTTTTTTTTTATTCAATGCACTTGTTCGTTAAAAACCTTTTGTTTAAAAACAAAACATAAAAACGAAGAGCATTGAAAACATGTAATGCAAAGATCAAGAACAATATGAAAGAAAAACCGATCAAAGCATTACATACAGTCATAAGCTAATTAGAACTTAAGACAAGGAAAGATATCACCTTTCCGAATCCAAAATCGCTGGATTTTGGGTTGTCTTGATTCGTTGTGGCCGGGGGTTGTCCGCTTTGACTGTTGATCCACCTTAGGTCTTTGCCTCGCAGTGATCCACTTGTATGATTGATGATGTGGCTCGGACCTTTGGTGGTTGAGTGAACTCCTTTGACTTGATGTGTCTTTTGATTCCGTTGAGTTCGCTCCGTAGATGAAGTTGCCGAAGAATTTTTCTTTCTCTTTTTCGGGCAATCCTTCACCAAATGTCCTTCAAGTCCACATAGGTGACAAGTTCTTCCTTTCAATTTAGTTGTGGAACTTGAAGCCTTCACAGTTTGGTTCTTTTTGAATCCCAAACCAACCTTGCTTGTTTGACCTAATCCGGACATACATTCAAGTTTCTTGGAACCGGTTGAAATCCTTTGTATGTCGGATTTAAGTTGATGAACTTGCTTGGTCAATGCTTGATTGGTGACATGAATTTCCTCAAACTGCTTTTCAAGAAAATCAATCTCGTTAATATGGGAATTAACGACCGTTTCCGATTGATTTATCTTTTCTTGGAGGATTTTATTATTATCCAATAAAAGCTCTCGTTCCTCCTCGAGATCATGAAGTTTGATCTTTAAAGCATGATTCTCGTCTTGATTTTCAAGTCGTTGCTTCCTCAACTTCTTGATATGCTTGACCATCTTCTTAGATTCCGCAAGAAGTTGTTGGTATGCCTCAACGAGTTCTTCTTCGTCCGACTCCCCCTCACTTGATGACTCTCCGTCGGATGTTGATGTTTCATGCAAAATCAAAGGAATAGAGTCAGTGATTAAAGATGATAAGCAAACATTAGAAGAGGGAATATGAGAGGCATGTAAGGCAACGACTTTTTCCTCTTTACTTGAGGTCGATTCATTAGAAGTAGAATCGTCCCAAGTTTTTGCTTGCAAAGCCTTCTTTTTATATGATTTCGGAGAAGGACATTCCGTTGAAAAATGGCCGTAGCCTTTGCATCGATAGCATTGGATTTCCCCTTCGAAATCATCTTTTTCTTTTTCTTTAGAAGGTTTTGCAACGCCTTTGAGGTAAGAGGATTTAGAACCCGATGATCCTTTAGATGGTTTCGTGGATGAAGATCCATCGGTTCGATTCTTCCAAAATTTTCGACGAAATTTCTTTGTGATCCGCGCCAATTGTTCTTCAAAATCGGCAAAAGAGATTTCATCGTCGGAACTTGATTCGCTATCTTCTTCCTTTGTGGATTTGAATGCAATACCTGCAAGCTTAGAAGAAGACTTGGAAGAAACTTGATTAGTAGAAAAAGTCATTTCATAAGTTTGCAAAGCACCTACTAATTTCTCTACTCTCATCTCATCCGGATGACTAACGGTTTCAATGGCGGTAACCTTTGCCCTAAACCGTTCCGGAAGAGTCCGAAGTATCTTTCTTACAATTTTCGACTCCGGGATCTTTTCTCCTAAATTAGCACAAGTGTTGATTATATCTTGAAGTCTTGTGTAATAATCTGTAAACAATTCATGCTCTTCCATATGAATAGAGTCAAATTGACTTGTAAGCATCTGGAGCTTTTGAATTTTTACAAGATTAGTACCCTCATGTGTAATTTTGAGAATATCCCAAATTTCCTTCGCGGTTTCACACGCGGAAATTCGTGTGAACTCAGTCGAGGAAAGAGAATTAAATAAAGCGTTCATACCTTTCCCATTGTAAGAAGATCTTTCAAATTCCTCTTTGGACCATCTAGAGCGAGGTTTTGGGGTAGTAGAATTTCCTACTTCCTCAACAGGATGCACCCAACCGCATTCCACGGATTGCCATACCCGCTCATCAATTGCGATGAGAAAAGCTCTCATCCGCACTTTCCAATAAGCATAATTAGTCCCATCAAAAAGAGGAGGTCTATAAATATTACCACTTTCACCCAACATGATAGATAAACCTAAAACCCGCTCTGATACCAATTGAAGAGTTATGAATCCCAAAGGATCTAAATAGGTACTATCAAACAACTAGAGGGGGGGTGAATAGGTGTAATACTTAAAAACTCAATCTCAGTGCAAAATAAAAACCAATGCGGAAAATAAAAACAGCACACCGAGATTTACGTGGAAACTCCAATCCAGGAGAAAAACCACGGGACCAACACGCAATAACAATCCACTAAGAGTAGAAGAATAACAAGGTGATTACCGACTCCACGGACTCAACCCCTCCTTCAGCTTCTTCGGACCTCGCGCTGACCGGTTGGATATCCACGCAATAACAATCCCTAAGAAAAGAAGAATAACAAGGTGATTACCGTCTCCACGGATTTAACCCCTCCTTCAATTTCTTGGACCTCGCGCTCCACCGTTTTGCCCGTCCACTGCTCACGTTCGAATCCACGAACGCACGCTTCGAATCCACGAAACGCCTTTAGCACACCGAATCCACGATGCCACGTCGAATCCACGACGCAAACTCAGTCGATAAGAATATTGACTTCGATGGTGATCCTTTGCTTAGATTATCAATGAAGAACCGTAGAAGAAATCTCTAAGTAAAGATTAGATCAATTCGACCAAAGATATGTTCTTGAAGGAACCATCGAATTGACCTAAAAGAGGCTATAAAGAAGAACGATAAAAACCTAGCCTCTAGGGTTGCTCTCAAGTGTTTTATAAATTAATCGGTAGAGAACCCACATTCTTGAGAAACCCTAAATGTCTATTTATAGTTTAGAAACCTTTGGAAAGAGATAAGCATCAAAAACTGCCTTAACAGAAATTTTCCCGCACGACGATCCGGATCAGATTTATGGCGATCCTGATCGTCGTCTTTTTTTCAGCAATTCCTGAAAAAACAAGGTTCGGGATCCGGATCGGAATTCTGATCCGGATCGGAATTCTGATCCTGATCGGAATTCTGATCCTGATCAGAATTCTGAACATCCAATTTGTCCAGTTTTTGATTTTTAAGCAATGAAAACTTATCCAAGTGTTTCTAAACTACTCAAATGTATTCGGATCACCAAAATTATTTAGTTAAACGTACCTAAGCAATCCGAATCCATTTTCCTTGAGATTGATCTATAAGATCCACAATTCTTCACCTTCAATCTTCAAGACTCAAAACACTAAGTGTCAACTTGAGCTCTTGTTGAATCTTCTCTAAGTCTTCGATTGCTGATTGACAATTTGATCACTTCAAGACTCCGACTCAACCCACTGACTTGACTCACGAAATATTCCAACACCAAAAATGCCGTAACAACAGAGAATTAACTTTTTGTGTTAAAAGACTAAAATATCCTTTTCTTTTTAGTTTTTTTTTTTCAAAATTAAAATTTCAAAATTTATTCAAATTTTAATATTTATTAATTTTAATTTTTATAAAAATTTTAAGTGGGAACAAAAAAAAAAAGTTAATTTTTAAATTTTAAGTGGGAGTAAAAATTTTAATTTTTAAATTTATATAAATTTTAAAAAAAATTATAAAAAAATTGTTTAAATTTTAAAATTTTAAAATTAATATTTTTTTACAAAAAAAAAATAAAATAAAATTTTTAGATTTATTAAAATATAAAATTTAAAAAATTAAAATTTATAAAATAAAAAATTTAAAATTTAAATATATTTTAAAATTTAAAAATTCTAATTTTAAAAAATAAAAAAATAATAAAATCAAAAGAAGCATAAATAAATAATAATAAAAAAAAAAGCAGAGTGTCCCTTCCCAAAGCACTATATGCCTTGGGAAGGAGTATAAAGGGACCCTTGTTCGGACTTGTTCGGGCGGGGTGGGGGGGGGGGGGGGGGGGGGGGGGGGAACCGAAATCCTCTCCTTTCCACTTGTGTTTGGGTACAAAAGGGGGATATCCCCCTTTGTACCCAAACCAAACGGTGTGTAAGGGACTAATATTCTGTCATGTGGTAGAAGATCAGATTGAATCGAGTCATATTTCAAAATGGCGTGAAATTGTATTAAACCTAGTCATATTCGAAATAGCGTGAGACTGGTTGAATCGAGTCACAATTAAGATCTGTTGACGCTATGTCTGTACGTCTTAAATTAATTAATTATATATTTTTAATAATTTAAATTTTTAAAATTAATAATTAGTGCCAACGATCCAACAGTTTAGGGACCAGTTGTATAATAATTTTATTAAATTTGAAATGAGTAGGGGTGGCAATCCAGCTCGCTATTCGCGAGCCAGCTCGAGTTCGACTCGAAATGAGCTCGAGATCGAATCGCTCGTTCTGTAAACGAGCCGAACACGAGCCGAATTTTTCAGCTCGTTTAATAAACAAGCCGAACACGAGCTGGGGTCAGCTCGCTCGTGTTCGGCTCGATAACAGCCGAAATCCTCTCCTTTCCACTTGTGTTTGGGTACAAAGGGGGGGATATCCCCCTTTGTACCCAAACCAAACGGTGTGTAAGGGACTAATATTATGTCATGTGGTAGAAGATCAGATTGAATCGGGTCATATTTCAAAATGGCGTGAAATTGTATTGAACCTAGTCATATTCGAAATAGCGTGAGACTGGTTGAATCGAGTCACAATTAAGATCTGTTGACGCTATGTCTGTACGTCTTAAATTAATTAATTATATATTTTTAATAATTTAAATTTTTAAAATTAATAATTAGTGTCAACGATCTAACAGTTTGGGACCAGTTGTATAATAATTTTATTAAAATTGAAATGAGTAGGGGTGGCAATCCAGCTCGCTATTCGCGAGCCAGCTCGTGTTCGGCTCGAAATGAGCTCGAGATCGAATCGCTTGTTTAGTAAACGAGCCGAACACGAGTCGAATTTTTCAACTCGTTTAATAAACAAGCCGAACATGAGCTGGGGTCAGCTCGCTCGTGTTCGGCTTGATAACAGCTGAATATATATATATATATATATATATATATATATATATATATATATATATATATATATATATATATATATATATATATATAATCTTTATCATTTAGATTTTAGAACATCAATTTTTTATAAATTTAAATTATTAGATTAAAATTTTAATTTTTTAATTTTATTTCAATTTTACACCTAATAGTAGACATGAAAATCAAACTTGTTGTTCGCGAGACAGCTCGTATTCGGCTCGTTAATAAACAAACTGAACACGAGCAGAATTTTTCAGCTCGAAATTTAAACGAACCAGTTCGTATTCGGCTCGTTTATTAAACGAGATGAACACGAGCCGACCCAGCTCTCGCGTGTTCGGCTCGTTGACACCCCTAGAAATGAGAAATAAAGTTGTTCAAAAGTGCCTCTCTGGTCCAAAATAATGGCTAATTGTGGGTAGTTGACCAGTTTCATTAGACCCTTGATTTTTAAAAAGACAAGCTTAATTTATTTAATTAAAAATAGAGCATGCCCTACTCCCTTCCATGTGAGAGTAATTTTTCATACAGGTCCCTAGCTCTTCAGATAATTTGAAAAAAGACTCCTTAAATTTTTGAGTTCTGTATAAATAAATCTTGCCGTGTGAGAATAAACTTATGACTTTTATAACTTCAGTGCAATTTCATTATTTAAATTTTATACGTAACGTATATTACACGAGCAAGAATTCAAAAATTGAATCGGATGATTAAATAAAAATTCAAAATCTAAAATTTTATATGACAAAAAAAAAGATTATTAAATTTGCGGTGTATATATATATATTTTATATTTTATTCATTAAATGAATAGAATTTTTCACTAGACATATCAAATTACTAGTGATTATATATATCTCACTCATTGAATAAGTAGAGTTTAAAATATATATATATTTTTTTAGAATGTATAAATAATAGTTTTTAGTTTTTAAATTGCGCTTTTGGTCCTCAAAAACTTTGTCGTTTGTGATCAGTTGACCCTCCCATTTTAACTTATTTTGGTTTTTAATTCAAACTTTTAAAACTATTTGAATTAAATTTTACTATTTAATTTATAATAGTACTGTAATCAATAAAGTTTTAATTACTTAAATGGCACGTTATTACAACTTTAATAAAATATTTTAATTACAATAGTTTAGACAGATCAAAAATTATAATAAATTAAAATGTACAGACCAAAATATCACTTTTGTTAAACCTTGAGGAGTAAAAGTGCAATGTACTTTTTTTTTTTTTTTTTTTTTTTTTTTTTTTTAAGAGTAATACTATACGAAAAATACTTTATGTACACTTCAAAAAGAATGTATATCTTACATTATATCCATTCAAGAATGGGGTAAATTTTATCCATAATTTATGGATAAAATTTATCCTACTTTTGGATGAGTGGAAGTGTAAGATGTATATCCATAAATATGTGTACAGATAGCATTGCTCTATACTAAAGATATACGAGTAATATTACCTGTACATTTTATTTATAGTGTACATCTTATATCATGTCCATCTTAGAGTGGACACTCACCCACTTGTCATTTCGAAGTGACGAGTAAAATTTATCATATTCTAAAATAAGTGGGGTGTAAGATATATATACCCTAAATAGAGTATACAAAAAGGATTTACCTACATATACCTCCAAAAAGATATATGATGTACAATTTATCCATCTAATGGATGTGAGTGATTCACTTGTCGCTTGATGTGATTAGTGATAACACTCCACCAATTAGATAGATAGAGCGTAATATGTATACCCTTTTGGGGGTATACAAATATTTTTTTTAAAAAAAAATTAAAGTAATAATAATTTGTTGAGCTCAAATCATATTTCAAAATGGTTAATTCCAGTTTTTATTATTAGTGTACATGTCAGGGTATTACGGACTTTTCCTTCCAATTTCATTCTCATCTGATGTGGGACTATTTGGATGTCATAGACCTTAATCCTGTCATCTAAATCCAGACTCAGCCGAGACTCGTCACACATTTTCGACCGGTGATTATCTCTGATACTAAATATAACGACCCAACCCACTAGCAATAATAACTCGTTAGGCCCAAACCATAATTCAAAATATTTAAGTCCCCAGTTTTTATTATTAATATTAATGTCTTTTATATACTCAATCTCAACTTTATTTTTATTTGGTGTTGAATTATTAGGATATCATAGAATAATTTTTTTTTAACTAATCACATCAATATAATTAATAGAGCTCACTTCATTCTATAATGAGTGTAATATAACATATTTATATATACACCTATTTTCAAATATATAAGTAACATTTTCTTAAACATTATGTGAACAATTAAGATTCCATATATACCTGGAAATAGGAGAAATATTTCTCTTATTCTTCCAAACGTATGAGGAATCAATCGGTATAACTTGTTTCGGTACAACTAGAATAAGTGAGTATTACTGTTCTCACTCTTCACAACCATCCTCTTATTTTTTTCTTAAATATCCTCTCACGTCTACCGAGACACCATCTCTTATTTTATTATTACATAATAAAGTTTGAGGGTAAAAAGATAATTTATCTCAATTAAAACTCTTTATTCCTCTTATTCCTCATTCTCATACTAAACACAAAATTTTTTATCCCTAAAACCATTCAAAATATTTTTGTACACTAATTTCGTACTTTATACTTATTTCTAGAATAGCTAATTCTTTTTTATCCGTTACCAAACGGGCCACCTGCATGAAAAATTACATATTTGCATGCTTGCCATTTGTGGGGGAACCCACCATGCACCCCACTATCATCATTAATTATAAAACCCCACCAATCTCTTCCTAGCCCAGCACAATCCTATGGGCTCACTTTCTCTCTCTCTCTATATCTATATATATATATATATCTCTCTACATTGTTAGTTGTTTCAGTGAAGTGTTTGGTGTTTAAGTAGCTAGAGAGAGAGATCTATAGAGAGAGAGATGGCTCAGGGAAGGGGTAGTGCTGAGAAAGCAGCAGTTAGGGTTGGCCTGGTAGTGCTTCTTTGCTTCATCCTCATCCAAGGCGAGGTCGCCGAGGCGGCGGTCTACACCGTCGGCGGCAGCAGCGGCTGGACCTTCAACATGGCCAGCTGGGTCAAAGGCAAGCGCTTCAGGGCCGGGGATGTGCTCCGTAAGCATCTGTTCGATCTAACTTCTTGTTCACAGATTTTAAATTTTAAAAAGCAGTAGACGGGCGTTCAACAAATAAAACGAATGAAACTACATATACTACATATACTAGTAAGTAGAAAAATTATAAAATAACTTCCATCTGCTTCTGTTACAGTAAAAAAATTACTGTATTCTTTTTTAAAATGAGTAGAGCTTATATGTTTTAAAAACACAAATACATTTATATCTGTAAATTTTTTACGATTAGATTTATATTGAAATTTCTATTTTTTTACTTTATTTTTCTCTTTCTTTAATTGATTTTACAAAAATATAAATTTTAGGACAAATCTAAGAATAAAAAATTCACAAATATGAATATCTTTGTCCGTTTAAAAATATATATAAGCTATACTCATATATATATATATATATATATATATATATAGGAAAATGCTATGTGTACACTCCTTTCGGGGTGTACATCATACATCCACCCTTAGATCTAAGGGTGTGGGTGTGATGATGGGTCACTTGATGTGACCCGTAAAAAATATCGTCATCATTAAAATGGTGGAGGTGTATGATGTACACCCCTTCGGGATGTACATGTAGCATTGCTCATATATATATATATATATATATATATATATATATATATATATATATATATATATATATATATATATATATATATTACTTTTATAAATATTTTAATTAAAAAAAAAATATTTTAATTAAAAAAAAACTCTGTACCGTCAAAAAAAACTCTTTACCGTACTTGGAGTCTTAGACGCACCACTCCACTAAAGAAACACTAACAAAAAAAATAAAATAAAATAAAATATTTTTTGTACACTCCGGATGGGGTGTATAATCTACACCCCATTTATTATATGATGAAATAAATTTTATCCGTCACTTCGAAATGATGGATGAAGAAATTTTTATTTTTAGATGAATGGGGTGTAAGTTCTGTTGGAAAAAATTATCTTTTTAAATTATTTTTTTAAAATAATTTAAACTTAATTTAAACTCAAAATATTATAGAACAAAGTTTAGATGAAGCCTGTGAATGTCGAGGCGTGCGTGAGCACTGTCCTAGAAGCAAGATTGTCCCTCTACGTGCGAGGCTCCGGCAATCACCCCTAGCGATACAATGACCACAGTCCACCCCGTCAGCAACGACTTCGGGATGGTGCGTAGCGAACCCAACGTCTTTCAGAGATCCAGCAAAAATAGAAGTTCAAAAAGAAAAATGTAAATCACAGTGTATCGTAGCTATGTAAATTAAGAGAAGAGAATTGTAGCTTGTACTTAACCAAGCTCTCTTGCTCTCTATATAAATAGTCGAAAGGGAGAGAGCACATTAACTCACCAGGGGACAAAGTCTCTTTTGGGCAGCCCACAAGCTCCTTCCCAAGAAAGGCTCTTGGGTAGCCCAAAATGCCACTTTCCAAGGTTGGCTAAGAAAAATATCCAAAGGTCAAAACACAAGTTTAAAATCACCAAATCCAAATAAAACCCAACAAGTTCTATACCCCAGATGGAGTGTACCAGTAGTATAGTTCAAAAAAAAAAATGATAGATTTACACCGCATTTGGAGTGTACATCTTACACCATGCCAATTTTAGAACGGGCATTCACTCACTCGTCACTTTAAAGTGACGAGTAGAATTTACCTACCCTAAAATAGGTGGGATGTAAGATATATATTCCAAATAGGATGTACAAAAAAATTTACTATTAAATTATTTATTAAGTTATTAAAATTATTTATGTAATAATTAGAATATTATAATTATTCATTATAATAACTAATTAATTAGTTAATTACTAAAAAAAGGTTTTATAATCTTGTCCTCTATCAATGAAAGGTAAATTTATTTAGTTTTCTCTTTCTTTTTCTCCAAACTAAACGTAAAACAAAATAATTTTTTTAATTTTTTTTTTTTTGTATTTTTATTTACACGTAATTTTTTCACAATTCTAAACGAATTCTTAATTGTGAAAACTTAAACGAAAAAGCCTGTTTAAAGTTGAAAGTGTCTCAATCTAAAAAAGAAAAAAAATAAAAATGGAGAGGGAAGAGGAATGCTACTCATTGTAACGATCCGGCCCATTAGACATAATAACTCATTGGACCCAAATCATAGCCCAAAATGTTTAAGTCCCGTTATTATTATTAGTGTTCATATATTCTATAAATCCAATAACAATTCCATCCACATCCGATGTGGGATTATTGGGGGCGTCACACTCATACACTCCATTTTGAAATGTATGATACATATTCCATCCATTCAAGGATGGAGCTTCTTCTACTAGTCACTTCGATGTGACTAGTAAAATTTATCTCACATTTGAATGGGTAGGATGTAAGATGTACACCTTTTTAGGGGTGTACAAAAAATATTTTCCATTTCAGAATAGTGTACCGTTAGGAGTCCGCATACAAATTAACTTACAAAAAAAAAAAAAAAAAATTTACTTGTACACCCCTTATGGAGATGAGAAGTCACTTCAAATTATTTTTAAAAATTACTTTTTTTTTAAATAAATAAAATACAGAATGTACATTTTCTTTTAAAATGTACACGTAGTATTGCTAAAAAAATAAATCGACCAAAATGATACAACTAGCTCTGCGTACTGAGGCAATGTCAGAAGCCGGACCAAACATGCCTGATCATCGAGATGTCAACATGAATCCGGAGACTTTTTCAAAAATTTAAATTCAAAATTTCAAACCCGAGAATCAAGTTTAAAATTCGAACACATATTCAAATCTGCTGAGTTTTAAAAATACAAATCCAAAGCCAAACCTGACCGAAAATTAGAAACGAAATCAGAAATAATTATTTTTCTTTATCATATTTCAAAACATATATACTATATTAAAATTTAAATTTAAAAAATAAAAATTCAAATGTAGCATCAGGCATATATATATATATATATATATATATATATATATATATATATATATATATATATATATATATATATATATATATATATATATATAATTAATACAGATACTGATCGAATACAGATAAAATTCATATTCAAATCTAAATCGTCATTTTTTTATTATTTATTCTCATGTTCGAAATCATATTTATTTAGCATTGAATAAATCTTTCTTGTTCAGATTTGAGTATCCATATCCATTAACATTAATTCCCACCTAAATAGTATTACTTAAGAATGTCAACTCGTCGGATTCGAGTTTTAAAAATCCGAATCCGAACCCGACTACATACACGAAATCCGAATCTGAATCCGACGAATTTTAAAAATTCATATCCAAATTCGAATTCGATCAAAAATTTAAAACCCGAATCGAAACCGAAAATTTAAATTCGAAACAATTATTTTTCTTTTCCTCTTTACAATATTTCAAAATATATTACATTAAATTTAAAATTTTAAAATATAAATTTAAATATAATATTAAATATTTATATACACATATATTATATAATGTAAAAAATCAATTCGAGCTCGGGTTGGATTCGGATTCGGATCGGATACAGTCAAAATTCATATCTGAATTCAAATCCAAATCCAAATCCATTGGAGTTTTCGTTTTTTATATCCGTATCCGAATTCATATTCATTTAACATTGAGTAAATCCATTCAGTTTGGATTCCAGTACAGATAAAATTTCGGGCATCGTATTAGGGATGTCAATGGGTACGGATATCCGAAATTTTATCCGAATTTGAATCTGAACGGAATGAATTTATCCGATGTTAAACGGATATGGATATAAAAAATAAAAATCCGGCCGATTTAGATTTGGATATGGATTTTGATTGTACCCGATCTGAACCCGACGCGAATCTGAATTGATTTTACGTTATATAATATATGTCTATATAAATATTTAATATTATATTTAAATTTATATTTTAAAAATTTAAATTTAATATAATATATTTTAAAATATTGTAAAAAAATAATAATAATAATTGTTTCGGGTTTGAATTTTCGGATTCGGATTCGGATTTTAAATTTTTGATCGGATTCGGATTTAGATATGGATTCGGATTCGGAAGTCGGGTTCGGATTCGAATTCGAATTTTTAAAAATCAGTTCTGAATCCGACCCGTTGACCTTCCTAATCCGTACCCATTGACATCCCTAGTACTACTCATGCTGATCATATTTTGGCCTCTTGGTTTTGTATATGTGCTGCAGTTTTCAAGTACAGCCCGTCGGACCACAACGTCATGGCCGTCAACGCGGCTGACTACAACAGCTGCAAGGCGTCGAGGGGGGCGAAGGCCTATAGGTCAGGCAACGACCGCATCACGCTCGCCCGGGGACGAAACTACTTCATCTGCACCTTCCCCAGCCACTGCCAATCCGGTATGAAGATCGCGGTTATCGCCGCATGATCGGGAAAAGTGCTTATTTCTGCATCATAAATGTTGGAATGGAGAAATATATATACAGAGGGAGAGAGAGACTAGTGAGAGCTTAATTTCAAAAGAGCTAGTTTTATATATATATATGTGAGATACTAAATAAGGTTTTGTGAGTGGCTTTGTGAAACTTTGTTTCTATATAGTGTTTGCTCATGATAAATCATAGAAATTAATAACTCACTGTTTGTAGTTTAAGTAATTGCTGGTTTTTTTTTATGTTTTGTTTATTATAAGTTGGATGATGGATCGAAGTCGGAACGGGTCGGATTAGGCCAGACCCAATCCGACAAATCTATCGTCGGGTAGAGTTTGGGCAGGGTAAAAATTTGTTCTAAAATTATGACCCTAACTCAGACCCCACAAGAGAAAAGAAGATTTGCATCTAATTCGAGTCGATCTGTTATTTTACTGTTTGTTGTTATTTTGAATAATAACATAAGAGCTTAACTAGTTAGAATATGTTCAGAAGTAAACAAAGCCATCTACTTCTACATCGACACTTTTTGTTGATGACGCTTCTAAATCGACAAACGATCAAGTACAGATTAGCCCGAACACGCGCCTAATTATTTTGCGCATATATTCTCGTCAAGGGTTGGTCCATTAATGTCTTTAGTTGGCCTAATATCTTAAATTTATGATTAAAGAACTACAACAACAACAATTGTAATATTCAAAAAATTAAAATTTGAAATTAATTTCTTGAAGTTTGATAATTCGAAAAATTAGAATTTCGGAGGTATTCATGAGAATATTGCTTATCTATTGTATCTAGACCCGAGCTCGATGAAGTAAATACACTACTTATACGGTCTCATCGAGCTGAACGAGATGGCGTGACCCGATTTTCAGTTTGACTAGCCTAAATTATCAAAAAGCGTGCCATAGTGTGGTTTTCACTGAAGATTTAACTTTTGTGGCTTATCGAGACCTAAACACGACGAACTAAAATGGCTACCTGATAGGTCTTATCGAGCCGAACGTCGTGGTGTTGCTCGTTTTTATGTTTGCGAAGGCCTCGAAAAATGTGACAAATAGAATATTTATATGTTAATTTGCTAGAATGCTGATATTTTATGCTTCAAATATCACCAAAATCTTTGGAGAGGGGCTTTCTGGCATTTTTGTTCTACAGTGAAGAACTTAGCAATAAATTCTAAGCTTTGAGGAGCTTAATAGCTTCTTTTGTATGTTACATTATATAGGTCTCTAGAGTTTCCAAGAGAAAACCCTAGCCGCACCAAGTTGGTAACCGCAGTCACCCCCACGACCTCTCCTCTCCTCTCCTCTGCCATCATCCACGAGCGCTGCCGCCTTTTGCCATCGCCGATGATAGCCGGAAGTGTGAGAGAGATCTTGTCTCTTCTTGGATCTTGGGTTTGGAAGGAGGAAGAAGCCATAGATCGACTCGAGTTGCTCTTGGATCACCCTGAGATCCCTTCTTGCTCTCTAGAGACTCTTCCCGAGGAGCCTGACCACTAGGCTCCGCCACACTGCCCTGGGGAAGGAAACTTCTCCATCTTCTTTTTCTTCTCGGCTAGAGGTGAGTCGAGTCTCTCCATTTCTTATTTTTCTTGCACCAAAACAACTCTCAATGTCTTTCTGATCTCCTGAGGATCCTCCTAGTGCAGCCACATCGCCTAAGGCTCTTCAGTTAACTGGCGGGAACAAAGGAGCCGCCGGAACCCTAGAGTTGGCCGGAGGTTGTCAAATGCCGCCTCTGGTGACCCGATCAGACATTCAAGTTGTTGGGCTTTCTCTGTAGACCCACATGAGACCCTCCACTAACTTTCAAGCCATCTTATTTAGGGTTGAAGCCGTAAAGAGAAACCCTAGGTTTCTTGTTCTTGGACTTGGCCGAGCTCCGCTGCCTGCCATCGTCACTTCTCGGCGCCGACCAACCTGATGGCTGTCAGCACCTCGTTGAGTTCAAGCTTCCCATACCCTTGCTTTGGCAAGAGGGACCTTGGATCCAGAGCTCAGTCAAACCACTCATTGTTTGCCGAGGTTGCTACGGCGACGTCTCCGGCCACTCTGTGATATCGGTTAAGTGAACCTCAACCCCCTTTGGACCTCAGGAGCTTGATGCTCACATCTCTTTTTGTTGTTTTGGCCCAGAGAGAAGATCTCCAAAGTTGGCTCTATTTCAAGTATAGCTTGGTCGTGGTTGCTTCGGCCAACTCTTCGACGGTTTTTCGACCATCCAAAAGTGAGCCTCTGAACCCCTTGGCCTTCTGAGCATGATGCTCACTTCAAATTTCTGATTGGATGCTGGGATGGTTGTTAATTGCAACTTAGGTACATATTGCACATTGTAGGTTGACTCTAGCACTTCCTTGGACCTCGTGTCATTTTCAGACAATGAGCATAGGTTCTAGTATGTCAAGGCCTATATGTTAATACCCTCGGATCGATCCGAAAGACTTCGGATTCATGTAACGAACCTGTGACGCCCCACTTCCCAGGGGGTCACCCATCCTAGAACTACTCTAGCTCTAGCACGCTTAACTCTCATGTTCCTCTTGGATCTTGCTACCATCCAAAATGCTATAGCCGGGTTAGAGATTTAGTCCTATTATATCATTTATATAGAGGACTAATCCAAATTCCGGGGGTGTCACATTCTTCCCCCCTTTAAGCCCTGACGTCCACGTCAGGCTCAAGCACACTCACAAGCACCAGGCGATGTGAGACTCGTCTCGCTAGCCTTAGCCGACCTTGTGAGGAGCTGCACTCCACTCACAATGGTCATTAGCCGGGGAGCCTCGCTCTACCCGCTATA
>CM055063.1:51140726-51210726 GCA_029204045.2 Tillandsia leiboldiana | reverse complement strand
TATATATGTATATATATATATATATATATGTACATATATATATATATATATGTATATATATACATATATATATATATATATACATATATATATATATATATATATACATATATATATATATATATATACATATATATATATATATATACATATATATATATATATATATATACATATATATATATATATATATATATATATATATATATATATATATATATACATATATATATATACATATGTTACATATATGTGTGTGTGTGTGTGTGTATCAAGATCATCTCGTATATATATATATATGTGTGTGTGTGTGTGTATCAAGATCATCTCATGCGACACACAAAAATTATTATTCTAATCTAATTAGAAAACGGGTTAGAATTTTTGTAATGACCCGGATCTCCGCAAAGCCTTCGCTGTGTGATCAGCGATTTCTGGAGGCTTTTTCGGTGTGTTGGAGGTGCCTGTGCGCAATTCGGACCTCGGGATTGGACCCAGCGTGAAATTTGGATTAAGAATACCTTTACGGATGCCTTTGACAAATTTTAGAAGCGGAATTTGGCAAAACGGACTTCGAATTTGGTCTCAGCGCGCGAAAATGATGAAAATTGGCTATTTACTGGTATTTTTCGGAGCCCGGATTCGCAAACACGAATTTCGAGGCAAAAGTTTCTGTTCCGGTGGCTGGGGCAGCGCCGGCGGCGGCGGCAGGCGGCGGAGCGCGGCGGCGCGGGCGCGGGCAGGAGTGGGCGCGGGCGCGGGCAGGCGCGGGCGGGGCGGCGCGGGCGCGGGCAGGCACGGCCGCGGGCGCGGTGTTCTGAGTTGGGTGTGCCACGTGGCAACTCCCCATTGCACACGCTGGGGACACGTGGCGGCTTTGGATTCGGCGGGTGCATCGGGTGCGTGCACCGGGCGCAGCGAGTGGAGGCGGTGACACGTGGCGCGCAGGGATTGGTCGGTCAACGCATGCGCGACAAGTGCGCGGGCGCGGTGCACGATGGACCGCCCGGGCCACGTGTCGCCCGCTCATTGGCGGGCGCAGTGACCCAGCGGATCCGGCGGGAACCGCGGCCCACGGTTCCCGTCGTCGACCGCGTCGCCACGCGCCGCGCCGCGATTGGTGGGCGCCCGTGCACCGGGTGCGCGGGGTGCTGAACAGGGTGACGTGGTGCGCCGAGGTGGTGTCGGGCGCGCACAGTAGCCGGCCTGGGCCGGATTCGGGCGCCCGAATCCGGGAATCTTAGTGGGCTGGGCTGGGCCTATTTATACCACTCATCGCTCTTTTTTTTTGCTTTTTCCGAGACTTAGAGAGGGATTGAGAGGGAGAGCCCATTTGAAAACTTGTTCCTCTTGATGTTGTTGATCTCGCTGTGGATCCCCTGGATTTTCGGAGGCTCGGTAACCGCGATCTTGGTTTTACAGTGCGCCTCAACGTTCCCCTTTTTCGGCCCGTTTTCGTCTCTTTTCAGTTCGAGAAGCCCTCTGTGCAGCACCGACGGAGTTTTTGGACGATTTTTGCGGCGTTGGTTTCACGAGAGGTAGGCCTTCGATTTCCATGTTGATCACCTGACTTTATTTTGAGTTCTTGGCACGTTTTACGAGGCATCTTTGAACCCCTTTTCTGCTGGTGGGTTTTCTAGCTAGATAGCGGAGACTTGTCGGATTTTTATCTCTGCACTCGGTTATCGGATTTCGACATGTGAGGACTCAATCGACATCTACGCTTCGTGAGGAACGCACTCGTATTTTTATCGGAAATTTTTGAGGACTCTTCAAAGGTGATAATTAAGCTTCTTTGGGACTGAGTTTCTGCAGGCTTGTGTTCGTGAAGGTTTTGGCTTACGGCGATGTTCTAATTGTTTCTTGACCTATAGGTGTCGGATTTGGACGTGCAAGTACTCGTTTCGATCGGCTCGCCACGAGGATCGCAATGGTTATTTTTCTGGAATTTTTCGAGTTTATCTCACAGGTGAAAATTATCCATTTTCAGGGCTGGTTGTATGGACAGGGCTTATTGTGCATTTCTTGGATTAATTGTACGCCGTTTGGGTTACCTTTGCAGTGTTTGCGGCGTGCCGTGTTTACCTGGAGTATGGGTGCATGTGGATCCGTGCTTCGCGATCGATGTGGGTGGTTGCTATATCCCTCTATTTCGACATGCTCACTAGGATTATTAGAGTGATTCCCCTGTGTTAGGATTATGGATTAACAATTGGGATTGGAACTATGCATGCTTGTTTGGATATATGGATATATTGTTAGCACTTACCCTAGCATGTGGAATTTACTGTCATATTGGGACAAGGTGATTTATTAGTGGGTGCTACGTGGGGATAATTGGACATGCATAGGTGGATCATGTGAGTAGTGGTTTATGTGAGATTCAGGATTGTTTCTACTCCTTATTTTTCCTTTTCAAATGAGAACACTTGCATGCTTGTATGGACATCTAGATAGGCCATCTTTTATTGCTACACTATCATGTTGGAACTTGATTTAGGAAAAACCATGTTTGCTTCTTTTCTCCTTTTCGTTAGTCAGGTGGTTCATGTTGCTCGGGTTCGAGCAGGGGTTTGGGATAGTGTAGCTGGGGCCTGGATTGTGGATTGTGGGTTTTGTGGCAACCGCGGATATTGGGCGGTTGACCGGAGGTCAGGGGTTGGACTTGATGTTAATCGGTAGAGTTCGCGACAACCGCGGGTATTGGGCGGTTGACCGGAGGTCGGTTGTTGTACCAGATTATGGGTTGTGGGGTATTGCGGCGACCGCGGACATTGGGCGGTCGACCGGATGTTTACTTGTGCATCAGATTGGGGATCGAATTTCTCTAGTGGATGGAGTTTCCCACTTTTTGAGTATTATTGTATTAGACTGGGGGATCGGGTTATCTTTAGTGGAGGGGTTTTTCCCACTATAACGACCCGGCCCACTAGCAATAATAACTCGTTGGGCCCAAACAACAGCCCAAAATGCTTAAGCCCAGTTATTATTGCTAGTGTCCATGTCTCATATAAACCCAATCACAATTCCATCCACATCCGATGTGGGACTATTGGGGGCGTCACAGACTCCCCCCGTTTAGGCCTGACGTCCTCGTCAGCCCAAAAACACACACAGCAGCCCAAGATCACCAGGCGATGTGAGACTCGTCTCGCTAGCCCTGTCATCTAGACCCAGGCTCAGCCGAGACTCGCCGCACACTTCCGGCTGGTTATTGGCTCTGATACCAAATGTAACGACCCGGCCCACTAGCAATAATAACTCGTTGGGCCCAAACCACAGCCCAAAATGCTTAAGCCCAGTTATTATTACTAGTGTCCAAGTCTCATATAAACCCAATCACAATTCCATCCACATCCGATGTGGGACTATTGGAGGCGTCACAGTTAAATGTAGCGACCCGGCCCACTAGCAATAATAACTCGTTGGGCCCAAACCACAGCCCAAAATGCTTAAGCCCAGTTATTATTACTAGTGTCCAAGTCTCATATAAACCCAATCACAATTCCATCCACATCCGATGTGGGACTATTGGAGGCGTCACAGACTCCCCCCGTTTAGGCCTGACGTCCTCGTCAGCCCAAACACACACACAGCAGCCCAAGATCGCCAGGCGATGTGAGACTCGTCTCGCTAGCCCTGTCATCTAGACCCAGGCTCAGCCAAGACTCGTAACACACTTCCGGCTGGTTGTTGGCTCTGATACCAAATGTAACGACCCGGCCCACTAGCAATAATAACTCGTTGGGCCCAAACAACAGCCCAAAATGCTTAAGCCCAGTTATTATTGCTAGTGTCCATGTCTCATATAAACCCAATCACAATTCCATCCACATCCGATGTGGGACTATTGGGGGCGTCACAGACTCCCCCCGTTTAGGCCTGACGTCCTCGTCAGCCCAAACACACACACAGCAGCCCAAGATCACCAGGCGATGTGAGACTCGTCTCGTTAGCCCTGTCATCTAGACCCAGGCTCAGCCGAGACTCGCCGCACACTTCCGGCTGGTTATTGGCTCTGATACCAAATGTAGCGACCCGGCCCACTAGCAATAATAACTCGTTGGGCCCAAACCACAGCCCAAAATGCTTAAGCCCAGTTATTATTACTAGTGTCCAAGTCTCATATAAACCCAATCACAATTCCATCCACATCCGATGTGGGACTATTGGAGGCGTCACCCCCAATAGTCCCACATCGGATGTGGATGGAATTGTGATTGGGTTTATATGAGACATGGACACTAGCAATAATAACTGGGCTTAAGCATTTTAGGCTGTGGTTTGGGCCCAACGAGTTATTATTGCTAGTGGGCCGGGTCGTTACATTGGATGCGATCATACCAGGACTAAAGCACCGGATGTCTGTGACGCCTCCAATAGTCCCACATCGGATGTGGATGGAATTGTGATTGGGTTTATATGAGACTTGGACACTAGTAATAATAACTGGGCTTAAGCATTTTGGGCTGTGGTTTGGGCCCAACGAGTTATTATTGCTAGTGGGCCGGGTCGCTACATTTGGTATCAGAGCCAATAACCAGCCGGAAGTGTGCGGCGAGTCTCGGCTGAGCCTGGGTCTAGATGACAGGGCTAGCGAGACGAGTCTCACATCGCCTGGTGATCTTGGGCTGTGTGTGTGTTTGGGCTGACGAGGACGTCAGGCCTAAACGGGGGGAGTCTGTGACGCCCCCAATAGTCCCACATCGGATGTGGATGGAATTGTGATTGGGTTTATATGAGACATGGACACTAGCAATAATAACTGGGCTTAAGCATTTTGGGCTGTGGTTTGAGCCCAACGAGTTATTATTGCTAGTGGGCCGGGTCGTTACACCCACTTCGATCATTGTCGTGATCCAGTCCTGCTACAGTGAGATATTGAGACATGGTTACTGTACTTGTGAGATATGGTTACTTTACTTTTGTGGGTCGCTCCTCTCGAGTGCCACCCCGGAGTAGGCGATTTACACGTCGGCCAGTGAGTGCCAAACTGTGAGTGTCAGCCAGTGAGTGCCAGACAGTGAGTATCGGTAGTGAGTACCGATTTGTGAGCAGATACTTGAGACAGTTTGAGCAGGTAGTACCGATTTTTACTGGTGGATGGATTGGGTGTCTTTGGGACGGTTGGTTACTGATGCATACATTCGGTTATTCTATTTTGGGATTCCATTTAGAGGCATAGTTGTGGTAGCTTCATTTTCCTCATCAGTTCTGTTATAGTTTACCACTTCTTCTTTACCCTTTTTGCCTCTAGTAGACCTAGTGGGGGCGTCGGAGTTTGAGGCTTTACCCACTTGGGGAGGCTACTGGTTTTTCTGTAGTTCTCACCCCCATTTGTTTTTTCCTCTTTTCTTCCCCTTGTTTTGCAGTGTCACTTGCGGGAGCTGCTGGGCTTTCAGCGGCTGATCGAGGAGAGAGGACGGCTGAGTAGATAGATCAGATGGCAAGATGAGAAAGTTAGCTGGACTGTTGATGTACCCTTCTTCCTCAGACGATTGTACCTTACTTTTGGGTCTGGCTTTAGCCAGCTGTTTGTATTTTTTTGGGTGAGTTGGGAGTGACAGATGTATTATTTTTACAGATGTACTGTATTTTATTTCCAGCTTCAATCTGAGATGTATTAGTTCTTAGTTCAGCTCTGTTTTATGCTCTTTATTATTATCTCTTATATCTGAGCAGGTTACTGGCGCTTCGTGTACGCGGGAAATTCTGTGTGCACGGTGGATCTGTAGATGGGCCCGGGTTCTAGTTTACACCCGGGACGTGATAATTTCAACCTTTGCTGATTACCTAAATTGTATATCAGTTGATATTGGATCTAAACTTCCGATCCTTTGAGCCGCACAACTGTCCGGCCTCTATGTGTATCCACACAAGGCTACTCCGGGATCTGTGCTTCACACAATATAATCTCGAAACTCCTTTCTTGATTTCCTGTATCAATGTGGAGAAAAATTAATTCTCAAATTGTGCTAGCAATTTCAAGAGAATTAATTATAATATAGAAACCAATGATTGTAGGAAGACTTCTCTCTGATGATTAAAGAGAATTCTATATGATTAGAAGAAGTTTCTCTCTTTTACCTCATATTTTTCTTCATATGATTTCTATCTTATTGGGGGAGATTACTCCTCCCTTTTATAGGCTTATGAGTCATAAATGAGAGGATAGTAAACTCCTCTCATTCATTGGGCAGGATGAAACAAAAGGTGGGAGAGAAACTGGCCCCTAATAAATGGCCTATGAGAAAATGAAAACTCTTTCCTTCACTTAATATCAAGTAATAAGTAGAAGAGTTTTCCTTTATTAATGAATGCATAGCATTTCTTTCTCTCGTTTGATTGCATCTTTAGCAAATAAGTTTTATACTAAATCAATTTTAGTGTTCGGTTTTACTCTCTCTCTCTCTCTCTCTCTCTATATATATATATATATATATATATATATATAGGGAAATGATACTTGTACACCCATTTCGGGGTGTATATCACACACCCCACCCATCCAATGGGTGGGGTGTGATGATGGGTCAATCGATGTGACCCGTAAAAGATATCGCCACCATTAAAATGGTGGAGGTGTATGATATACACCCCTTCGGGGTGTACATGTAGCATTGCTCATATATATATATATATATATATATATATATATATATATATATATATATATATATATATATATATATATATATATATATATTTTGCTAATCAGCTTAATAAATAAATTTTTACTTTGCTATTAATAATTATTTTGCTAACCAGCTTAGCAAATAAATTTTTACTTTGCTATTTTAGTAATAATAATAATAATAAATTGGAGACATCTATACAATACATTAAAGGGGGAAGCCTAAACTATTTGGAAGCCTTCCCGCATTTTCCGTCTGAGACGTTCCATCACATTTACTGTTCCGTACTTCTGAAGAGACAATTCGGGCCCTTTCTCTTCTCTCTCTCTCTTCATATTACAATAATTATTTTGCTAATCAGCTTAATAAATAAATTTTTACTTTGCTATTAATAATTATTTTGCTAACCAGCTTAGCAAATAAATTTTTACTTTGCTATTTTAGTAATAATAATAATAATAAATTGGAGACAATGCGCAATCTATACAATACATTAAAGGGGGAAGCCTAAACTATTTGGAAGCCTTCCCGCATTTTCCGTCTGAGACGTTCCATCACATTTACTGTTCCGTACTTCTGAAGAGACAATTCGGGCCCTTTCTCTTCTCTCTCTCTCTTCTCTCTCTCTCCCTCTATCTCTCCCTCCGCTCTGACCTACCTCCCCACCGACTCCGTCGCGAAGCCCGTCCTGTTGCGGAGTTGCCGCGGCATGGCGTTCTTACCAACTCCGCCGCGGACCCTGTCCTGCTCTTCTTGTGGAGTTGGTGTCCTGTTGCGGAGCTGCCGCCGCGGCATAGCGTTCTCACCAACTCCGCCGTGGAGCCTGTCGTGCTCCTCTTGCGGAGTTGGTGTATAAAGTGTGAACGCTTCCTATGTAGCTTTTTAACACCTTATACGGAGCCTCAAATGCATCGGATCGCTTCGTGTGTGCGCCTCCTCTTTTCCCCTCTCTATAAATAGCATCGTCACTCTCTTTAATTTGTTCATCTTAATTACACCTTGCTTCGTAAGTTATCTCCGCACCAAAATTTCCCACAAAATTGAGATTTTGAAGGGGTTTTTCAGGCATTTAAAATCTCAAATTCTCCTGAAGTTTCGATCTTTTTAAGCTTTTAGTATTTTGGGTATAACTTTTCTTTAAACTTAGAATTTGTGCTTTGTGAGATTTGAAGTAGCTGTTATTCTCCTATGATAAGAGTAATGATCGGGATTTACAAAGGTTTCATCTTGTGAAAATATTGCTTCGTTTTGGAGAAAGTTAGCATTGAGAAAAGCTTCTATTTTTTGGATATTCCAAATCTTCAATAGGTACTGTGCTGGAACATAGACGCAGCTCTTCTTTTTTTTTGTTTTTTTGTCTCATTATTTTTAAGATTTAAAATTCAAACTGCTCAAAAGTGTTACAATAAGACACTTTTTTCCATAAAAAAAAAAAAGAACAAAAAAAGGAAAGAAAAAAGGGTGTAGCTTCAGGTGCAGTAAGATGACTTCGATGACTCTGCCTCCGGGTTTCCGGTTCCTTCCTACGGATAACGAATTGGTGGGATACTACTTGAAGAGAAAAGTAGACGGTGTCGAGATCGAGCTCGACGTAATTTCGGTGGTCGATTTGTATAAGTTCGAGCCGTGGGAGTTACCAGGTAATGTGATTACAACAACATTAGCTTTTGTATAATCTTCAAATCTGCATATGGAACCATTCATATATAGAACATCTTAATCATATTATTGTGTACTGAACTTAGGTAAAGCTACTGGAGAAATAGGCTTTTCAACTTATTATGATTTTGCTTCGGCTAGCAATTTTGTACAATTATGACCTATTTTGTTTGCAATTTTTGGTTATTAATTCACCTTAGGAAAATGAATTCAGCTTAAGATGTCATTGTATCTTTGTAAATTGAAGAATTCTTTGGTTCTGCCTTTCTTGTGTTTCTTTCGTCTAGGATTTCTGATAGGCTATGTTAGTTATTGAATACTTTTCCAGTATAAAAAAAAAATGTTGAATTAGTTAAGAAGATGCAGTGGTGAGCTTATCTCTTGAACTCTTCTTCGTGATCATTTAAGATGCATTTCAAGTTCATTTACTATTGTGGAGCAAGGAGGGTTTACTTTGAGTTAATTATTAAGTTGTTGTACAGATCTGATCCTTCAAGAATTGTTGTGCTGAAGTGCCCAATGGACTTGATTCCATATGTTTGTTTTATCTGTTTCAGAATATAATTGTCTTATGTTGTAATATAAATGTTGTACTATTCTAACCAACAAACTGCCTCTTATTGAATACTAGGACTTCAAGTTCGACGAATTGGAGGAAGTGCTGCGCTACTATCCGCAGGGTTACCATGGAGTCGACAAAGAGGGAAGACCCGTATACATAGAAAGGCTCGGGAAAGCCGAACCCAATAAGCTTATGAACATCACGACGGTGGATCGCTACATAAAGTATCATGTTCAGGAGTTCGACTGCTTCAGTTTTCAACTTTCTGCCTTTTGAAACCATGGAGTCGACGATCAGGTGGTTTCCATTGCTCCTTTCTATCTCACTACCTGTAGATGTGGTTACCTATGATCTTCTACAATATTCTGTCAGATCCTGGTTCCTTTTCCTGCTTAGTGATATTGCTAAGATTTTGTCTTATGTGGAAATAACTGACTCAGGAGTAAGGCCCCTGAGATTTAACCCTCCATACGAGGGGTATGCATTATTTGAAACTGAATTAGTGAACTGAATGTTTCATCTCATTTGATTGTTTTACTTGAAGGAAAAGGTTCCATTTTGTTCTGTTTGATGACCTATTTTGTTTGCAATTTTCGGTTATTAATTCACCTTAGGAAAATGAATTCAGCTTAAGAAAATGCAAACCTGATGGACTGAATAACCCAACGACATATTAGTTATTCAAAAATTTTGGTATATGCTGTTTTATTTAGTTCCAAAATCTTTCTGTTTGGTTTGGTTTCAAAAGGCAGAAAGTTGAAAACTGAAGCAGTTCGCATGGTTACCATGGAGTCGACAAAGAGGGAAGACCCGTATACATAGAAAGGCTCGGGAAAGACGAACCCAATAAGCTTATGAACATCACGACGGTGGATCGCTACATAAAGTATCACGTTCAGGAGTTCGAGAGAGCCCTGCGTGATAGGTTTCCCGCGTGTTCGGTTGTAGCAAAGAGACACATCGATTCAACAATCACTATTTTGGTTGTGGACGGTGTGGTATGACAAGGCCCTTTGATCTTATGAAATGTCTTTCATTTGTTAGGAGAACACCAAGATATTTGAATCGTTTGTAATTAGTTGCTCCTTTTGGTACCATTATGTTCTTTTTTTTCCCACTTACATGAATCTTCTCATTTTCTATTTGGTTAAAGGCACTTGGGGATGATTTCTTTAATTTTGCTATTGCCAAATTAATTGTTTGGAAACTGTATATTTGTTGGGTTTGTTTGACAGCGAAAATGAAAATGTAGCAGTAACTTATCTTTTGCGTCTTCATATTTCATAGAATGACGAGTTTGGTGATCAAACAACAATGACAGAACTAATAAGTTTATCCCTAAGTGCCTTTAACCATATAGAATAAGCACTAGGTTGTCGCCTTTGGTTTCTGCAATTAGCATTTTCTGAGATTCTCGTGCCAATCACACTGCAGGGTCTGAAGAACTTCAGCAGAACAGCTAGAGAAATGTTGCTCAAAATGCAGAAAATAGATAGTGACTACTATCCCGAGGTACTTAAATTGTACAATATATATATATGTATATATATATATATATATATATATATATATATATATATATATATATATATATATATATATATATATATATATTTCCCGTGCTTATTGTTTGTTTGTTGGTTCATACGACAAACAGTGCAGTAGAGGATCCTGCAGTATCAACAAGAACTTAAAATGGTATGGCAAAAATGCTGTTCATACATTTGGTCGATTCTACTGTTTGTGTTGTTGCTATCTTTTGCTTCATTAAATTGTAATTGAGCCAAAAAAAATTGTCTCTAGAACTCGAGCAGGCCCTATGTTTTCTTAAAAGTTTTTTAGTTGCACTATGGAATCATTAGTGTCAAAATTGACTAGCAAGGTTACAGCAAAATAATCACCCTAGAACACTAATGAAATATGCTTACCACTCTTCATTTGGTATATTTACATGTATTTGTTATAACTAGGTAAATTACTCAAACTGATTAATAGAGAAAATGCTGGCACTAATTGAGAAATGTTGGAACAATAAATCTTACGATTGGGAGTTTATAGGCATTATTGGATTCAGACACTTCTCACTTGAGCCAGCAGGACGTAGTTGATGTAGGTTTATGAGTTGGGCCGATATTGTAATCTATATGAATTCCTTTTTTTCCTCCACCAACCACCCACTAAACCCAGTAAGTGTTTCTCCTCCAAAGTTCCGACAAAAGTCCAAAACCAGTTATACCAAAAAGATCAACCTGAAAATGAAGAACATGCAGTTTTAACTCCTTCCGCACATACTCAGAATGACATATTTGGAGAAATATCTCCCTCGGCAATGTCACGTTCTAGGTATAGCTAATTTCTTTTTCTCTCTACATGATCTTCCATGAATGAAATACCATGTTCCAATTACTAATATACTATGTTGGCTTTTATCAGATTGTCTACAAATGTTGCTGAATTAGCTTCAGGCAAAAAACGTTTTAGGTAAATTTGTGGAACCAACCTCCCTTTGAGTTATCTTTTCACCATAAAATTTTTTATTTTTTGTTAACTTTCCGTCTGTTGACATTGCAGACACACAGAACATGAGGTACCATCGACCAGCAAGAAATAATTAGTCTTTTGTTAATGAACAATTAATATATGTAGTAATTATACTTTTGTACTCCAAAAAGTTAAAATGATACTATTAGTTAATAAATAATTAATATATATAATAATTATACTTTTGTACTTCTTTCTGCTAATTTATAATATTGAGAACCTTATAATATATAACATATTTTTATCTTTATAAATATTTTATTATTTATTATTTATTAATTATTAATATTAATTTAGTGTAAATTTGTTCGTCCGCTTTAACTTGTGAGAACTTTACAGCGGCAAATCAGAAGTTGAGGCGTGTCTTATCACGTACAGCAAAACAATGTCGTCCGTCTGCGAATGGAGATTTTGTGTAGAAATTTTGTTAAAAGGTGCAACGAGTGCTTTCAGCAGTACATGTTAGGTTGACTGCTTTTTTTCAACAATTTTATAAAAATAATATTTTAAATATATTTTTTATATATTTTTTTTATTATTTAAAAATACTATTATTAATAAATTTTTATCAGAGTTAAAAAATTTAAAATATTTATTTTATTCTTAACTCGAGGGCAAATAAAAATAGTGGGTGACAATAAAAAAATATATTTAAAAATATAAAAAGTTAATTATGATAGAAGATATATTTGAAAAAATAAAATAGTAATTTTAAATTTAAAATGATAAAAATATTTTAAATATTAAAATTTTAAATTAAATAAATAAAAATATTTAAAAAATAATTTTAATATTAGATTTTTAAATAGAATAAATAAAAAAATCAAAATTTTCTCAAAAATATAAAAGCATTTGCCCTAAAAATTTTTGGCCACGTTGGGGACCGCCACCCGCTCTTTATTTCTTAAAGATTATATTTAAGATGCAAGATTATTATTATTATTATTATCATTATTATTATCGCAACTGGTTAGCTTATAATATCATGGACTTTGCTACCTATATATTTGGAATGGAGTGTATATCATACATCCCACCCTATTCAAGGGGTGGGGACTTATTCATCGGTCACTTTAAGTGACCGGTGGAATTCACCCACCCTTTAATAGGATGGGGTATATGATATAAATCCCATTCGGGGTGTATACATAGCATTTTTCTAATATCATTTAGGCCAAATATTTGATAATAATTTTTTAGAATAATATTTTATATATTTTTCAAAAATTTAATTAAAAGTATTTTATTGATCTTTGAAGGACCAAAATAGACTTATTCATTTAAAAAATATTTATCAAATATCATAATTTTAGAATAAATTTAAAAATTTTAAATAGTAGTAAGGGTAAATAAAAAAAAAAAGGGCCCCTAAATTCTTTTTAAGATAAATTGAGAAATAAAAAATATATTTTAGAATTTTTAAATTTTATTCTCAAATAAACATCTTGAATAAAAAAAAATAATAAAAAGTAAACAAAATATGATACCAAATTAGGCCTATATCTTTATTTCTTTATTTCTTTATAGAAATACAAAACTGAGTAATTATGGGCTCCTATACTTTCGAACTTTCGTACGGAAATTTTGGTATTTATAAGTTATTTTCAATGATGGAATATTTAATTTGACGATCGGTCTAATTAAATTTAATTTATGTTAGAATAATATTCAAAATTTTTAAAATTATCAATAAATATTTTTATTAATTTATTATTAATTTTAATTTATTTAATTTTATTGATTCTCATTTATTATTATTTAATTCTTATTAATTTTTTAATTAATTTTGAATGTTTTTTTTGCACTCAATGTGGGTTTTAATTGCTCTCATCATGGTGATGTGAATGTTGGACAATATTCACCTTACACCTATATATATATAGTGTTGTATACATGTTTACATATATATATACACACACTTATACACATATACAAGTAATTGATTTTTAGTTCGATTTTATTTTCTTATATTGTTTTACTATCGGGTGTTGAAAGAAACTTCGTCAACCTCTTCCGCGGTCGTGCTCGTAGGAAGGGGAGTTCCGGTCGTACCTTGGGGTGGTATCTCCGATTAATCCGCACAAAGGACGAAAATACGCCTTAGGGCAGTGCCTCGCACGCTTCCGAATCAATTTTATTTCGGTTTATTTTTATCTACAATTTCTGAAATTTTTATAGCGATTAAAGATAAGTTCTGTTATTCAAATTTAAACATAAACTAGTTAGATAATTTAATCACAAACAGATTTAGTGCGATTATTTTTCAACAGTCTAAGGCGTAAATCCGATTTGTTTGTGATTAAATATAACGAGTGCTAATCAGAAAAAATATTGCATATTATATATAATTTTGTTGTCAACTTATTAGTATGTTTAACAATAAAATTTAAACATATTGGAATTAGTATTTTAAAATTTTAATTGCATATAGATTATTGTAATTTATTTACTCTCTTTTATTGACTTTAAAAATATATATATAAAAAATAAATTTTATTTATTGTTTTTAACTACAGTAAAAATATATAGAAAAAAATTTTATTTACTGTTTTTAACTACAGTAAAAAATATATATAAAATAAATTTTATTTACTGTTTTTAGCTACAGTAAAAATATATATAAAATAAATTTTATTTACTATTTTTAGCTACAGTAAAAATATATAGAAATATATATATATATATATATATATATATATATATATATATATATATATATATATATATATATATATATATATATATATATATATATATATATATATGGGGTAATTTCCTACGTACCCCTAAAAATTTTCCTGTTTTCAGATTTACCCCTCTTAGAAGGCTAATATTAAAACTATCCTTCTTACGTTCCAACTTCTTTCCAAAATATCCCTGAAGTTAAACTCTGTTAGTGTACCGTTTGGAACTGCCGTTATCTGTGTGTAATTACTATTTTGTCCTTTCAAATATACCCTAAACCCTAAAACTCTAAACCCCTAAACCCCTAAACCCTAAAACCCTAAACCCTAAACCCTAAAACCCTAAACCCTAAACCCTAAAACCCTAAAAAATTCTAAATCCTAAACCCTAAAACCCTAAACCCTAAACCCTAGAACCCTAAAAAATCCTAAACCCTAAAACCCTAAATCCTAAACCCTAAAATTCTAAAAAATCCTAAACCCTAAATCCTAAATCCTAAACCCGGGCAAAATAGGTATATCTGATAGTTTTCAACTCCGATTATTATTTAACTCTAGTTTAACCCTAGTTAACTTAACAAAGGGAAACG
This sequence comes from Tillandsia leiboldiana, assembly GCA_029204045.2. Classification (NCBI taxonomy): domain Eukaryota; kingdom Viridiplantae; phylum Streptophyta; class Magnoliopsida; order Poales; family Bromeliaceae; genus Tillandsia; species Tillandsia leiboldiana. The sequence goes on along the minus strand of CM055063.1, from coordinate 51,196,055 downwards.
GTAGGGGTATTTTTAATAACGGTGGAACATATGAAGGGTATATTGGAAAGAAAAAAATAAGAGGGGTAAATCAGATATTTCTTCATATTTTAGGGGTACACAGGCAATTATCCCTATATATATATATATATATATATATATATATGTAGAGTTATTAATCCCAAAGGATCTAAATAGGTACTATCAAACAACTAGAGGGGGGGGTGAATAGGTGTAATACTTAAAAACTCAATCTCAGTGCAAAATAAAAACCAATGCGGAAAATAAAAACAGCACACCGAGATATACGTGGAAACTCCAATCCAGGAGAAAAACCACGGGACCAACACGCAATAACAATCCACTAAGAATAGAAGAATAACAAGGTGATTACCGACTCCACGGACTCAAACCCCTCCTTCAGCTTCTTCGGACCTTGCGCTGACCGGTTGGATATCCACGCAATAACAATCCCTAAGAAAAGAAGAATAACAAGGTGATTACCGTCTCCACGGATTTAACCCCTCCTTCAATTTCTTGGACCTCGCGCTCCACCGTTTTGCCCGTCCACTGCTCACGTTCGAATCCACGAACGCACGCTTCGAATCCACGAAACGCCTTTAGCACACCGAATCCACGATGCCACGTCGAATCCACGACGCAAACTCAGTCGATAAGAATATTGACTTCGATGGTGATCCTCTGCTTAGATTCTCATTGAGGAACCGTAGAAGAAATCTCTAAGCAAAGATTAGATCAATTCGACAAAAGATATGTTCTTGAAAGAACCATCGAATTGACCTAAAAGAGGCTATGAAGAAGATCGATAAAAACCTAGCCTCTAGGGTTGCTCTCAAGTGTTTTATAAATTGATCGGCCGTAGCTCCCACGTTTTTGAGAAACCCTAAACGTCTATTTATAGTTTAGAAACCTTTGGAAAGAGATAAGAATCAAAAACATACCTTATCTGGAAATTTTCAGGACGGCGATCCGGATCGGATTTACTGCGATCCGGATCGTCGTAACGAGATTGACGATTCCAGAAATACCATGGTTCGGGATCCGGATTGCAAGGTCCGATCCGGATCGTTCATGCAATTCAGCAAAGTCCCATGTTCGGGATCCGGATCGGAATGGCCTAGGATCCGGATTGAAATTGCCAATGAACAAGTACCCTTCGAGATCCGGATTGCAAGATCTGATCCGGATCCTGAACATGTCCCATGTCCAGTTTTTGATTTTTATGCAAATAAAAGTTCATCCAAGTGTTTCTACACTATAAGAAAGTATTCGGATCACCACAATTATTTAGTTAAACATACCTGATCCTCTTGAATACTTTCTTCTTGAGATTGATGTAACTGATCCACAATTCTTCAACTTCAATCTTCAAGACTCAAGACACTGAGTGTCAACTTGAGCTCTTGTTGAGTCTTCTCTAAATCTTTGATTGCTGATTGACAATTTGATCCCTTTAAGACTCCGACTCAACTCACTGACTTGACTCACGAAATATGCCAACACCAAAATGCCGTAACAATCTCCCCCTTTGGCAATTTCGGGACAAAACCCAAAAATACATAAAAGCGCTCAAGTCACTCATCTTAAACCAAAAAGTCGAAATTCAATGTTATCACCAAAACATTGATTTTCTTTGCGTGAAAGATCCAATAAATACAAAATTACATTTGAACCAAACAGTCCTAGAACATACTCTATGACTTAGGACTTGGAGTCTTAAAGTGATGTAATTCCTGCAAAACAAAACTCCAAACGAAATCAAACGTTAGTCGTTAGAAATTACAATCCTACATTTGATCCGTCTTCCTTTTGGTTCTTTTGTTTTTCTGCTCTTTCAATTTTTTCTTTGTCTCCCCCTATCTTGAGCATCTCTGTTCTCCCCCTTTGTGATACGATCATCATTTTCCGTTCTCCCCCATTTTTCCATTTTCGTTTCGTTTATCCTCTCTTGATGATCTTATCTCCGTCATTTCTCTTCTCCCCCTTTTTGTCACAAATTGTCAAACAGTGAACATACTAGACAAAAGGAAATTACAAACAAAATTAGTTCATGGAGAAAGAGAGATAAAAGCTCAATTCTGGTATATAACAAAAATGCAGATTTCGTACCGGTACCAGAAAGCAAAAATCAAATAATTTCTTGAAACAAATCCAGATTTTGAAATAATTGAATTGCCGATTTGTATTCCATCAAGAAAACAATTTAAGTGCTTGAAAATAATATGAGATCACATAGATGTCATTCAATCCAATTAATTTTACAAAAATTAAAAAGATTTACTCCGAAATCATGAAAAATAAAGGTAAAACATTATAAACCGTTTTTCATGTTATATTCATCAAACACAAGTCATCAAAAATAATCTTGAGATCCAAAGTCTATCAAGATGTAACGGATGTACAAAGATGACTTACAGAGATTTCCAAATGACATCAATTTGATTTCTTACCCTTTCAAATTTGAGATAAGCACTAAAATACCTAAGGGAGGCTCTTTGAGCATCTTTCAACTATCCCACCTTATACCAACCAGGAGATTATTCAAAATATAAGAGCTTTGCATATAAATCTCCAAATGCTTCAACTAAAGATTTTCTCATAAAATACTATCAAGCATCCATAACATGTGGTAGCTTCACACACAAACCGGACGACCGGGGTGGCAGCTCTTTCCAGCATGTGGTGGTAGTTTTCACACTCCTTTCGGATGTAACTCTTTCCACATCTTTTGCAAATTATTTCAATACCCTTGTAAGAATGCAATCTCTTACGTGAAAGAATTATATCCCAAATTTTAGTCTATCGGTTGTCTCACGTTTATCACAATGAATTCACACAACCGAGATAGATTAAGCATCTAAAGATCACACATGATTTCTAAAATTTGATGCTTATAATATCAAAAACTCCTATAATGAAGTATCTTCAAGATTATGATTATGGAGTAAAGTTGATAATCCAAATAAAATTAAAATGGAGTGATTGAAAGCGAAAACCCTTTTTATTCAATGCACTTGTTCGTTAAAATCCTTTTGTTTAAACAAAGCATAAAAACGAAGAGCATTGAAAAACATGTAATGCAAAGATTAAGAAAGATATGAAGGGAAAACCAATCAAAGCATTACATATAGTCATAAGCTATTTAGAACTTAAGACAAGGAAAGATATCACCTTTCCGAATCCAAAATTGTCGAATTCTGGGTTGTCTTGATTCATTGTGGTTGGGAGATGATAGCTTTGACTGTTGATCCACCTTAGGTCTTTGCCTCGCAGTGATCCACTTGTATGATTGATGATGTGGCTCGGACCTTTGGTGGGTTGAGTGAACTCCTTTGACTTGATGTGTCTTTTGATTCCGTTGAGTTCGCTCCGTAGATGAAGTTGCCGAAGAATTCTTCTTTCTCTTTTTCGGGCACGTCTTCACCAAATGTCCTTCAAGTCCACAAAAGTGACAAGTTCTTCCTTTCAATTTGAATGTGGAACTTGAAGCATGCACAGTTTGGTCCTTTTTGAATCCCAAACTAACCTTTCTTGTTTGACCTAATCCGCACATACAATCTAGTTTCTTGGAAACGGTTGAAAGCCTTTGTATGTCGGATTTGAGTTCATGAACTTGCTTGGTCAAAGCTTGGTTGGTGACATGTATTTCCTCAAACTGCTTTTCAAGAAAATCAATCTTGTTAATATGTGATTTAGCGTTTGTCTCCGATTGGTTTCGCTCTTCTTGAAGGATTTTATTGTTTTCCAATAAACGTTCTCGTTCCTCCTCGAGATCATGAAGTTTTATCTTTAAAGCATGATTCTCGTTTTGATCTTCAAGTCGTTGCTTTCTCAACTTCTTGATATGTTTGGCCATCTTCTTAGATTCCGCAAGAAGTTGTTGATATGCCTCAACGAGTTCTTCCTCGTCCGACTCCCCCTCACTTGATGACTCTCCGCCGGTTGTTGATGTTTCATACAAAATCAAAGGAGTAGAGTTTGTGACTAATGATGATAAACAATTATTAGAAGAGGGAAAATGAGAGGCATGAGAAGCAACGATTTTTTCCTCTTTACTTGAGGTCGATTCATTAGAAGTAGAATCGTCCCAAGTTTTTGCTTGCAAAGCCTTCTTTTTATATGATTTCTTAGAAGGACAATCCATTGAAAAATGGCCGTAGCCTTTGCATCGATAGCATTGGATTTCCCCTTCGAAATCATCTTTTTCTTTTTCTTTAGAAGGTTTTGCAAAGCTTTTGAGTTTAGAGGATTTAGAACCCGATGATCCTTTAGAAGATTTCGTGGATGAAGATCCATCGGTTCGATTCTTCCAAAACTTCCGACGAAATTTCTTTACGATCCGCGCCAATTGTTCTTCAAAATCGGCAAAAGAGATTTCATCGTCGGAACTTGATTCGCTATCTTCTTCCTTTGTTGATTTGAATGCAATACCTGTAAGCTTAGAAGAAGACTTGGAAGAAACTTGATTAGTAGGAAAAGTCATTTCATAAGTTTGCAAAGCACCTACTAATTCCTCTATACTCATCTCATCCGGATGACTAACGGTTTCAATGGCGGTAACCTTTGCCCTAAACCGTTCCGGAAGAGTCCGAAGTATCTTTCTTACAATTTTCGACTCCGGGATCTTTTCTCCTAAATTAGCACATGTATTTATTACATCTTGAAGTCTAGTGTAATAATCTGTAAACAATTCATGCTCTTCCATATGAATAGAGTCAAATTGACTTGTAAGCATCTGGAGCTTTTGAATTTTTACAAGATTAGTACCCTCATGTGTAATTTTGAGAATATCCCAAATTTCCTTTGCGGTTTCACACGCGGAAATTCGTGTGAACTCAGTCGAGGAAAGAGAGTTAAAAAGAGCGTTCATACCTTTCCCATTGTAAGAAGATCTTTCAAATTCCTCTTTGGACCATCTAGAGCGAGGTTTTGGGGTAGTAGAATTTCCTACTTCCTCAACAGGATGCACCCAACCGTATTCCACGGATTGCCATACCCGCTCATCAATTGCGATGAGAAAAGCCCTCATCCGCACTTTCCAATAAGCATAATTAGTCCCATCAAAAAGAGGAGGTCTATAAATATTACCACTTTCACCCAACATGATAGATACACCTAAAACCCGCTCCGATACCACTTGTAGAGTTATTAATCCCAAAGGATCTAAATAGGTACTATCAAACAACTAGAGGGGGGGGTGAATAGGTGTAATACTTAAAAACTCAATCTCAGTGCAAAATAAAAACCAATGCGGAAAATAAAAACAGCACACCGAGATATACGTGGAAACTCCAATCCAGGAGAAAAACCACGGGACCAACACGCAATAACAATCCACTAAGAATAGAAGAATAACAAGGTGATTACCGACTCCACGGACTCAAACCCCTCCTTCAGCTTCTTCGGACCTTGCGCTGACCGGTTGGATATCCACGCAATAACAATCCCTAAGAAAAGAAGAATAACAAGGTGATTACCGTCTCCACGGATTTAACCCCTCCTTCAATTTCTTGGACCTCGCGCTCCACCGTTTTGCCCGTCCACTGCTCACGTTCGAATCCACGAACGCACGCTTCGAATCCACGAAACGCCTTTAGCACACCGAATCCACGATGCCACGTCGAATCCACGACGCAAACTCAGTCGATAAGAATATTGACTTCGATGGTGATCCTCTGCTTAGATTCTCATTGAGGAACCGTAGAAGAAATCTCTAAGCAAAGATTAGATCAATTCGACAAAAGATATGTTCTTGAAAGAACCATCGAATTGACCTAAAAGAGGCTATGAAGAAGATCGATAAAAACCTAGCCTCTAGGGTTGCTCTCAAGTGTTTTATAAATTGATCGGCCGTAGCTCCCACGTTTTTGAGAAACCCTAAACGTCTATTTATAGTTTAGAAACCTTTGGAAAGAGATAAGAATCAAAAACATACCTTATCTGGAAATTTTCAGGACGGCGATCCGGATCGGATTTACTGCGATCCGGATCGTCGTAACGAGATTGACGATTCCAGAAATACCATGGTTCGGGATCCGGATTGCAAGGTCCGATCCGGATCGTTCATGCAATTCAGCAAAGTCCCATGTTCGGGATCCGGATCGGAATGGCCTAGGATCCGGATTGAAATTGCCAATGAACAAGTACCCTTCGGGATCCGGATTGCAAGATCTGATCCGGATCCTGAACATGTCCCATGTCCAGTTTTTGATTTTTATGCAAATAAAAGTTCATCCAAGTGTTTCTACACTATAAGAAAGTATTCGGATCACCACAATTATTTAGTTAAACATACCTGATCCTCTTGAATACTTTCTTCTTGAGATTGATGTAACTGATCCACAATTCTTCAACTTCAATCTTCAAGACTCAAGACACTGAGTGTCAACTTGAGCTCTTGTTGAGTCTTCTCTAAATCTTTGATTGCTGATTGACAATTTGATCCCTTTAAGACTCCGACTCAACTCACTGACTTGACTCACGAAATATGCCAACACCAAAATGCCGTAACAATATATATATATATATATATATATATATATATATATATATATATATATATATATATATATATATATATATATACTGTTTTGCTACAATACAATAAAAGAAAATTTTATAAAATAAATAAATACTATTTTTTTTATTACTACAGTATATTTATTTTGCTACTGTAATCTTATTTTTTTAAAAAAAATAATTTACTGTTTTAATTAATATAATTGCTACCGTAATAAAAAAAAATATAAATAAATAAATAAAATTACTGTTTTAATTATTATTATCCGATAGTAAATATATATATATATATAGTAAATATATATATATATATATATATATATATATATATATATATATATATATAATAGAATTCATTTGCAGCTGAATTTGAATCCGCAGTCAAAGTTTGTACATAAAAGACAATTTAACCGGTCAGCACAAAACATACTTTCATATATTTAATTTAGTTTAATTTTATATCTATTCGGTGCTATTTTCAAACTGCAATTAAGTTTTTGTAAAATGAAATTGATAAATTTCAAAGCTAATAGACATATTAAATTGAGATAAGAATTCGTTAGATGTCTAATTTTTATAATGTTATTTCTTTGAATTTTATCATATCTGAGCAGAAATTTGCAGATTTCTTGACGAAAGGTCTGAACAGGATTAAGATTCTGGAGTCATCGAGGGGATGGGACTTTGCCCATAAAGTGCCTTCCTATAGTAGAAACCCAACCTTTTTGATAGGAGATCCCTTGAAGAAGGTTCAATGTGGTAAAAACAAGCTGTCAGGTTGGTCAAAGATCACTTTCTACAGTTTATTCAGAGGAACTTTAGTTCCAATTCCATTCTTATGATGAGTAGTGCTCTGTGTAGTGGTTGAGGTTGAGCTTACAGCTCTTAATAGAATCCGAGGCGATAATTTTCGCAAGATGTGACTCTATACACACATCCTTGGAGGAGACCACCTATATAAGAATATTCGTATAAGGCCCCGACTATGAGATGCGGGCTGTTCATAGAAATTCTTATGAAAAATCAAGGTACTGTGCATGGCCTTTAACGCACAGACTCGCGACGGAGAGTTCTGTACTATGTGTGTGGCAGTTGAAGTCAGGGTCAAAGGAACGTAGTTCAAGACCTGGTTCACTCCGATTCCTTCTGATGAAAATTGCTTACACTAAGTGAGGTTAAGTCTCTTAAAGACACCTTACCTATTACATAGTATAAACACCCGATAATCTTATTTTATTTTATTTTAATTATTGAGTTTTATTTTTATTTTGAAATTTTGAATTTTGAGGGGAATTGTTAGAATAATATTCAAAATTTCTAAAACCGTCAATAATCATTTTTATTAATTTATTATTAATTTTAATTTATTTAATTCTATTAATTCTCATTTATTATCATTTAATTCTTATTAATTTTCTAATTAATTTTGAACATTTTTTTGCACTCAATGTGGGCTTTAATTGCTCTCATCATGGTGATGTGAATGTTGGACAACATTCACCTTACACCTATATATATAGTGTTGTATACATGTTTACATATATATATACACACACTCATACACATATACAAGTAATTGATTTTTAGTTCGATTTTATTTTCTTATATTGTTTTACTATCGGGTGTTGAAAGAAACTTCGTCAACCTCTTCCGCGGTCGTGCTCGTAGGAAGGGGAGTTCCGGTCGTACCTTGGGGTGGTATCTCCGATTAATCCGCACGAAGGACGGAAATATGCCTTAGGGCAGTGCCTCGCACGCTTCCGGATCAATTTTATTTCGGTTTATTTTTATCTACAATTTCTGAAATTTTTATAGCGATTAAATGTAAGTTCTGTTATTCAAATTTAAACATAAACTAGTTAGATAATTTAATCACAAACAGATTTAGTGCGATTATTTTTCAACAATTTACAATATTGAAACTATCTAGAAACAAAATTTTATAATTTTTTAACTTTTTTTGCCTACTAAACGAGTAGTCCGAAATATGAACGGTTGAAAATAAAAATTTATAAAAAATATTGATAAAAAATTTAAATTTCAAATCAAAAATATTTATCTTACTCTTGATGTTAAGTAAAATTTTATATTAAAATTTTACTTTTTGAACTTACAAACATAAATTTTAAAACTTTTTGATTACTTAATAAATAATACTAAAAAATCAATCATGCATAACAGAGTATATCCTCGAATAATATCTAAAATAATCTTACAAATAAAAAAATCTTCCTACTTTGGAAACCACATGTGACATACTCCTTTGAAATTACAAAAGTTTCCTTAATGCTTAATCATTAGTTAGTGTTTTGGTAGGTCATCATGATTCACTTGCCCCATGGTAATTTCCCTAGTAGACAAAAAGTTGTTTTTTTTTTTTTTTTCGCATGGTTAATAAAAATAATTTTGATATCTATGTATATAAATAGGTTTACTGCTTTTTAGGAGGGATTTTTTTTTATTATTATTACCAGAATTCGTTTAGATTTAATAAATTTTATCTATTCCAAGTGAAATAGCTTCTTTTTTTTTTCGTTTTATTTATTTTTTAAATAAATATAGCTAGAAATATAGAACAATTAGGTTTCGAATTCGGGACCTCGGATATCAACCATCAAACTCTTTATCACTTGCGCTAAGAACGATCAAAACGCCCCGAGTTTCAAAAAAAGCGGTAGAATTTTTTATTTTCTTTTTTTTTAAAAAAAATCAACACAGTACATATTGAAATCCGTGACGTAGACAGACCGCCACATGCACAGGGAACCCTCTGTCCACTGGGATAGAGTCTTCCTGTACATGCTCGGCTATACAAACACAATACTGAATCAGAGGCGACGTAAACAATAACTGAAAGTAACTAGTACATGTCCAACATACATCACATAATCCACATCTCCAAAAATATAATACAGACTAAGCACTGAATATGAAATACGAAAAATCTGTAGTCGATAACAGGGTCGACTCTACCGTGACAGCTCACTGGATCGTCCCAATCTCTCAACACCCGACTGACCTGAAAAATAGTCACCCAGGGGGTGTGAGATACACTCTACATGTATCCCAGTGGGCACGACGGGCCGAGAAATAGCAAGTCGTACCTACTGGATACTGTAATAAGCGGATAGCAAAATAGGATATAATCACAAGGCTGAATAACTGTATGCTGTACTGAACTAAGCATGCTGTGTAATAATCAAAAGGGAAAGCAGGGTATCATGATCATGTGCTAAGCAATAAAGCTAGTATCACATATAAAGCTGAGTAAGCTATAACTGGCAATCGTGTAAACCTGGTCAATCTCGATGAACAATAATACTGATCATGCGATAGAACAGAGCAAGTATGATAACCATAAATATCAAAGCTGTAAACAAAGAGTACGATGATAAATCTGACAAGCAGGAACTGATCATGCTATAACAGATAAATCTGACAAGCAGGAAATGATCATGCTATAACTGATAAATCTGACAAGCAGGAAATGATCATCCTATAAACAAAGCTGTAAACTAGAAGTGCTGAATAACAATAAGTACCCAATCCATGCCACTGTTGGTCGCTGGGTCCTCAGGCTATTGCCACTGTTGGACACTAGGACCTCAGGCAAAGCTGCCATAGAGCAGGACCTCAGGCAATTGCCACTGTTGGTCACTAAACATGTTATCATAACCTCACCAGGCTCATGGGTCTATGTGATGACCTCTTTACCGGTAAAGAACGCATTGTGGGGGATCAGACTCACTGCGATCGTGAATGAAGAGCTAGTGCTCTGGCAATCATAATGCTGATGCTCAAGCTCGCGGTCCAACGATCGAACCATCGGCTACAAGCCGGGAAAATCCCACTCAGGATGCTGAAAGCTGTAATCTCAACTGATGCAGTATAACTGAAACTGTATAACAGAAGCTATATAATAGAAACTGTATACTGAAACTGAACTCCTATTCTAACATGCAGTATAGAACCGGAATGCTGAATAGACAGAACTGATGACCAATCAGGCATGACATATGTCCAGATATATATATCTACTGATACTGGAAGTAAAATTTATAAGGGAAGCTCACCTGTGGAATCAAGGCTATATAGATATAAGGATTAAGTGTTGGAATGCAAGCAAGTAGTAAGACGCAAGTAAAAACTCAATAACAATCATAATGCTGAATCTCAATCCACGGTCGGTAGACCGGATAGTCGGCGAGAAGCCGAGGGAATCCCCACTAGGATATCGATACTGATGTAAGTCATGCCAAGTACTGAAACTAGTACTCCTATTCTAAACATGCAGTGAAGAATAGAGTATAAGACATATGTCCAGATATATCAATCAATGTTGGAAATAATAAGCATAACGAAAGGCTCATCTGTGGGATCAAGGATATCAATAAAACAGGGGTCCGTCCTACCACGGTACCCGTAGGGCCGAAATGATAAAGCCCGGACCGAAGATAAACCCACCTCAACACAAGCGATCCTGAAATCCGCTGGGAGGCTCACTGGCTAGCGGCTGACTGCTGGTACCTGAATAATAGATACAAGTCAATAATAGACTCTCTCTCATACCCATCCCACTAACTCAATGTGTGTGGACAAGCTATACGGAAAATTTCGCTGAAGTCCCGGGATTTTGCTGGAATTTTCTGAAAATCTGATTCCCGCTCAACGAAAGTCGTTGGATCTCCAACGAAGGGTGTGAGGACCCGGATCCCCGCGATGAGGTTACTGGTTGATCAGCTGCTTCTGGAGGCCCATGCTGGGTGATAGAGGTATTTGCGCGCGTATTGGAACCAAGGAATTGACCCGGCATGAAATATGGATCAAGTTCACTTTTCTAGGAATTTTCGGCAAATTTTAGAAGTGGATTCGCGCGAAACGGATATCAAAATTGGACTCAGCGCAAAATTTGGGTTAAAAACATCTTTCCGGATGCTTTCGGCAATTTTTGGAATTGGAATTTGGCAAAACGGACAGCGAATTTGGATTCAACGCGCGAAAACAATCAAAATGTGCTATTTACTTGTATTTTTCGGAATCCGGATGCAAAAACACATTTTCGAAGCTTGGGTTACTGTTCCGGCCTGCCGGGCATCGCCGGCGGCGGCGGGCAGTGGCAGAGCGCGGCGGCGCGGGCGTGGGCAGGCGGCGGAGCAGGCGCGGGCAGGCGTGCGAGCGCGGGCAGGAGCGCGGTGGAGCGGGCAGGCGCGCGGAGCAGCGGGAGGAGGAGGACACGTGGCGTTTTCCTACTGGTTTGAAGTGGACACGTGGCAGCGTGGGAGTGGCTGGTGCACGGGCGCGGTCCACGGAGTAGGCGGCAGGTTCCTCGGGGCGCGTGCGCGGCATGGGCGCTGGCAGCGCGACGTGCGTGCATGTGGGCACGCCGACCGAGGCATCGACGCCCGGGAAGGCGGGCGCGGGGGCGAGGCCACGTGTCGCACGCGGAGTGGCCGCATTCGCTGCTGCCTGTTTGGGGGACACGTGTCGCTCTGTGGGCGATCCGGGCGCTGATGAACGGCTACTGATCCGATTTTTTTGCGGCACTGTAGCAACTCGAAGCGAACCGGGCGCCCGAAACTTGGGACACATAGGTCATTTCTGGATTTGTCTGTTTTGGGCTATATAAAGCCCCCTTTGGGCCTGCGATTTGGGCCTTTTCCCGAATTCTTCTCCTGCTGAGCCCTTAAGAAAAAATGATCATCATCCTGTGCTCCATCTACTGAGGAATTTTCATAATTTTTGGAGACCTCGACATCCACTCTTTCTGTGACGCGGCGCACTACGACGTTTCTTGAATTTTGGCTTCCACCGTCACTTTTCAGTCCGCGAGACACCCTGGATCACTCCGATGGTATTTTGAGCTGATTTTTGCAGCAGCGCGTTCACGAGAGATATGCCTTCGATTATTGTGTCGATCACTAAACCTCGTTTTGAGTTTTTGGCACGGTTCCCTAGGCAAACTTTGACCCCTTTTTTTGCTGTGAGTTTTTGGACAGCGGAGGCTTGTCGATTTTCTATCTTGACCTATGAGCATCAGAATGAGGCGTATTATGACTCGATTGATATCTACGCTTCGAGAGGAACATACCCGTATTTTTATTGGAATTTTTGGAGGACTCCTCGAAGGTGGTAATTGAGCTTCTTTGGGACTGTTTTTCCTGCAGAATTGTATTTTGGATTGTTTGGTTTCTACAGTGTTCATTTATATCTTGGCCTACAGGTGTTGGATTGAGGTGTATAAATACTCGATTTGTATCTACTCGTCACGAGGATCGCAAAATAATTTTTCTGGATTTTTCTGAAGACAGAATGCAGGTGAAAAAGGGCCTTCTTTGTGTTGTTTTGGAAAAACGGCAAGTGTTTGTTGTGATGTTGTTTAATTGTGGGCTGTGTTGTTGGTTTGAACAGAGGCTTGTGTGACCGTGTACCGAGGGTGCAGTTTCGGCAGATTTTGGGATTGTGATCGACTACACACTTCACCGACTTCGGTTTTGCCTGCGGAAAGCGTTACAGATGGGTGCTTTGTCTCCAGAACTGGTGGACGGTTCTCTAATTCTATTGGTTAGAATGCATGCATGTTAGTGTACCAATATTTGGTTGAGATGCAAGCTTGATAATGACGTTGGTTTGAGGAATTGTATGATGTGAGATTCAGATATGCCTAATAGAAACTTGAAAGATAAGGCATTCATGTCTAAGTAATTGAGAGCATGCATAATTCATTGTACAACCTAGAGCTTTGAGATGTGAGCATAAGAATGATATAGTTCCTGTGAATTGAGACTTACATGATTTATGGTACACATCTGATACCTTCGAGATATTATATGTTCACTGATTATGTTTCATCTATGCTAGTTGAGAGCATGTTTAGGGTGATTATATCCATTAATGTTCCCTGCTTATAGTTCATTGTATTTTAATGCTATTATTGGAACTTGACCTAGCACCCCCGTCATATGCTACATGTTAACCAGACTAGTAGGAAACTCCAACTTGGGCTAGATTCTTTTATGCTTTAGACATCCCACACTTTGCATCTTTCCTGGACATAGTGTTGCCTCGCCCGGGTAGTGGGCCGAGGGGTCAGGTTTCCGTGGGACATTGTTGCACTCGTGCCTGGGGGCTGAGCGGAGTCTGGTAGCTGAGTTTAGATTGTGCTAGTGTCGTGGGGAGCCGTTTGGGTAGACTGTGGTCCCGGGCCGTCGAGTATCTTCCGGTCAGTGTTGTTGGGAACCGTTGGGGTTGACGGTGGTCCCAGGTCGTTGAGTGTTGTCCGACCGGTTTGTTAGCCCTGAGTTGTGGGTCGATCCCGGCTGTGGAGTATCTCCAGCCAGTGTGTTTTGTGCCATGAGTTGGTTGAGTTCGTTAGTGTCTCGAGATTCGAGAGAGCTGATCAGCTGAGTCGTCGAGAGTACTCCGACCGTTGTGCTAGATGTTTGAGTATCTTGGGTCCTTCAGTTCTGAGAGTGAGCGTGGATTTTGACTATAGCCTGCAGGAGCCACTTTGAGCTCGACAGAGTGCGCGGATACCTTTTTCCTCGGTGGGGTCGCGCCCCTCGAGTGCCCTGTCCGGAGTGGGCCTGTTACTTTTGTATCGCGACTTGTCGATGCTGTCCCTCTGGCTGGGCTTTTTTTAGGCAGTCACGGATGTAGTCCCTCTGGCTGGGCCAGTTTTGGCAGTCACGGACGCCCTACGTAAGTTCCGTCCTCTTGTGGATGTGTGGCAATAGGTAGGCGCAGGCTTGACTGGACCCTATAAGGCAGTCAGTTCGATTGGGTCGATTGAGCACCTTGGGTGCGAGTAGATGCATATATTTTTATCTGTACCACCTTTTGAGCATTTAGATAGAGGCATGATAGCTGTAGAGTACCTCCAGCTTTTCTTGTTCAGTTTTTACTGCATTGTTATCTTATGCCTCTAGTAGACTTGTGGGCAGACCGTCGGGCTTGGTGGCGGTACCCACTGAGAACTATGTGTTGATGTAGTTCTCACACCCGTTGAGGGTTCTCCCCCTCCTTTTTCTTTTCTCTCCTTTGTTTTGCAGAGTCATCTGTGGGAGACGTTAATTCTGATGTCGCTGTTCGAGGCGAGGGAGTCGCGAGCTAGATCCCTACCCGTCTTTGGAGAGTAGCTGTACCCCCTCATTGGAGACTTATAGTGCAGTCTGTAGATTAGTTTTATTTTTACCTTTGAGAGATTATTGTAGTGAGGATGACTTGTATTGAGAGCCTGTACACTGATGTATTATTCATTTCAGGTTTACCTCCCTGTTGAGCTCCGAGTTTTACTATTTGAGGATTTTGTATTTAATCATGTTTGGGAGGTGGATATTGCATCTTTATTTTCAGTTGTATAGTGTTGGATTTGAGTTCTTTCTAGCTTTTTATTTTACAGCTCTGATATCTGTTTAGCTATAGTAGTTTTTCTTTGCAGGTTGGACACTTCGCCTATGCGGGGTTCTATATAGGCGGCGGATCTGTCGGCGAGCCCGGGTCACAGTTTCGACCCCGGGGCATGACAAAGGGTTTAGAGATCATGGGCGCACAGCCCAAAACAGCCCATGAGGCTACAATTGTAATTAGACCCCTAGGGTTTCCCAAAATAGCATAAAAACCCTCCAAAAACTCAAGTTTGTGCACGGCCGGCTGCCATTGTTGGGCTCGAGCTCAGGCTAACAACGGTAGGTCCCTCCTCGGTCTGCATGGTTGCCATGCAAAGGCATGTGTGGACTCTAAATGGTCCCATAAAGCTTCTCGACCACTTGGCCGGAGGTGGGGAGCGACGCCGGCGCCGGAGCAAAAGGCTCGGCCATGGTGCAATAACCCGAAAACTAGGGTTTGGGTTTTTGACGCGCACAATTGACCAAACTCCACCAATTTTGGTGGAGATGATCCTTAGGACCTACAGTCCAAGCCCATGATTTTAGTTCTGCTTTTGAGCCACTGATAGCAACAATCGACCGCGGCGGAGCAAACTAGATTTCCGGCGAGAAGTTTTCTGCCGCCGGCAACCGGGACCATCCCGAGGGCTAGGGCTTGACAGGGAGCATCTAATTACTCTTAAGAGTCGACTTCCAATGGTCTTATGGCCTAGATACCAAGGGAAATGAAGACTCACCTTTGCCGGAGTTGGAGAATAAGGGATGACGTCGGTTTGCACCTCCCCGCGTCGCGCGGCCACGGCAGGATTCCGGATCACCAGGGCTCGACTCCTGGACGTAGAATAGGTCCACTGGATTCTCTGGAAGCAGTCCCAACCAACTTGGTGAAACCTTACTCCACCACACCCCGAGATCAAGAATTTTCTTGAAATATCTCGCTTTTCCGGTGACCAGGCGCGGCGGCCTGTGATGCTAGGCTAGGGGAGAGAGCAGAGAAGACTTAGGAACTCTTCACAACTGGCTGGGTGCCACCAAGAACTCTGGATTCCACAATTCAACATTAATGCAAGTAAATGGTGTTTCCACCTTCTCCAAGCAACACCCAATGAAGAGAGCGGTTCCGGGGCATGGAGTTCGTGGCAGAGGGGAGTGGGGGTCGTGGACAAGCAGTTACAACTGCCCCCAACTCTCTACACTCGAGAAGTGAACTGTATAGTGCTATTTAGAGTGGTTTAATTGCATTTTACACCTTCAACTCATCACCCCTTGCACTAAGACCCCTATTGTAGATCCATTTTGCATAATAGACCTTCTACACCAAGTTTCCCTAAACATGGTGCATAACATATTAAGTTTACACCGAAAATACAGTAAATTTTACCGTATTTTACGCATTTCGAGATGGTATAGTGGTCAAATCGAAAAACGGACGGCACCACGACATTCGGATCGACGAAACCTATTGAGTAGCGATTTTGCTTTGCTGAATTCGATCCTCTAAAAATTCGAAATCCATTAAATACAGTGGATTTATACTGTGTGGCACACTTTACGATACTTTAGAGTCATGAAACATAAATCTCGTCAGTGCCACTGCGCTCAGAACGTTGATGCCATTCAAATCGATTACCTGGATCGTTAGATTCGGACTCCAGATAGTGAATCGGCCAACGTTCGCTCGCCGGGGAATTAAATCAAGGGTTACTATTCACGACTTAAGTCGTGGGCCCTACCAGCTTCTTCTCTGATTTCTGGACGATCTGACCGTCGGATCGAAAATCTTTCTATACTATTTTCGATCGATTCGACGAGACGGTCGCACTGGTAATTTCAAATTTTCGAGATTAGACTCGGATCTGAAAGGAAGAAATAGTGCTTCGAAAACTAAGCAATTTCCACACCGGTAAACGGCCACCTAGGTTTAACTTTGCATTTTCTCATTCACATTCCCATTTGAATTCTTCAAATTCAAATTTAAATTTCTCGGGTACTACATTACCCCCTCCTTATTAGAAGTTTCGTCCTCGAAATTTAACTACAGTAGGATATCAAACAGTCCACTAACAAGGGTACAAGTCTAACACATACACAGCAACAATCAGTTGCTGGACATCTGCACTGTCTAAATCATCCACTGTGACAATCAGTCACACAACACCACTGAAAGCTGTAAAGGTGCACTATAACAAACCGGAAAGCTCATCGAAACATCAGTACTGTCTGACACAATTCAGGGCTACTAGTTTCGACAGGTTGCTTGTAAAGGCCGACGCCGCTTGTATAGACGTCCATCAATCACAGTGACAACTAGTCAACTGCGTGCATGTACGGTAGAGATCTGTCCAAAATCCAATCATAGACTGCGATATCACCTCTAGGGTAATCACACCATGCTCAAAAGGCAACTGCAAGGCTAACTGTCACGCACCGGGAGGTCTTAGTATAAGCGAAAAAACGTGTATTATATTTTTTTTTTCTTCACACGGGAAGATCAACCTCGCCCCCGGTGCACGACAGACCGCCACATACACAAATTCACTCTGCAATCGGACAGAGTCTCCTTTGTATATGCACGGCGTCCCATTTACAATACCAACCATCAACCATACAGTCGTCATCAAACATAGAGCAGGAGAAGTAATTACCTACGGTTTTGCAAACGGCGTCCACCCGACACCCAATTTTTAGAACAATTACACATCCAAACAAGAGAGCGGCGACATCGTTTGGAAAGGATAAATCCAGTGGTTTACAAAATCTGTGCCCACACGGCACTCTGCTTTAGAAAATGTTTTCGCAATCATTTTTATGATGATAAAAACATGCCGCGCCCGAAATCACGAAAGTATGTCTAAACCGTAATAGTACATCCAATCCACAGTGCTAACTATAACTAATATGATCCACAGATGCAAATTTAACTAACAGTAGTTAAGAAAGAATTGAGATAAATCCAAGGAGCAACGAGTAGAAAACCTCCTACGACTACGGTCCTCCCGACGCAGTCTCACCACCATCCCGACTAATGCCCCTAGTAAAACCTGTCACGGAGTGGGTAAAGTCAGTGACAAATAAAGTAGATGTCTTAGCTGTTGGTTCGTATATAATACGGATCTAAATAGGGGAAGAAACACCTAGAGGGGGGTGAATAGGTGTAAACGTATAAACACTCAAAAATCGTTGCGATAAAAAACCCAATGCGGAAATGAAAATAACTCGCAAGATTTTTACGTGAAAAACTCCATCACCGGAGTAAAAAACCACGGGACCGATAACACGGCAGAAATCCACTAGAATTAAAACACGTACAAGGTGATTTACCGTACACACTTACGACTCAACCTTTTCCATACGCTCCTAGAGGATCTTCTCCGCTCGCTCCAGACGCTTCTCGAATCCACGATCTGCGCCCAACGCCGAATCCACGGCGTCCAACGTCGAATCCACGACGTCCGATCGAATCTACGGTCTTCACCCAATAGCACCCTTCGAATCCACGAACGTGCCTCGCTCCGAATCCACGAGAGCGAATGAACCTTGAATCCACAAGGACACGCGAATCCACGCGCCGATTTTGGGGTAATCGTTGTTTTTTGGGTGGTGATGATCCGCCGAATACTTAGATCAAAGATAGATCGGAAATACCATCTAAGTATTCATTAGTTTGATTCAACTCAAGATGTGAGTATGAAAACCTAGAATCAAACTAATCAATATAGATGAAGAAACATAGAGTATTCTCTAATGATTTCCTTTCTTCTCTATATGTGGATCTATAGCCGTATAAGATGATATATGAAAATGACGGCTATGTGGATTGACCCTAGAAAGAAAGACATAGGGTCTATTTATAGGTTAGAAACCCTAGGAAGGAGATAAGAATCAAAAACCTGCCATTTCTGGAATTTTACGGACGGCGATCCGGATCGTGATAACTGAGATCCGGATCGTCATAACGAAACAGCCAATTCCAGAAAAACGAAGGTTCGGGATCCGGATCATATGACTACGATCCGGATCGTTCATACAGTTCACCAAACATCAACGTTCGGGATCCGGATTGCGAAGCAAGATCCGGATCGTTCAAGGTAGATGGTAAACTCAACGTTCGGGATCCGGATCAAAAGACTACGATCCGGATTGCGACGATGTATGAACGAACCACCTTCGGGATCCGGATCGAACAGCCTGATCCGGATCCTGAACATGTCCCAAGTCCAGTTTTTGATTTTTATGCAATGACAGATTCTTCCAAGTGTTTCTACACTACAAGAAGTATTCGGATCACACAAATTCTTTAGTTAAACATACCTGATCCTTTTGAATTCTTCTTTCTTGAGATTGAGTTAAATGATCCAACTTTCTTCACCTTCAATCTCCAGGACTTGAAACTTTCACGAAACTACGCCAACTCAAATTCCGTAACAATCTCCCCCTTTGGCGGTTTCGTGACAAAACACAGATCCACTAAAGAAAATTCAAAAAGATATTTTTGTTGCTATCACCATACAACAAAAATTTACAATGGAGATCCAAAATACAATACATGAGTTAAACTCCTAAAACAGACTCTAGACTTAGACATCTGTACTCTCTGCAAAAAGAAATCATTCTTGACAAAAGAAATCGTTAGATACCTCAAGAATTTTGTATCATTCAAAAATCACAAACAGAGATGAAGTTTAAACTCATTTATACTTACCATGACATTTATATTCAGATATGTAAACTGATCATAGTTAAAAAAACACCAACATATCTTCTTTGCACGTAAAACCAAATGTCATGAACATGTTTGTGACAAACTTAAATATATATAGATATGTAATAGATCAGAGTTAAGAACCAACATATCTTCTATGCAATCAAAAACCAAGTGTCACAAACTTGTTAGTGAACATCAACTTGTTAGTTATATTACATGCCCAAATAGTTAGCAAATAGTTAGTCGAGGCATGCATTCATACAGCTGAAAAATCTCAAGTTGAGAATGGAAGTTGGAGTAATACTTACCTTGATGTTCATCCAGTTTTCATATCAAACATTGTTCACTTACCTTGATGTTTCATGCAGTCAACATTGTGTGATGTTTCATGCAGTCAACATTGTTCAAAGTTCTCTCTAACTCTCTCCCCCTTTTTGTCACAAAACAAAGCCAAAATGTAGTTAAGACTACGAAATGTGAGGAGAGTAAAACGTTCCAATAAAATGTAAAACCTGAGAACTAAGCTAACGTAAGTATAAAACTAAATCCTAAAATCGTAATCCTGCACAAAAGGAAAGGAAGGTGCAGTTCAGTCGGAGGAGTCTGAGCTGGTACAACTCAGCTTGCTCAAAATCCCTTTAAGCATTGTCGAAATAGTTGAACACTTCTTCTTGATCTTCTTGTGATCAGAGGAAATCCGCTGAAGTTCTTTCGATGTCCTCTCTTGTGCAGCCGAGAGTCTTTGTTGTTCCTGGCGAAGCGATTCCAATACAACAGCGTCTGTACCCTGTCTTTTCGAGTGTGATGGATGCTGTCTAGAAGCAGATGGTGCATCCAATCCCTTAACCCATGGAGATTCAGTTTGTAGAACCCCAGAGAGTGAGCGAGCTCTAGTAAGAGGCCCACTATGATAACTTTCACTTCTTAAGACATCCTTTCGTCTTGTATATTGCTTAGTTGTTGATGCAGATTTCATGAGCCTTTTGCCTTTGACAAATTTCCTGTTTTGCTCATCAATCTTCTGTTGAACATCTTTGAAGAATTCATCCCATTCTTCAGTATCGTACTCTGAGCTGTCCTCCCTGCTTTCGGTTGTCTTATCTCCTGTTGAAATATCTGGTTCCTCTTTTTCAGATGTACTCTTGTGCACCATTGTGACTAGTAACAGGATTAACCAAGAGAGTGACAATGATCAAAGTGCTTGAGTTAAGAAGGTGTCCTGTGAAAACCAACTCAAGAACACAAAAATTCTTAGTTTTCAAAAATTGAAAAAAAAATTGTACCCAAACAATCATAATCATGTAGAGAGACTAAGAATCAAATTAGTTTTGCAAAAGGACTTTTAAAGATAGATCAATTGCATGATTTTCGAAAATCCTTATTATATGCCCTAAAACCGAAATTTTAGAAATCGAAGCCTAAAAATCCGTTAATCAGGAGAAAACCTAGCATATAATCAAAACTAAACAACCCAGAGTTCTTATTTCAAAAGAAATTTGATCAAAAAACATCCACAAACAAAATCGATCCAAGAATTTCGTACGTTTGAGGAGGAAAAGAGAAAAACGGTGAAAAACCGAGATTTTGATCAATAAAACTTACTTGGAACTGAAGAACTTGAGTTAGAAAGCTTCCAAGGAGGATGAAATCTAGAGAGAAGCGCTCTGGAAACTTTTGAACAAAAGATTGGAGTAAAAGAAATCAAAACCCTTTTGTTCTTTATAAAAACCTAGCCGCGATCCGGATCCTCCCGAGCTTGCGATCCGGATCGGCTACCCGCAGTGAAAAAAACTGCGTTCGGGATCCGGATCGGCAGGTCCAATCCGGATCGTCAGCCCGCAGGAGAAAACCTGCGTTCGGGATCCGGATCACCTTGCCCGATCCGGATCGGCCCCAACTTTTTCTTTAGAAAAATTTCAGAGAAATTCAAGAAAAACCAGAAAAAGATTGTAAGCACAAAGGTGTATCAACTTTAAACAAAACGCATCGTTTCACACAACAAGAATTAGATTATGCCAAATCTATCAGTAATATCCAAAAATGAAACGAAAATTTACAAGAATTAAATCCCTTAAAGTTGAACACCTTCAATTACATCTAACTTGATCTTATGAGTAATGCCTTTATCAAATAATCAATTCGGTAAAGAAAATGAAATACAAAGATCAATAGATGTTTGAAATCCCAAATATGGTAGATAATATTTCTAGACAATCTGTTGAAGAGAAGTGGCTCTTTGAGCATCTTTCTTTAAAAACCCACCTTATACCAACCTTGAAATTTGACAGAGTCAAGTATTTCAACATGCATTTTACTTAATCAAAAATTTGAACAACCATGCTTGGTATACATGTGGTAGCTGCACACAATACTCGGACGACCGAGGTGGTAGCTCTTTCCTCCATGTGGTGGTAGTTTTCACACTCCTCATTGGGATGTAACTCTTTCCACATCTTTTGAGCATTTTACATTATCTTTGACTCCCCCTCAATTGGCTATCAATTATTTAAGATATAAAGTATTCAACCAAAAATTGATCTCGATTTCATACTCGACTAAACAGTCAAATAAGATAATGACTATACCAAGAGATCATTGAGAGAGAAATTGACTTTGATCACTTTAGAAGATGATTTAATTAACATAAACGATCATTGCAACAAAGAAATATTATGATGGCAAAAGCATAATAAATTTCTAAATGTGTGAACAGATGCAATTAAAGTCAATTAAGATCTATGCTCAATTACTATCCTATGTATAAACATAGATATTGAATAGAACAAAAACAAATACAAAACCTATTTTAAGCAAAGGTTTCAAAAAGAAGTTTATTTCAAAGAAAGCATACCAATTGCTTTTCGCAAATGAATAAAACGTTTTTGATCCAAAGGTTTTGTTAAAAAGTCAGCTAATTGATCTTCAGTTGAAATATATGAAAGTTGAAGAGTATTCGATTCAACTAGCTCTCTAAGAAAATGATATCTAAGTTCAATATGTTTTGTTCTAGAGTGCAACACAGGGTTTTTAGAAATGTTAATTGCACTTGTGTTGTCACAAAGAATTGTTACCGAAGATGCTGAAATGCGGAAGTCACTCAATACGCTTTTCATCCAAATGAGTTGAGTTGAGCAACTTCCAGCTGAAATGTATTCCGCTTCGGCAGTCGAGAGTGCTATGCAATTCTGCTTTTTACTGTGCCATGCAACAAGGCAATGGCCAAGATAGAAGCATGCACCACTCGTGCTTTTCCGATCATCCACTGATCCTGCCCAATCGGCATCTGAGTATCCAACAATGTCCAGACTTGTTCCCATAGGATACCAAATTCCGAAATTAATTGATCCTTTGATGTACCGGATGATCCGTTTCACCGCTTTCAGGTGAACCTCCTTTGGTGCTGATTGATATCTCGCGCAAATCCCAACACTAAAGGATATATCCGGGCGACTAGCCGTGAGGTAAAGTAGACTTCCAATCATACTTCTATACAGTTTCTCGTCTACATTCTCACTATGTGATTCACTTCCAAGTCCCTTGTGGCTAGTTCCCATTGGAGTTGGAAAATCTTTACAATTTTCTAGATCAAACTTTTTGACCAACTCCAGTGCATACTTGGATTGACTCAAGTGAATACCTTCATCATTTTGTTTAATTTGCAATCCAAGAAAATAAGACAGTTCGCCCATCATGGACATCTCAAATTCGCTTTCCATGGTCTCCGCGAATTTAGAAGCATCATTATCTTTTGTTGCACCAAATACAATGTCATCGACATAGATTTGTGCTACAATGAAATTATTTTGATAATGCTTCACAAAGAGAGTCCTGTCAGCTCTCCCTCGAGTATAGCCCTTCTCCAAAAGGTGCTTTGTTAACCTTTCGTACCATGCTCGCGGTGCTTGTTTCAGACCGTAAAGAGCCTTTTTCAAACGAAAAACATGGTTAGGTTGTTTATGATCTACAAAACCTTTCGGTTGAGCTACATAAACTTCCTCATTTAAAAACCCATTTAGAAATGCGCTCTTGACGTCCATTTGAAATAATTTGATTTTAAAATGACAAGCAATAGCAAACAATATACGAATGGACTCGAGTCTAGCTACAGGGGCGAAAGTTTCGTCAAAGTCTATACCTTCTACTTGAGAGTAGCCTTGAGCAACTAGTCGTGCCTTGTTCCTGATGATAGTACCATCTTCATCTTTCTTGTTCTTGAAGATCCATTTGGTACCTATCACATTATGTTGCTTTGGAGGCTTCGTTAATTTCCAGACTTTGTTTCGCTCAAATTGATGGAGCTCTTCCTGCATTGCTTTAATCCAGTAGTCATCCTGAAGAGCTTCATCTATTGTCTTTGGTTCGATTAAAGATACGTAGCAAGCAAATCCGCAAACCAACTGCCTTCGAGTTCTAACTCCTTCTTGTGGATCTCCAATGATGTTCGATTCCGGATGATCCTTGGAGATTCGTAGCGTTTGTTGAAACGGAGTACTCGGAGGTACACGAGATGATTCCTGCACATCAGATAAACTAGAAGAACCATTAGATGCATCATTAATATTGGAAGTATTATTATGAGAAGATGCACTAGCAGGAGAATCATCATCTAGAGAGATATCGAGGGTAGATTTTTCAGATTCAAAATGAGAAGCTTCATCTACTTTAACATTTATAGTTCTACGATCGTCTTAGATTCAATGTTAAATACTCGATATGCTCTGCTATTCGTAGAATAACCCAAAAAGATTCCTTCATCACTTCGAGAGTCGAACTTTCCAAGATTTTCACGGTCACGTAAGATGTAACATCGACTCCCGAAGATACGAAAGTACTTGATATCCGGTTTTCTACTAAACCACAGCTCATATGGTGTATTCAAGGTTCCTGGGCGCAAATACACTCTGTTAATGACATAGACAGCGGTGTTCACAGCTTCAGCCCAAAAATGTAGCGATAATTTCCGGCTATGAAGCATCACACGCGCCATCTCTTGAACAACCCTGTTTTTGCGCTCAACAACACCATTCTGCTGAGCTGTATAGGGTGCCGAGAATTCATGTTTAATGCCATTTGAAGTACAAAAGTCAATGAATTTTGAATTTATGAATTCTCCACCCCTATCACTTCTAACACGAATGATCTTTTCATTCTTTTCAATCATAATACGATGGCAAATCTCATGAAAAGAGTCAAACGTATCAGCTTTCTCTCTCAGAAATGCTACCCAAGAAAACCGAGAGAAATCATCAACCAATAAGAAATATACCATTTACCTCCCAAAGATGGTTGACGAGTTGGCCCCATTAAATCCATGTGCAAAAGTTCCAAAGGCCGTTTTGTACCGATGTGGTTCAAGCTCTTGTGTGCAGTCCTGGACTGTTTTCCCTTTTGACAGCCACCACACACAATGTTTTGTTTAAATAAAAGTTTTGGAATCCCCTTGACCACGTCCTTATTTGAAATCTTAGCAAGTTCCTTAAAATTTATGTGACCTAGCCTTTCATGCCAAATTGATTCATTACCCAAAGAAACTAGGTTACATGTTTCAGAAAATTTATTAGGAACAACATAACAATTGTTTTCAGATCTAACCCCTTTTAAAAAGAAGACTTGGTCCTTATCAGTTACAACACATTCAACAGAAGAAAAGTTAACTGAAAAACCATTGTCGCAAAGTTGACTTATGCTTATGAGGTTAGTCTTAAGGCCATCAACAAATAACACATTATTTAGAACCGGGCCATCTGGAATAGCTACTGTTCCCTTTCCAATAATTTTGGAAGAACGACCGTCTCCGAAAACAACGCGTCCTCCGGAGATTTTCTCAAGATTTTGAAAACTATTTTTGTCACCGGTCATGTGACGGGAACACCCGCTATCCAGATACCAAGACGAGCTATCATATGCATGCAAGGAAATATTGGAAACAAGACAAGGGAAAATTTCACCTTTGCGCACCCAAACCTTTTTGGAATGCGTCTGTAATGGTCGTGAAGTTTTGTGCCTAGGTGAACGCGTCTTGTTAAACGATTGTTGCTCCTTGATGAAGTCGTCTTGCGCGGTGAACTACCAAGTCTCTTTTCATTTGAAAGTTTTGCTTTGATTTCCGGAAAGGAGCCTTTTTGGTAGTTGATGCAAGAGGTGCTTGAGATGAGCGTTCGACTCCCGTCTTGCAATATCTTCTTATGTGCCCTGAAATACCACAACGAAAACATACCTTAGAGCTAGACGATCCCAAGGAGGATGAGGTAGGTTTGTTGACGTTGTTTGTCTTGAATTCCGGTGTCGGAGGAGAAGATACCGACTGAGGCACAAAAACCGTCCCACTCAAACTTGGACTGTTTCCAGTTTGAGTGTACCCGAGGCCGAACCGATTTGTTTGACCAAGACCAAGAAGTCTATCCAACTACTCCTTCCTGAAGAGAATCGCTGCAAGTCATCCTTGAGTTGGAAGATGGTCTCAGTCATTTCCAGCTTATCCTGTCGAGCCTCGTTGTAGAGCTTTGAGAAGTGATCCGCTTTATCCACCAGTTTTGTATGTTCCTTCTCAAAAAGCTCATTGGACTCTTGAAGGGAAACATTAACTTTTACCAGATTTTCCCTTTCCACTTCAAGAGCGTTTGAGAAAGAAGTTGCCCTTTTTACTTCTTCTTCGAGATCATGCAATCTCCTTCTCAAACTCTTGTTTTGCTTAGCCACTTTCTTTGAATCCCTCAAAAGTCTGTGGTAGGCTAGAGCAAACTCTTCACCTTCCGAATCATCCGATTCATTGTCCATTGCATTCTTTTCAACAGTGGAGTTGGACAATGATTCAGACGTACTTGCCATAAAGCACATGAATGGTGAAGATGTGGACGCGTGGAATGCCGTGGAGCTCTTTTCTTCATCACTTGAAGACGACTCATTTGACGTTGAGTTGTCATCCCAAGTGACGACTTGCATCGCCTTCTTCTTTGCCGGATACTTGTTAGGACACTCCGTTGCAATGTGGCCGTAGCCTCGACATTTGAAGCATTGCAGTTGTCCTTCTGAACTTTTCTTATCCTTTGAGAAGTTCTCCTGCTTTCTTGACTTGTGACTTGGAGTACCCTTGCCTTTGTTCCACTTTCCGAAGGATGGAGATTTGCTTGAATTACCCCTTCGAAAGTTGCGGCGAAAATTCTTTGTCAAGAGAGCGAGCTGCTTCTCAAATTCCTCCATAGAAAGGTTCTCGTCATCGTCCGAGGAGGATGTATCCGCGTCTTCTTCCTTAGTTGTTTCAACGCATAACCTGAAGACTTAGAAGTGGATGCTTTTCCAGAAGAATTGTTAGTATTAAAAGTCATTTCATAAGTTTGTAATGAACCAACTAATTCTTCTACACGTATTTCGTC
The DNA here is from genome assembly GCA_029204045.2 of Tillandsia leiboldiana. Lineage (NCBI taxonomy): Eukaryota > Viridiplantae > Streptophyta > Magnoliopsida > Poales > Bromeliaceae > Tillandsia > Tillandsia leiboldiana. The sequence continues at coordinate 51,169,074 of CM055063.1, read as the reverse complement.
CGGGTGTTTAATAGTTTCAATGGCAGTAACCTTTGGGCGAAATCGTTCAGGAAGAGTTCTTAAGATTTTTCTTACAATCTTAAATTCTGGAATCTTCTCTCCCAGATTAGCACATGAGTTTACGATGTCTTGCAATCGTGTATAGTAGTCCGTGAAAGATTCATTTTCTGCCATCAAGATAGAGTCAAACTTGCTCGTAAGCATCTGCAGTTTCTGAATCTTCACGAGGTTAGTTCCCTCATGTGTAACCTGGAGAACATCCCAGATTTCTTTCGCAGTCTCACATGCCGAGACGCGAGAGAATTCAGTTTGAGATAAGGCATTAAAAATAGCATTAATTCCCATGCCATTGTAAGAAGATAACTCAAACTCTTCCTTGGTCCATTTCGACCTAGGTTTTAAGGTGTGAACATCAGAGATAAGTTCAGTTGGATTAGTCCATCCTGATTCAATTGAATGCCACACCCTTTCGTCGATGGAAGATAAAAAGGCTTTCATCCGTACTTTCCAGTACGCATAATTTGTTCCATCAAAGAAAGGGGGTCGATTGATGTTTCCACCTTCAACCATTGTTCACAACCCTATTCCCGCTCTGATACCACTTGTTGGTTCGTATATAATACGGATCTAAATAGGGGAAGAAACACCTAGAGGGGGGTGAATAGGTGTAAACGTATAAACACTCAAAAATCGTTTGCGATAAAAACCCAATGCGGAAATGAAAATAACTCGCAAGATTTTTACGTGGAAAACTCCATCACCGGAGTAAAAAACCACGGGACCGATAACACGGCAGAAATCCACTAGAATTAAAACACGTACAGGTGATTTACCGTACACACTTACGACTCAACCTTTTCCATACGCTCCTAGAGGATCTTCTCCGCTCGCTCCAGACGCTTCTCGAATCCACGATCTGCGCCCAACGCCGAATCCACGGCGTCCAACGTCGAATCCACGACGTCCGACCGAATCCACGGTCTTCACCCAATAGCACCCTTCGAATCCACGAACGTGCCTCGCTCCGAATCCACGAGAGCGAATGAACCTTGAATCCACAAGGACACGCGAATCCACGCGCCGATTTTGGGGTAATCGTTGTTTTTTGGGTGGTGATGATCCGCCGAATACTTAGATCAAAGATAGATCGGAAATACCATCTAAGTATTCATTAGTTTGATTCAACTCAAGATGTGAGTATGAAAACCTAGAATCAAACTAATCAATATAGATGAAGAAACATAGAGTATTCTCTAATGATTTCCTTTCTTCTCTATATGTGGATCTATAGCCGTATAAGATGATATATGAAAATGACGGCTATGTGGATTGACCCTAGAAAGAAAGACATAGGGTCTATTTATAGGTTAGAAACCCTAGGAAGGAGATAAGAATCAAAAACCTGCCATTTCTGGAATTTTACGGACGGCGATCCGGATCGTGATAACTGAGATCCGGATCGTCATAACGAAACAGCCAATTCCAGAAAAACGAAGGTTCGGGATCCGGATCATGTGACTACGATCCGGATCGTTCATACAGTTCACCAAACATCAACGTTCGGGATCCGGATTGCGAAGCAAGATCCGGATCGTTCAAGGTAGATGGTAAACTCAACGTTCGGGATCCGGATCAAAAGACTACGATCCGGATTGCGACGATGTATGAACGAACCACCTTCGGGATCCGGATCGAACAGCCTGATCCGGATCCTGAACATGTCCCAAGTCCAGTTTTTGATTTTTATGCAATGACAGATTCTTCCAAGTGTTTCTACACTACAAGAAGTATTCGGATCACACAAATTCTTTAGTTAAACATACCTGATCCTTTTGAATTCTTCTTTCTTGAGATTGAGTTAAATGATCCAACTTTCTTCACCTTCAATCTCCAGGACTTGAAACTTTCACGAAACTACGCCAACTCAAATTCCGTAACATTAGCAATTAACGTTGAATTGAAAACAAACCGATTATACCGGAACCTTTCGCTAAAACCCTGTTACAAAATAAGCTGGGCTCCATCCCCAAAGTACCTGTCGGAGAGACGGAAGTCTCCCCTCGTGCACAGTCACATTACCCCCATGATGCTTTTAACCTCTTCATCGAGCTAGTGCGGCGCCTTTAGCTGGCGTGAAGAGGTCCCCACCCCATACACGTGGGGCACACGGGTCACTCGGACCACTTCTCCGGAAAAGTACACCCATGCGGAGGCCAATCCGCCTGTGTACGTGCAGCATCCAAAACCGAAATTGCCGGTGTCGGCGTGTGATAAGCCCCGCGACCGCAGCCGCCACAATTATTAAATAAAAGTATTCATGCGAAGGTATAATAGTCCATCTACTTTATTAGACAAGTTAACGAGTCTTTTACGATGATATGGTGCACTTACTGCACTCGTTGCACTTATAGCAAGGGTACCCACCTGGTTGCGAGGGAATCGGAGCACCCGAATCTTTCGCACACTCCCGTTGCGTATCTGGACCTAAGAAGAGTCCATAAGGGTAACCAAAGTCAGAACCACGCACTAACTCTACAAAACGAAAGCCCGACATTACCCGTCCGACGGAAGCCCAAGGAAATCGTCAAACCCGTCGATCAACGGATTTCCCCCGCGCAGCCGTCGCCACCTGCCGGAGCCCCGCGCCGCTCGAACCCATGCGGCGGCCCTCCGCGGGCAGCGCCCGCGTGGGTGTGGTCCGCGCGGCGCCCGCGCGGCGCCCACACGAGCGCGGCCTGCGCGGCTCCCCTGCGGCGCCCGCGCGGGTGCGGGCCCGTGCGTCCCATGCGGCGCCCGAGCGGCGCCCGCGCGGTGCCCGCGCGGGTGTGACCCGCGCGGTGCCCCGCGTGGGTGCGACCCGCGCGGCGGCCGCGCGGGTACGATCCGCGCGGCGCCCGCGCGATTCCCTAGCGGCATCGCGCGTCTCCGCCGCCCGTGTCGTGCCCTAACTTGCGCAACGACGGCGGCGGTGGCGGAGATGACGGAGACGACCCAAACCCTAAACAAAAATGTAAAAGAAGATCCTGAAAAACCACAATGAGGATTCACTCACCGGATTAATCCACGGGGAAGTCGTCCGATCGCGCTCTTCTCTCCGGCTCGTTGTTCGGGGTGATTGGACTCCTTCGTTTCCTTCCTTTTCTCCTTTCTTTCCTTCGGCTAGGGTTCCGCCTTTTTTTCTTTTCTTTCTCTTTCGCGTTCTTTCTTTTCGGCTAGGGTTTCTCTCGTACGTATTAATTCAACCCCTTTTTAAATCCTAGTCGCCGATTAATTAATTTCCCAAATTAATTAATCATAGGAAATAACAACCCCAAATTTAATTGCACGTAACCGATTAATTAATCCCTTAATTAATTAATCACACGGAATATCCAAATTCCCCTAAAAAGCATGCCGGATATTTTACGCGGATTTCGATGCACGCCTTAAGTCATCGCGATCTTAAAAACCCCATTCCGGGAGATCCGTACATCGGATTCCCGATCCGATCGCACCATCGGTCTTCATTTTCCGAGCCCTTCAACGGAAAAATACCCGCACCGCACACTGACCGAGTTTCAAATGTTAAATAATTGTATTCACTTAAGGGCATAAATAATTAACATGTGAGTCACAATTAGCCGTAAAAGCTGAAACACTACACCACTCACACTTTATAAAAAGTTTCGTCCTCGAAACTTAAGTACAAACCTCACCAAACAACCCGGGAAAGCATTCCCTCATTCTCGATTCCAGTTCCCATATCGCTTCGCGTTCTTCGTGGTTGCTCCACTGGACCTTTACGTAGGGAGTAGTTCGGTTACGCAACCTCTTGTCCTCTCTTGCCAAAATCCGCACCGGCGTCTCCTCGATGCTCAAATCCTCACGCAACTCGATGGTGGAAGCATCCAAGGCATGAGAGGGGTCAGCGAGGTACTTCCGGAGCATTGAGACGTGGAACACGTTGTGGACTCGTTCGAGGTTCGGTGGCAAGGCTAACCGGTACGCCACTGGACCCACGCGTTCTAGGATCTCGAATGGTCCCACGTACCTCGGACTTAACTTTCCTTTTAGGCCGAAACGCCGGTTTCCTTTGGATGGTGAAACTCGGAGCAATACATGCTCACCTACCATGAACTCTAAGTCTCGTCGTCTCTTGTCCGCGTAACTTTTCTGTCTGCTCTGGGCAGTCAGTAGTCTTTGTCTGATCAATCGCACCTTCGCCTCAGTCTCCTCCACCAAATCTGGGCCCAAAAACTTACGCTCACCCAAGTCATCCCAGCATATTGGAGACCGACAGCGGCGCCCATACAGAGCCTCGTATGGTGCCATCTGGATACTGGCTTGATAGCTGTTGTTGTAGGCGAACTCCACGAGGGGTAGGTATCGCGACCACCCTTCGCCCAAGTCCAAAACGCACGCTCGAAGCATGTCTTCCACAATCTGAATCACCCGCTCTGATTGCCCGTCGGTCTGCGGGTGAAACGCTGTACTAAAATGCAACTTGGTTCCCATCGCTTGTTGCAGGCTCCGCCAAAAATTTGACACGAATCGTGTGTCTCTGTCCGACGTAATAGATGTTGGTACCCCATGCAACCTTACTATCTCATTGATGTATGTTTGTGCCAGTCGTTCCCGAGTCCACATTGTGTGTATGGCCAGAAAGTGGGCCGATTTCGTCAAGCGGTCCACAATGACCCATATCGCATCGTGTCCTTGTGGCGATCTCGGGAAACCGGTCACAAAATCCATGGTAATCCTTTCCCACTTCCATTCGGGCACCGGTAGTGGTTGCAACTTTCCCGCCGGTCGTTGATGCTCGGCCTTCACTCGTTGGCATACCAGGCAGTGTGCCACAAATCGAGTCACATCTTCTTTCATCTTGGGCCACCAGAAGGTCTGTTTAACGTCCTTGTACATCTTCGTTCCCCCGGGGTGCGCCACATAAGGAGCGGTATGCGCCTCCCTCAGGATTTCCTCTTTGAGCTCCGGTAGATCCGGCACACAGATTCGTCCTCGAAACCGTATCGTGCCATCGGAGCTTACTGCGTAATCGCCCTCCTGGTCGGCGGTTATCCTGCCTCGCACCAGCTGGAGTTGGTCATCGGTCGATTGCCCTTCAAGAATCCTATCCAGCAGGGTGGGCCTGACCACTAGAGTCAGAAGTTGTGCGACCGTGCCCGCCGGTACCACTTCCAGTCTTAACCGCGAAAATTCCGCAATCAGACGTTCTTGCTGGGTGATAGCATCTACACCTGCTTCCTCGGCCTGCCCCTTGCGACTCAAGGCGTCGGCTACCACATTCGCTTTTCCCGGATGATAGTGGATCGTCATGTCGTAGTCTTTCAGTAGCTCGAGCCACCACCTTTGTCGCAAGTTTAGCTCCTTTTGGGTGAAGATGTACTTGAGGCTCTTATGATCCGAATATACGTTGCAGTGTGCCCCATATAAGTAGTGTCTCCATAGCTTAAGGACGAACACCACCGCTGCGAGTTCCAAATCGTGCACGGGGTAATTCCGCTCATAATCCTTGAGTTGCCTTGACGCGTAGGCTATAACCCTTCCCCGTTGCATAAGAACTCCTCCCAGTCCGTTCCGCGACGCATCGCAAAATACTTCATAACCCTCCCCCGGTTCTGGTAAGGCGAGAATCGGGGCCCGCGTCAATCTATCCTTGAGCTCCTCGAAACTCTTCTAGCACTGATCCGTCCAGATAAACTTCTCCCCCTTTCGAGTTAAACGATTCAAGGGGGTGGCTATCTTAGAGAAGCCCTCCACGAAGCGCCGGTAATACCCGGCTAATCCCAGGAAGCTTCGAACCTCCGTCACCGTTGTCGGTCGGGGCCAGTCCGTCACCGAGTCTATCTTCCTTGGGTCCACCGCGACTCCGGACACCGAGACTACGTGCCCCAAGAAATCCACCTTACGGAGCCAAAACTCACACTTTTTGAGTTTGGCGTAGAGTTTCTGTTCCCGTAAGGTCTGGAGGACTGTGCGCATATGTTCTTCGTGTTCCTCATCTGTACGGGAATAGATGAGGATATCGTCGATGAAGACCACCACGAATAAATCCAGGAAGGGTTTGAACCCGAAAGGCATCACTGTAAATTCGTAGTGGCCATAGCGAGTCCGGAAGGCCGTCTTTGGGACGTCCTCCCCTTTAACCCTGAGCTGATGATAGCCTGACTGCAGATCAATCTTTGAAAACACCGTTGCCCCTTGCAGTTGGTCGAATAGGTCGTCGATCCTTAGCAGGGGGTACTTATTCTTAATGGTGGCCTTGTTTATTTCCCGGTAGTCTATGCACAACCGGAGGCTTCCGTCCTTCTTCCTCACGAACAGGACGGGCGCGCCCCATGGTGACGCGCTTGGTCTGATAAAACCTTTGTCCAAAAGGTCCTCCAGCTGTGCCTTGAGTTCTTTCAACTCAACGAAGGCCATCCTGTACGGTGCCTTGGTGATGGGCTTGGTGCCGGGGAGTAGTTCAATAGGGAAGTCAACTTCTCGTTCGGGCGGCATCCCAGGGAGTTCCGCCGGAAATACATCCGGAAAATCCCTTGTTGCACTTTGGGATATTTTGGGGGCCGGCTCCCACCGGAAGAGCCCCCTCCCGGGTAGGCCTGTGTCCGCTTCTTTTCCCGGTTATACTCTGATCCCTCATGGCGAGCTCGGGTAATGGCGAAACCCCGCTCCACAATAGTGGCCCTATCCACCACTTCTCGAAACGTGCGCAAGTCCGCCGCCTGGACTATTTCGAAAACGTCGCTCCGTAGCCCGTCCACGAAGAGGCGAGCCTTGTGGGGTTCATCCCGTATGACAAACGGAACGCAGTTAACTAGTCTCGCGAACTCCCTTTTGGTATTCCACGACCGAATGATTTCCTTGCCTAATGTTCCTAAGGTCGTCCTCCAGTTGCCGCTTGACGCTATTGGAAAAGAAGGCGCCAAACAATTCCTCTCTAAAGGCCGACCACGACAGTAGTGGGGCATCGGTGGACGGGTCCGGGCGTACGGTCTTCCACCAGATGCGTGTGTTCCCTTCAAGGAAGTGAACAGCTAGGGGAACTCGCTCATGCTCCTCCATCAGTAGATCTTCAAAGAGTTTTTCCATAGTATCCACCCATTTCTCGACGACCCAAGGGTCGGTCGTTTCCCCCTCGAAGGTGGGCGGGTCATGCTTCTTAAACTCCGTCAAATTTGTCCTGACACTCTCCCGTTCAGTTCGCTGATCCGTAACCCCCCCTACCGCGGCGGACCCCCCGAGAACAGGGGTCGTCCCTGCTTCCCTTGCTGAGTCGCCCACTGTCGCACCCGGCACGGGTCCTGAAGCCGTTGGGGTGGGCATATCCCCCGGGGCTGCGGCCTGTTCCGCCGACACGCCCGTCACCGAAGTCTGATGGGGTGCGGTCGCAGTCACGCCACCCGCTCCCGACGGTCTCGTAGTGGGGGCGGCCGTGTCGGGCGGAGGGGTCGGGGCATGCTCCGCTGACGTTGTCGCCTGTTGCTGCGTCAGTTGACGAACCTGCTCTGCCAACGTCGCTAATTGTCCGGCCATTTCTCGCAACTGCCGTCGGAGAAGCTGATTCTCTGCGGCGGCCGGGGCCGCATCGTCGGCACCTGCGTTTTCGGTGGATGACCTAGTCCGGGCCATCGTCTGCTGAAATCAAAGAAACCGCGTTAACCCTATCATTATCACCCTAGCACCTTGACTTACAACGCACTTATATTAAACCCCGTTTCCCCGTACTCTCACGTACTACCGCACCTATACCTTGGTTATCTCGTGTCCCAATTTGCTTGTGGCATCATACACTGTGGATGTGGATCTCCGACTACTGTGGTTATGGTTGTTTTTCTCTGATACCAACTAATCTGTCACGCCCCGGTAGGTCTTAGTATAAGCGGAAAAACGTGTATTATATTTTTTTTTTCTTCACACGGGAAGATCAACCTCGCCCCCGGTGCACGACAGACCGCCACATACACAAATTCACTCTGCAATCGGACAGAGTATCCTTTGTATATGCACGGCGTCCCATTTACAATACCAACCATCAACCATACAGTCGTCATCAAGCATAGAGCAGGAGAAGTAGTTACCTACGGTTTTGCAAACGGCGTCCACCCGACACCCAATTTTTAAAACAATTACACATCCAAACAAGAGAGCGGCGACATCGTTTGGAAAGGATAAATCCAGAGGTTTACAAAATCTGTGCCCACACGGCACTCTGCTTTTGAAAACGTTTTCGCAATCATTTTTATGATGATAAAAACATGCCGCGCCCGAAATCACGAAAGTATGTCTAAACCGTAATAGTACATCCAATCCACAGTGCTAACTATAACTAATATGATCCACAGATGCAAATTTAACTAACAGTAGTTAAGAAAGAATTGAGATAAATCCAAGGAGCAACGAGTAGAAAGCCTCCTACGACTACGGTCCTCCCGACGCAGTCTCACCACCATCCCGACTAATGCCCCTAGTAAAACCTATCACGGAGTGGGTAAAGTCAGTGACAAATAAAGTAGATGTCTTAGCAATTAACGTTGAATTGAAAACAAACCGATTATACCGGAACCTTTCGCTAAAACCCTGTTACAAAATAAGCTGGGCTCCATTCCCAGAGTACCTGTCGGAGAGACGGAAGTCTCCCCTCGTGCCCAGTCACATTACCCCCATGACGCTTTTAACCTCTTCACCGAGCTAGTGCGGCGCCTTTAGCTGGCGTGAAGAGGTCCCCACCCCATACACGTGGGGCACACGGGTCACTCGGACCACTTCTCCGGAAAAGTACACCCATGCGGAGGCCAATCCGCCTGTGTACGTGCAGCATCCAAAAACGAAATTGCCGGTGTCGGCGTGTGATAAGCACCGCGACCGCAGCCGCCACAATTATTAAATAAAAGTATTCATGCGAAGGTATAATAGTCCATCTACTTTATTAGACAAGTTAACGAGCCTTTTACGATGATATGGTGCACTTACTGCACTCGTTGCACTTATAGCAAGGGTACCCACCTGGTTGCGAGGGAATCGGAGCACCCGGATCTTTCGCACACTCCCGTTGCGTATCTGGACCTAAGAAGAGTCCATAAGGGTAACCAAAGTCAGAACCACGCACTAACTCTACAAAACGAAAGCCCGACATTACCCGTCCGACGGAAGCCCAAGGAAATCATCAAACCCGTCGATCAACGGATTTCCCCCGCGCAGCCGTCGCCGCCTGCCGGAGCCCCGCGCCGCCCGAACCCATGCGGCGGCCCTCCGCGGGCAGCGCCCGCGCGGGTGTGGTCCGCGCGGCGCCCGCGCGGCGCCCACACGGGCGCGGCGTGCGCGGCTCCCGTGCGGCGCCCGCGCGGGTGCGGGCCCGCGCGGCTCCCGCTCGGTGCCCCGCGCGGGTGCAATCCCGCGCGGCGGCCGCACGGTGCCCGCGCGGCGCCCGAGCGGTGCCCGCACGGGTGTGACCCGCGCGGCGCCCGCGCGGGTGCGACCCGCGCGGCGGACGCGCGTTACCCGCGCGGCGCCCGTGCGGGTACGATCCGCGCGGCGCCAGAGCGGTGCCCGTGTGGTGCCCGCACGGGTACGATCCGCGCGGCTCCCGCGGTTGCCGCCCGCGCGATGCCCTAGCGGCATCGCGCGTCTCCGCCGCCCGTGTCGTGCCCTAACTTGCGCAACGACGGCGGCGGTGGCGGAGATGACGGAGACGACCCAAACCCCAAACAAAAACGTAAAAGAAGATCCCGAAAACCCACAACGAGGATTCACTCACCGGATTAATCCACGGGGAAGTCGTCCGATCGCGCTCTTGTCTCCGGCTCATTGTTCGGGGTGATCGGACTCCTTCGTTTCCTTCCTTTTCTCCTTTCTTTCCTTCGGCTAGGGTTTCGTCTTTTTTTCTTTTCTTTCTCTTTCGCGTTCTTTCTTTTCGGCTAGGGTTTCTCTCGTACGTATTAATTCAACCCCTTTTTAAATCCTAGTCGCCGATTAATTAATTTCCATAATTAATTAATCATAGGAAATAACAACCCCAAATTTAATTGCACGTAACCGATTAATTAATCCCTTAATTAATTAATCACACGAAATATCCAAATTCCCCTAAAAAGCATGCCGAATATTTTCCGCGGATTTCGATGCACGCCTTAAGTCATCGCGATCTTAAAAACCCCATTCCGGGAGATCCGTACATCGGATTCCCGATCCGATCGCACCATCGGTCTTCGTTTTCCGAGCCCTTCAACGGAAAAATACCCGCACCGCACACTGGCCGAGTTTCAAACGTTAAATAATTTTATTCACTTAAGGGCATAAATAATTAACATGTGAGTCACAATTAGCCGTAAAAGCCGAAACACTACACTAACTTATAGGAATGTACACATACAGACCCAATCAAAATACCCCCTTTTTTTGCGGGGTAGAGTATTTCATCCACTCTTTCGGCAGTACATTGTCTGCAGCCAACGTGCTTATCAAAAGAATAGAAAAATACCCACAATCTATCGCCAACAACTAGTTGGAGACATAACTTACACTGAAACCAACAAGAGGACCAACTTTCCTTACTACACCAATCTCAATACCAATACTGAAAACAAATATCAAATGCCACTAACACGACGTGATAACAGTCAAAATTAAACATACCTGCTAGGTCCTCCATTGGTGGATCATCCAGAGTAGTCTGGGCATACACTTGCCCTCTAGAACACTGACGCGGTCCACCTGACTGCGTACTCGATATAGGACTCTGCCGTTGGGCAGTAACGGCTGGTGCGGTAACGGTAGACTGAGCTGCTGCAGGTCTCTGAGGGCAACCAGCTACGATATGCCCGCCTGGCCACACCTTAAACAACGGCCATGGCGCTGCTCACATCTAATTCCCCGATGAGGTCCCCCACAGAAGACACAAGGTCGTGGAGTCTGCTGCTGACTGCCAGCAAAAGTGCTCGTAGCCCGTACCTGGGTTCGGAGGTGTCTAGTCGGTTTCCCCTTGTTTAAGGATTTACCTTTCTTCCCAGAACGTGCTCGCTTTCTCTTCAAGGGCAACACAGCCATCACCTCAGATGGCGCGAGGACAAACAAAGGATGAACATCTCCTCCAAGGACATAAGCAGATAAAATGGGTGGTGAAACAGGTGGGGCAGGTGCAGTAGAAGCAACAGTCTGCTGCTGTATAAGCTGCTGAACCATAGCAGTTAGTGCAGTAATCTGGTCCTGCAACTGCTGGAGTCTATCGGAGCCCTCTGGCTCCCCCGGTACTCTGGAAGATCGACCGACACCTCGGCCACTGCTAGCAACTCGCCCATCGCCACCATGACTCCCAGATCGAGCCATATCTGCATCATAACCAAAAAGGTTAGGATAAACTCATATAGTAACTTCACACTTGAGTTCATAACCCCTGACACAATAAACCCCACACACTCGCGTCAGACTCAAGTCATCCTAGGGCTCAATCCTAACCAAATACTTAGGTTTCTTAAACCTATTGCTCTGATACCATCTAATCTGTCACGCCCCGAGTTTCAAAAAAAGCGGCAGAATTTTTATTTTTTTTTTTTAAAAAAAAATCATCAGAGCACATTTTGAAACCCGTGACATAGACAGACCGCCACATGCACAGGGAACCCTCTGTTCACTGGGATAGAGTCTCCCCTGTACATACTCGGCTATACAAACACAATACTGAATCAGAGGCGACGTAAACAACAACTGAAAGTAACTAGTACATGTCCAACATACATCACATAATCCACATCTCCAAAAATATAATACAGACTAAGCACTGAATATAAAATACTGGAAATCTGTAGTCGATAACAGGGTCGACTCTACCGTGATAGCTCACTGGATCGTCCCAATCTCTCAACACCCGACTGACCTGAAAAATAGTCACCCAGGGGGTGTGAGATACACTCTACAAGTATCCCAGTGGGCACGACGGGCCGAGAAATAGCAAGTCGTACCTACTGAATACTGTAATAAGCGGATAGCAAAATAGGCTATAATCACATGGCTGAATAACTGTATGCTGTACTGAACTAAGCATGCTGTGTAATAATCAAAAGGGAAAGCAGGGTATCATGATCACGTGCTAAGCAATAAAGCTAGTATCACATATAAAGCTGAGTAAGCTATAACTGGCAATCGTGTAAACCTGGTCAATCTCGATGAACAATAATACTGATCATGCGATAGAACAGAGCAAGTATGATAACCATAAATATCAAAGTTGTAAACAAAGAGTACGATGATAAATCTGACAAGCAGGAACTGATCATGCTATAACAGATAAATCTGACAAGCAGGAAATGATCATGCTATAACTGATAAATCTGACAAGTAGGAAATGATCATGCTATAAACAAAACTGTAAACTGGAAGTGCTGAATAACAATAAGTACCCAATCCATGCCACTGTTGGTCGCTGGGTCCTCAGGCTATTGCCACTGTTGGATACTAGGACCTCAGGCTAAGCTGCCATAGAGCAGGACCACAGGCAATTGCCACTGTTGGTCACTAAACATGTTATGATAACCTCACCAGGCTCACGGGTCTATGTGATGACCTCTTCACCAGTAAACAACGCATTGTGGGGGATCAGACCCACTACGATCGTGAATGAAAAGCTAGTGCTCTGGCAATCATAATGTTGATGCTCAAGCTCGCGGTCCAACGATCGAACCATCGGCTACAAGCCGGGAAAATCCCACTCAGGATGCTAAAAGCTGTAATCTCAACTGATGCAGTATAACTGAAGCTATATAATAGAAACTGTATACTGAAACTGAATACTGAAACTGAATACTGAAACTGTATACTGAAACTGTATAACAGAAGCTATATAATAGAAACTGTATACTGAAACTGAACTCCTATTCTAACATGCAGTATAGAACCGGAATGCTGAATAGACAGAACTGATGACCAATCAGGCATGACATATATCCAGATATATATATCTACTGATACTGGAAGTAAAACGTATAAGGGAAGCTCAACTGTGGAATCAAGGCTATATAGATATAAGGATTAAGTGTTGGAATGCAAGCAAGTAGTAAGACGCAAGTAAAAACTCAATAGCAATCATAATGCTGAATCTCAATCCACGGTCGGTAGACCGGACAGTCGGCGAGAAGCCGAGGGAATCCCCACTAGGATATCGATACTGATGTAAATCATGCCAAGTACTGAAACTAGTACTCCTATTCTAAACATGCAGTGAAGAATAGAGTATAAGACATGTGTCCAGATATATCAATCATTGTTGGAAATAATAAGCACAACGAAAGGCTCATCTGTGGGATCAAGGATATCAACAAAACAGGGGTCCGTCCTACCACGGTACCCGTAGGGCCGAAATGATAAAGCCCGGACCGAAGATAAACCCACCTCAACACAAGCGATCCTGAAATCCGCTGGGAGGCTCACTGGCTAGCGGCTGACTGCTGGTACCTGAATAATAGATACAAGTCAATAATAGACTCTCTCTCATACCCATCCCACTAACTCACTGTGTGTGGACAAGCTATACGGAAAATTACGCTGAAGTCCCGGGATTTTGCTGGAATTTTCCGGAAATCCGATTCCCGCTCAACGAAAGCCGTTGGATCTCCAACGAAGGGTGTGAGGACCCGGATCCCCGCGATGAGGTTACTGGTTGATCAGCTTCTTCTGGAGGCCCATGCTAGGTGATAGAGGTATTTGCGCGCGTATTGGAACCAAGGTGTGAGGACCCGAATCCCCGCTTAAGGGTTATTGTTGGATTAGTGTCTTCGGGAGGTGTTTGTGTACGTGTCGGGCCCAAGTTATTGGATTTCTGGAGTAATTGGAGCAAGAATTGCTTATCAGGAAGCCCATATTGGATGATTGAGATTTGTGCGCGCTTATTGGAACCAAGAAAGTGACCCGGCACGAAAAAGGATCAAGTTTACTTTTCCGAGAATTTTTGGGAAATTTTAGAAGTGGAATTTGGCCAATCGGACATCGGATTTGGATTCAGCGCGCGAAAACGGTCAAGATGGACTTTTTACTTGAATTTTTCGGAGCCCGGATGCGAAAACACGTTTTTCGAGGCAGGGGTTACTGTTCCGACGGCCGGAGCAGTGCCGGCGGCGGCGGAGCGCGGCGTAGCGCGGCGGCTGGCGGCGGCACAGGCGCGCGGTCCACCGCGGGAGTCGTGCACCGGGCGCGGGCCACGTGGCGCGCTCCGGTTGGCCGGCGCAGCAGGCGCGGTCCATGGACCTTGGCGGGGTGCACGGTGGACCGTGGTCATGCCACGTGGCGTGCTGGCATTGGCCGGTCTTGGTGCGCGCGGTCCACGCAGTGGCGCGGGTGTACGGTGGACCAGGGGTGGACACGTGGCATCACTGGGTTGGGTGGTATTGTGCGCGCGGTCCACGGTGTGGGGAGTGGGTACCTCGGGAAGCGTGCCCGACAGGCGCGCGTGGGCGCGCGTGGGGCGCGACGTGGGCGCGTTGACCCGCGCTTCCCGCTCGTGGGTGCCACGCGTCAGGCTCTGCTTCGGCCACGTGGCGCAACGCGGTTGGCCCTTTTGGCTGTCGCCTGTTCGGGGTGCTACGTGGAGGCCTGGGAGGTTTCCGGGCGTGAACAGTAACGGGCCGGGCCCGTTACTGTAGCAGCCCGGAAGTACCGGGCGCCCGAATTTTTGGGCCAAAAGTCCAAAAATGCAGATTTCGGGCTGGGCCTATAAATAGCCGGCTTGCTGGGGCTTTTTGCCCCCTTTCCCGAGCTCCCCTTGTAGAGTTATGAATCCCAAAGGATCTAAATAGGTACTATCAAACAACTAGAGGGGGGGTGAATAGGTGTAATACTTAAAAACTCAATCTCAGTGCAAAATAAAAACCAATGCGGAAAATAAAAACAGCACACCGAGATATACGTGGAAACTCCAATCCAGGAGAAAAACCACGGGACCAACACGCAATAACAATCCACTAAGAATAGAAGAATAACAAGGTGATTACCGACTCCACGGACTCAAACCCCTCCTTCAGCTTCTTCGGACCTTGCGCTGACCGGTTGGATATCCACGCAATAACAATCCCTAAGAAAAGAAGAATAACAAGGTGATTACCGTCTCCACGGATTTAACCCCTCCTTCAATTTCTTGGACCTCGCGCTCCACCGTTTTGCCCGTCCACTGCTCACGTTCGAATCCACGAACGCACGCTTCGAATTCACGAAACGCCTTTAGCACACCGAATCCACGATGCCACGTCGAATCCACGACGCAAACTCAGTCGATAAGAATATTGACTTCGATGGTGATCCTTGCTTAGATTCTCATTGAGGAACCGTAGAAGAAATCTCTAAGCAAAGATTAGATCAATTCGACAAAAGATATGTTCTTGAAAGAACCATCGAATTGACCTAAAAGAGGCTATGAAGAAGATCGATAAAAACCTAGCCTCTAGGGTTGCT
Source organism: Tillandsia leiboldiana (assembly GCA_029204045.2). NCBI lineage: Eukaryota > Viridiplantae > Streptophyta > Magnoliopsida > Poales > Bromeliaceae > Tillandsia > Tillandsia leiboldiana. Next base: position 51,153,642 of record CM055063.1, on the reverse strand, counting down.
CTCAAGTGTTTTATAAATTGATCGGCCGTAGCTCCCCCGTTTTTGAGAAACCCTAAGTGTCTATTTATAGTTTAGAAACCTTTGGAAGGAGATAAGAATCAAAAACTTACCTTATCTGGAAATTTTCAGGACGGCGATCCGGATCGGATTTACTGCGATCCGGATCGTCGTAACGAGATTGACGATTCCAGAAAACCAAGGGTTCGGGATCCGGATCGCATTGCCCGATCCGGATCGTTCATACAAATCAGAAAACTTAACATTCGGGATCCGGATCGGAAATTGCATGGATCCGGATCGAAGTCTTGTATGAAGCAACAACCTTCGGGATCCGGATCGTTGGCCCTGATCCGGATCCTGAACATGTCCGAACACCAGTTTTTGATTATTATGAAATTAAAAATTCTTCCAAGTGTTTCTATACTATAAGAAAGTATTCGGATCACCAAAATTATTTAGTTAACCATACCTGATCCTTTTGAATACTTTCTTCTTGAGATTGATGTAACTGATCCACAATTCTTCAACTTCAATCTTCAAGATTCAAGACACTGAGTGTCAACTTGAGCTCTTGTTGAATCTTCTCTAAGTCTTTGATTGCTGATTGACAATTTGATCCCTTTAAGACTCCGACTCAACTCACTGACTTGACTCACGAAATATGCCAATACCAAAATGCCGTAACAATCTCCCCCTTTGGCAATTTCGTGACAAAACCCAAAAATACATAAAAGCGCTCAAGTCACTTATCTTAAACCAAAAATCGAAATTCAATGTTATCACCAAAACATTGATTTTCTTTGCGTGAAAGATCCAATAAATACAAAATTACATTTGAACCAAACAGTCCTAGAACATACTCTATGACTTAGGACTTGGAGTCTTAAAGTGATGTAATTCCTGCAAAACAAAACTCCAAACAAAATCAAACGTCAGTCGTTAGAAATTAAAATCCTACATTTGATTCATCCTTTTGGTTCTTTTGTTTTTCCCAGCTCTTTCAACCTTTCTTTGTCTCCCCCTATCTTGAGCATCTCTAACATGTTCTCCATGTTCTTGAGCATCTATGTTCTCCCCCTTTGTGGTACGATCATCATTTTCCGTTCTCCCCCATTTTTCCATTTACATTTCGTTTGTCCTCTCTTGATGATCTCATCTCCGTCATTTCTCTTCTCCCCCTTTTTGTCACAAATTGTCAAACAGTGAACATACTAGACAAAAGGAAATTACTAACAAAATTAGTTCATGGAGAAAGAGAGATAAAAGCTCAGTTCTGGTATATATAACAAAAATGCAGATTGCGTACCTGTACCAGAAAGCAAAAATTAAATAATTTCTTGAAACAAATCCAGATTTTAGAATCTTTTCAAATACCGATTTGTATTCCATCAAGAAATCAATTTAAGTGCTTTAAACAGTGAATTCACACAGATGTCATTCAATCCAATTAATTTCACAAAATTAAAAAGATTTACTCCAAAATCATGAAAAATAAAGGTAAAACATTATAAACCGTTTTTCATGTTATATTCATCAAACACAAGTCATCAAAAATAATCTTGAGATCCAAAGTCTATCAAGATGTAACGGATTTACAAAGATGACATACGGAGATTTCCAAACGACATCAATCTTGAATTCTACCCTTTCAAATTGAGATAAGCACTAAAATACCTAAGGGTGGCTCTTTGAGCATCTTTCAACTATCCCACCTTATACCAACCAGGAGATTGTTCAAAATATAAGAGTTTTGCATATAAATCTCCAAATGCTTCAACTAAAGATTTTCTCATAAAATACTATCAAGCATCCATAACATGTGGTAGCTTCACACACAAACCGGACGACCGGGGTGGCAGCTCTTTCCTACATGTGGTGGTAGTTTTCACACTCCTTTCGGATGTAACTCTTTCCACATCTTTTGCAAATCATTTCAATACCCTTGAAAGAATGCAATCTCTTACGTGAAAGAATTAAATCCCAAATTTTAGTCTATCGGTTGTCTCACGTTTATCACAATGAATTCACACAACCGAGATAGATTAAGCATCTAAAGATCACACATGATTTCTAAAATTTGATGCTTATAAAATCAAAAACTCCTATAATGAAGTATCTTCAAGATTATGATTAAGGAGTAAAGTTGATAATCCAAATAAAATTAATTTGGAGTGAATAAAAGTGAAGCCCTTTTTATTCAATGCACTTGTTCAGTAAAAACCCTTTTGTTCAAAAACAAAGTATAAAAACGAAGAGCATTGAGAAACAGGTAATGCAAAGATTAAGAAAAATATGAAAGGAAAACTAATCAAAGCATTACATACAGTCATAAGCTGTTTAGAACTTAAGACAAGGAAAGATATCACCTTTCCGAATCCAAAATCGCTGGATTTTGGGTTGTCTTGATTCGTTGTGGCCGGGGGTTGTCCGCTTTGACTGTTGATCCACCTTAGGTCTTTGCCTCGCAGTGATCCACTTGAATGATTGATGTTGTGGCTCGGACCTTTGGTGGGTTGAGTGAACTCCTTTGACTTGATGTGTCTTTTGATTCCGTTGAGTTCGCTCCGTAGATGAAGTTGCCGAAGGACTCTTCTTTCTCTTTTTCGGGCAATTCTTCACCAAATGTCCTTCAAGTCCACATAGGTGACAAGTTCTTCCTTTCAATTTCATTGTGGAACTTGAAGCATTCACAGTTTGGTTCTTTTTGAATCCCAAACCAACCTTGCTTGTTTGACCTAATCCGGACATACATTCAAGTTTCTTGGAACCGGTTGAAATCCTTTGTATGTCGGATTTAAGTTGATGAACTTGCTTGGTCAATGCTTGATTGGTGACATGTATTTCCTCAAACTGCTTTTCAAGAAAATCAATCTTGTTAATATGGGAATTAACGACCGTTTCCGATTGATTTATCTTTTCTTGGAGGATTTTATTATTATCCAATAAAAGCTCTCGTTCCTCCTCGAGATCATGAAGTTTGATCTTTAAAGCATGATTCTCGTCTTGATCTTCAAGTCGTTGCTTTCTCAACTTCTTGATATGTTTGGCCATCTTCTTAGATTCCGCAAGAAGTTGTTGATATGCCTCAACGAGTTCTTCCTCGTCCGACTCCCCCTCACTTGATGACTCTCCGCCGGTTGTTGATGTTTCATACAAAATCAAAGGAGTAGAGTTAGTGACTAATGATGATAAACAATTATTAGAAGAGGGAAAATGAGAGGCATGAGAAGCAACGATTTTTTCCTCTTTACTTGAGGTTGATTCATTAGAAGTAAAATTGTCCCAAGTTTTCGCTTGCAAAGCCTTCTTTTTATATAATTTCGGAGTAGGACAATCCGTTGAAATATGGCCGTAGCCTTTGCATCTATAACATCGGATTTCCCCTTCGAATTCATCTTTTTCCTTAGAAGGTTTTGCAAGGAATTTGAGGTTAGAGGATTTAGAACCCGATGATCCTTTAGATGGTTTCGTGGATGAAGATCCATCGGTTCGATTCTTCCAAAATTTCCGACGAAATTTCTTTGTGATCCGCGCCAATTGTTCTTCAAAATCGGCAAAAGAGATTTCATCGTCGGAACTCGATTCGCTATCTTCTTTCTTTGTGGATTTGAATGCAATACCTGTAAGCTTAGAAGAAGACTTGGAAGAAACTTGATTAGTAGGAAAAGTCAATTCATAAGTTTGCAAAGCACCTACTAATTCCTCAACACTCATCTCATCCGGATGACTAACGGTTTCAATGGCGGTAACCTTTGCCCTAAACCGTTCCGGAAGAGTCCGAAGTATCTTTCTTACAATTTTCGACTCCGGGATCTTTTCTCCTAGATTAGCACATGTATTAATTACATCTTGAAGTCTAGTGTAATAATCTGTAAACAATTCATGCTCTTCCATATGAATAGAGTCAAATTGACTTGTAAGCATCTGGAGCTTTTGAATTTTTACAAGATTAGTACCCTCATGTGTAATTTTGAGAATATCCCAAATTTCCTTCGCGGTTTCACACGCGGAAATTCTTGTAAATTCAGGCGAGGAAAGAGAGTTAAATAAAGCGTTCATACCTTTCCCATTGTAAGAAGATCTTTCAAATTCCTCTTTGGACCATCTAGAGCGAGGTTTTGGGGTAGTAGAATTTCCTACTTCCTCAACAGGATGCACCCAACCGCATTCCACGGATTGCCATACTCGCTCATCAATTGCGATGAGAAAAGCTCTCATCCGCACTTTCCAATAAGCATAATTAGTCCCATCAAAAAGAGGAGGTCTATAAATATTACCACTTTCACCCATCATGATAGATAAACCTAAAACCCGCTCTGATACCAATTGTAGAGTTATGAATCCCAAAGGATCTAAATAGGTACTATCAAACAACTAGAGGGGGGGTGAATAGGTGTAATACTTAAAAACTCAATCTCAGTGCAAAATAAAAACCAATGCGGAAAATAAAAACAGCACACCGAGATATACGTGGAAACTCCAATCCAGGAGAAAAACCACGGGACCAACACGCAATAACAATCCACTAAGAATAGAAGAATAACAAGGTGATTACCGACTCCACGGACTCAAACCCCTCCTTCAGCTTCTTCGGACCTTGCGCTGACCGGTTGGATATCCACGCAATAACAATCCCTAAGAAAAGAAGAATAACAAGGTGATTACCGTCTCCACGGATTTAACCCCTCCTTCAATTTCTTGGACCTCGCGCTCCAACCGTTTTGCCCGTCCACTGCTCACGTTCGAATCCACGAACGCACGCTTCGAATTCACGAAACGCCTTTAGCACACCGAATCCACGATGCCACGTCGAATCCACGACGCAAACTCAGTCGATAAGAATATTGACTTCGATGGTGATCCTCTGCTTAGATTCTCATTGAGGAACCGTAGAAGAAATCTCTAAGCAAAGATTAGATCAATTCGACAAAAGATATGTTCTTGAAAGAACCATCGAATTGACCTAAAAGAGGCTATGAAGAAGATCGATAAAAACCTAGCCTCTAGGGTTGCTCTCAAGTGTTTTATAAATTGATCGGCCGTAGCTCCCCCGTTTTTGAGAAACCCTAAGTGTCTATTTATAGTTTAGAAACCTTTGGAAGGAGATAAGAATCAAAAACTTACCTTATCTGGAAATTTTCAGGACGGCGATCCGGATCGGATTTACTGCGATCCGGATCGTCGTAACGAGATTGACGATTCCAGAAAACCAAGGGTTCGGGATCCGGATCGCATTGCCCGATCCGGATCGTTCATACAAATAAGAAAACTTAACATTCGGGATCCGGATCGGAAATTGCATGGATCCGGATCGAAGTCTTGTATGAAGCAACAACCTTCGGGATCCGGATCGTTGGCCCTGATCCGGATCCTGAACATGTCCGAACACCAGTTTTTGATTATTATGAAATTAAAAATTCTTCCAAGTGTTTCTATACTATAAGAAAGTATTCGGATCACCAAAATTATTTAGTTAACCATACCTGATCCTTTTGAATACTTTCTTCTTGAGATTGATGTAACTGATCCACAATTCTTCAACTTCAATCTTCAAGATTCAAGACACTGAGTGTCAACTTGAGCTCTTGTTGAATCTTCTCTAAGTCTTTGATTGCTGATTGACAATTTGATCCCTTTAAGACTCCGACTCAACTCACTGACTTGACTCACGAAATATGCCAATACCAAAATGCCGTAACACCCCTGCCCTTAGCCCCTTTAGTAAAGTTGTAGATCTTTGTGTTGCGCATCTTCTGGCAGAGGCCCGGAATTTTTGGAAGCCGTGTCGACGGCGACTTCTGCATCGGGGTGCGGAGCGACGATTTACTGTTGGAGTCCCTTTTCCGTCGTAGTTTAGTCTGGGAGGTCTACCAGGCTACCCCGACGTTATTTTTGGACGATTTCTGCGGTGACGGTTTCGTAAGAGGTAAATCTACAACTTCCTTGTTGGACACTTTTTCTGGAACTAAGCTTTTCTTGGGGTTCTGTGTACATTTTTAACCCCCTTTGCGACTGTTGGTTGATTTGGACAGCACCTGCTTGTCGGATTTTTATCTCCTCATCCGGACATCGGAATTCGACGTTTCAGAACTCTATCGACATCTACTCTTCGCGTGGATCGGCGTCATATTTTTATTAGAATTTTTGGAGGTGGTTTTTCAGGTGAAAATTTCGTGTTAATGGGACTGTTCACCACAGATTTTGGGAATGTGGAATTTTTGTGGATTAAAGTGTAATTTTGGTGTATGTTTGTACCCAGGAGGTTGTGAGCACTTCTACCGTGTTGTTGGCTTGGTGGGAATTTGTGATTTGACTGTTTTGGGCTTTCTCAGCTGTACGATTCCGGGCAGTTAGCACTTTCAGGTGGGTGACCTTGCTTCCAAGAACTCCGGACTGTGTACTAATTCTATGTGTGTAGGATCATGCATGTTAGAAATTGGAATAATAGCATGGGTAAAACTGTATGTTGTATCTTGTATATCAGTTATTGAATCTTTTGATTCCTACGTTATGTTAAGTAGTGAAATCTTGGAACTTGACCTAGCACCCCTGTCATATGTATCATGTTCAGCCAGTCTGTAGAAAACTCCAACTTGGGCTAGGTTTTTATTGCTCTAGACATTCCACATCATGATACTTCATTTCACTTTGGACTTAGCTTTTCCTCGCCCGAGTTGTGGGCCGAGAGGTCGGGTGGTTGTGGGATGCATTTGCACTCGTGTCTGGGGACCGAGTGGAGTTGATAGCAGTCTGTAGATATGATTTCTTTGGGAGAGTGATAGCGATGGTAGATCTGGGTTCTTGGAAACTGTCAGAGTGGCAGTGAGTCTCAGCTGTGTAGATTCCAGCCAGTGAGTGAGTCAGTGATTTGTTGGTTAGCCGATCTTGTTGATCGAGGATTTGGATCATAGCCTGCATGAGCCACATTTGAGCTTTACAGAGATACTTGTTATGGGTTACTTTGACTCGAGCGGGTCGCTCCCCTCGAGTGCCACTCCGGAGTAGGCGAGACCGGGTTGTTGTACCGGCGAGTTTGAGCTTTTCTACCGCAACTTGTTGTTGCATTTGTCCCTCTGGCTGTGCTTGTGTTGGCAGTCATGGACGCCCTACGTAAGTCCGCTCCTCCAGGACGTAACGGCAGTAGGTTGGCGCAGGTTTGACTGGACCCGATGAGGCAGTCAGTTTAGATTGGGTGAATCAGAGACGAGGGTTAGTTGTGGCATCATGTTCTTTCTGTTCCACTGTTGAGCATCTAGATAGAGGCATAGTAGCTGTAGAGTTACTTTTCCCAGCTTTCCTTACAGCACTGCATATGTTACTTTATGCCTCTAGTAGACTTAGTGGGCAGACCGTCGGGCTTGTTGGCGGCACCCACTGAGAACTACTGTGGGATGTAGTTCTCACACCCGTCATGGTGTCTTCTCCCCAGGGACTTCTGCTCCGGTTCCTGCAGCTCCAGTTGCTGATCCAGCTCCTTCTGACCGAGGTAAGGGAGTCGCGAGATAGTTCCTTTCCTGTCATCATCAGAGTGAGAGTAGATGTACCCCTGTACTATTTTGGAGTGTGTTATGTCGAGTGACTTTTGTAGTGAGATATCGAGTTGTACCTTTCTTTTCTGCTTTTCTGAGAGACTCTTGTTTTCTGGTGAGGTTGGTCTGTATCTTGGTGAGTTGTAGTTATATTTTATGTCTTTTATTTCAGCTTTTACTATTTCAGCGCTGATATCTGCTAGTGTAGATGTTTCTTTGCAGGTTAGTCGCTACGCCTATACGGGGCTTCCCATATGGGCGGCGGATCTGTTGACGAGCCCGGGGGCGCAGTATCGATCCCGGGGCGGACACAAGGGATTGACCCGCATGAAATATGGATCAAGTTCACTTTTCTGGGAATTTTCGGCAAATTTTAGAAGTGGTTTCGCACGAAACGGATATCAAAATTGGACTCAGTGCGAAATTTGGTTAAAAACATCTTTCCGGATGCTTTCCGCAATTTTTGGAATTGGAATTTGGCAAAACGGACGGCGAATTTGGATTCAGCGCGCGAAAACAATCAAAATGTCTATTTACTTTATTCTTTCGGAATCCGGATGCAAAAACACATTTTTCGAAGCTTGGGGTTACTGTTCCGGCTGCCGGCATCGCCGCGCGGCGGGCAGCGGCGGAGAGGCGGCGGCGCGGGCGCGGGCAGGCTGCGGAGCAGGGCGCGGGCAGGCGTGCGGGCGCTGGGCAGGAGCGCGGTGGGCGGGCAGGCGCGCGGAGCAGCGGGAGGGAGGAGACATTCGTGCATTTTCCTATTGGTTGAAGTGGACACGTGGCAGCGTGGGAGTGGCTGGTGCACGGGCGCGGTCCACGGAGCGGGCGGCAAGTTCCTCGGGGCGCGTGCGCCGCATGGGCGCTGGCAGCGCGACGTGCGTGCACGTGGGCACGCCGACCGAGGCGTCGACGCCCGAAAGGCGGGCGCGGGGCGAGGCCACGTGTCGCTCCGCTCGAGTGTCCGCATTCGCTGCTGGCGTTTGGGGGACACGTGTCGCTCTGTGGGCGATCCGGGCGCTGATGAATGGCTACTGATCGGTTTTTTTCGGCACGTAGCAACCCGAACCGAACACAGGCGGCCCGAAACTTGGGACACATAGGTCATTTCTGGATTTGTCTGTTTGGGCTATATAAAGCCCCCTTTGGGCTTGCGATTTGGGCCTTTTCCGAATTCTCTCCTGCTGAGCCCTTAAGAAAAAATGATCATCATCCTGTCCATCTACTGAGGAATTTTCAGAATTTTTGGAGGCCTTGACATCCACGCTTTCTGTGACGCGAGCACTACGACTTTTCTACTTTTTTTTGATTATGGCTTCCACGTCCCTTTTCAGTCCGCGAGACACCTGGATCACTCCTATGGTATTTTGAGCTGATTTTTGCAGCAGCGCATTCACGAGAGATATATGCCTTCGATTATCGTGTTGATCACTTCCCTTGTTTTTGGGGTTTTGGCAGGTTCCCTAGGCAAACTTTGACCCCTTTTTCTGTTGTGAGTTTTTGGACAGCGGAGGCTTGTCGATTTTCTATCTTGACCTATGAGCACCAGAATGACGCGTATTAGGACTCGATTGATATCTACGCTTCGAGAGGAACACACCCGTATTTTTATTGGAATTTTTGAAGGACTCCTCGAAGGGTTATTGAGCTTCTTTGGGACTGGTTTTCCTCCAGAATTGTATTTTGGATTGTTTGGTTTCTACAGTGTTCATTTATATCTTGGCCTACAGTGTTTGGATTGAGGTGTAAGAAATACTCGATTTGTATCTTACTCGTCGCGAGGATCGCTAAGTTATTTTTCTGGATTTTTCTGAAGACAGAATGCAGGTGAAAAAGGGCCTTCTTGTGTTGTTTTGAAAAACGGCAAGTGTTTGTTGTGATGTTGTTTAATTGTGGGCTATGTTGTTGGTTTTGAACAGAGCTTGTGGTGACGTGTACCGAGGGGCAGTTTCGACAGATTTTGGGATTGTGATCGACTACACACTTCACCGACTTCGGTTTTGCCTGCGGAAAGGCGTTTTACAGATGAGTGCTTTGTCTCCAGAACTGGGAGAACGGTTCTCTAATTCTATTGGTTAGAATGCATGCATTTAGTGTACCAATATTTGGTTGAGATGCAAGCTTGTAATGACGTTGGTTTGAGGAATTGTATGTGTGATTCAGATATGCCTAATAGAAACTTGCAAGATAAGGCATTCATGTCTAAGTAATTGAGAGCATGCATAATTCATTGTACAACCTTGAGCTTTGAGATGTGAGCATAAGAATGATATAGTTCCTGTGAATTGAGACTTACATGATTTATGGTAGACATCTGATACCTTCGAGACATTATATGTTCCTTGATTATGTTTCATCTATGCTAGTTGAGAGCATGTTAGGTGATTAATCCATTAATGTCCCTGCTTATAGTTCATTGTATTTTAATGCTATTATTGGAACTTGACCTAGCACCCCCGTCAGTTCGATTGGGTCGATTGAGCACCTTGGTGTGCGAGTATTTGCATATATTTTATCTGTACCACCCTTTGAGCATTTAGATAGAGGCATGATAGCTGTAAGTACCTCCAGCTTTTTTTGTTCATTTTTACTGCATTGTTATCTTATGCCTCTAGTAGACTTGTGGGCAGACCGTCGGGCTTGGTGGCGGTACCCCAGAACTACGTGTTGATGTATTCTCACCACACCCGTTGAGGGTTCTCCCCAGCACTTCTCCCCTCCTTTTCTTTTCTCTCCTTTGTTTTGCAGAGTCATCTGTGGGAGATGCTAATTCTCTGTCGCTGTTCGAGGCGAGGGAGTCGCGAGCTAGATCCCTACCCGTCTTTGGAGAGTAGCTGTACCCCCTCATTGGAGACTTATAGTGCAGTCTGTAGATTAGTTTTATTTTTACCTTTGTGAGATTATTGTAGTGAGGATGACTTGTATTGAGAGCCTGTACACTGATGTATTATTCATTTCAGGTTTACCTCCCTGTGAGCTCTGAGTTTTACTATTTGAGGATTTTGTATTTAATCATGTTTGGGAGTGGATATTGCATCTTATTTTCAGTTGTACAGGTTGTATTTGAGTTCTTTCTAGCTTTTTATTTTACAGCTATGAAATCTGTTTAGCTATAGTAGTTTTTCTTTGCAGTTGGACACTTCGCCTATGCGGGGTTCTGTATAGGCGGCGGATCTGTCGGCGAGCCCGGGTCACAGTTTCGACCCTGGGGCATGACAAAGGGTTTAGAGATCATGGCGCACAACCCAAAACAGCCTATGAGGCTACATTGTAATTAGACCCCTAGGGTTTCCCAAAATAGCATAAAAACCCTCCAAAAACTCAAGTTTGTGCACGGCCGGCTGCCATTGTTGGCTCGAGCAGGGCTAGGACTAACAACGGTAGGTCCCTCCTCGGTCTGCATGGTTGCCATGCAAAGGCATGTGTGGACTCTAAATGGTCCCATAAAGCTTCTCGACCACTTGGCCGGAGGTGGGGAGCGAACGCGCCCGGAGCAAAAGGCTCGGCCATGGTCAATAACCCGAAAACTAGGGTTTGGGTTTTTGACGCGACACTTGACAAACTCCACCAATTTTGGTGAGATGATCCTTAGGACCTACAGTCCAAGCCATGATTTTAGTTCTGCGTTGAGCCACTGATAGCAACAATCGACCGCGGGCGGAGCAAACTAGATTTCCGCGAGAAGTTTTCTGCCGCCGGGCAACCGGGACCATCCCGAGGGCTAGGGCTTGACAGGGAAGCATCTAATTACTCTTAAGAGTCGACTTCCAATGGTCTTATGGCCTAGATACCAAGGGAAAAAGACTCACCTTGCCGGAGTTGGAGAATAAGGGATGACGTCGGTTTGCACCTCCCCCCCGCGTCGCGCGCCACACACGGCAGGATTCCGGATCACCAGGGCTCGACTCCTGGACGTAGAATAGTTCCACTGGATTCTCTGGAAGCAGTCCCAACCAACTTGGTGAAACCTCACTCCACCACACCCCGAGATCAAGAATTTTCTTGAAATATCTTGCTTTTCCGGTGACCAGGCGCGCGGCGGCCTGTGATGCTAGGCTAGGGGAGAGAGCAGAGAAGACTTAGGAACTCTTCACAACTGGCTGGGTGCCACCAAGAACTCTGGATTCCACAATTCAACATTAATGCAACTAAATGGTGTTTCCACCTTCTCCAAGCAACACCCAATGAAGAGAGCGGTTCCGGGGCATGGAGTTCGTGGCAGAGGGGAGTGGGGGTCGTGGACAAGCAATTACAACTGCCCCCAACTCTCTACACCTCGAGAAGTGAACTGTATAGTGCTATTTAGAGTGGTTTAATTGCATTTTACACCTTCAACTTCATCCCCTGCACTAAGACCCCTATTGTAGATCCATTTTGCATAATAGAACCTTCTACAACCAGTTTCCCTAACATGGTGCATAACATATTAAGTTTACACTGAAAATACAGTAAATTTTACCGTATTTTACGCATTTCGAGATGGTATAGTGGTCAAATCGAAAACGACGTCACCACGACATCCGGATCGACGAAACTATTGAGTAGTGATTTTTGCTTTGCTGAATTCGATCCTCTAAAACTTCAAAATCCATTAAATACAGTGGATTTATACTGTGTGGCACGCTTTACGATACTTTAGAGTCATCAAACATAAATCTCGTCAGTGCCACTGCGCTCAGAACGTTGATGCCATTCGAATCGACTACCTGGATCGTTAGATTCGGACTCCAGATAGTGAATCGGCCAACGGTCGCTCGCCGCGAGGAATTAATCAAGGGTTTACTATTCACGACTTAGTCGGGCCCCACCAGCTTCTTCTCTGATTTCTGGACGATCTGCCGTCGGATCGAAATTTTTCTATACTATTTCGATCGATTCGACGGAGACGGTCGCACTGGTAATTTCAAATTTTCGCGAGATTAGACTCGGATCTGAAAGGCAGAATATGCTGTCTTCGAAACTAAGCAATTTCCACTCGGTAAACGACCACCTAGGTTTAACTTTGCATTTTCTCATTCCACATTCCCATTTGAATTCTTCAAATTCAAATTTAAATTTCTCGGGTACTACATTACCCCCCATCCTTATTAAGTTCGTCCTCGAAACTTAACTACATAGGATATCAAACAGCCAACTAACAGGGTAAATCACCAGTCTAACACATACACACAACAATCAGTTGCTGGACATCTGCACTGTCTAAATCATCCACTGTGACAATCAGTCACACAACACCACTGAAAAGCTGTAAAGTGCACTATAACAAACCGGAAAACTCATCAAAACATCAGTACTGTTGACACAATTCAGGGCTACTATTTCGCAGGTTGCTTGTAAAGGCCGACGTCGCTTGTATAGACTCCATCCATCACAGTGAGAACTAGTCA
>CM055063.1:51097975-51140626 GCA_029204045.2 Tillandsia leiboldiana | reverse complement strand
GCCACGCGTCAGGCTCTGCTTCGGTTTTCCACATTGCGCACCGCGGTTGTGCCCCTTTTGGCTGTTCGCCTGTTTCTGGGTGCTACGTGTAGGCCTGGGATGGTTTCCGGGCGTGAACAGCACGGCCTGGCCCGTTCTAGTAAGCAGCCGGAAGTACCGGGCGCCCGGAATTTTGGTGCCAAAAGGTCCCAAAATTCAGATTTTTTCCGGTCTGGGCCCCCTATAACTGCCGCTTGCTGGGGCATTTTGTCCCTTTCCCGACTCCCCTTGTAGGTTTTAATCCACAAGGATCTAAATAGGTACTATCAAACAACTAGAGGGGGGTGAATAGGTGTAATACTTAAAAACTCAATCTCAGTGCAAAATAAAAACCAATGCGGAAAATAAAAACAGCACACCGAGATTTACGTGGAAACTCCAATCCAGGAGAAAAACCACGGGACCAACACGCAATAACAATCCACTAAGAATAGAAGAATAACAAGGTGATTACCGACTCCACGGACTCAAACCCCTCCTTCAGCTTCTTCGGACCTTGCGCTGACCGGTTGGATATCCACGCAATAACAATCCCTAAGAAAAGAAGAATAACAAGGTGATTACCGTCTCCACGGATTTAACCCCTCCTTCAATTTCTTGGACCTCGCGCTCCACCGTTTTGCACGTCCACTGCACACGTTCGAATCCACGAACGCACGCTTCGAATCCACGAAACGCCTTTAGCACACCGAATCCACGATGCCACGTCGAATCCACGACGCAAACTCAGTCGATAAGAATATTGACTTCGATGGTGATCCTTTGCTTAGATTCTCATTGAAGAACCGTAGAAGAAATCTCTAAGCAAAGATTAGATCAATTCGACAAAAGATATGTTCTTGAAAGAACCATCGAATTGACCTAAAAGAGGCTATAAAGAAGAACGATAAAAACCTAGCCTCTAGGGTTGCTCTCAAGTGTTTTATAAATTGATCGGCCGTAGCTCCCACGTTTTTGAGAAACCCTAAGTGTCTATTTATAGTTTAGAAACCTTTGGAAAGAGATAAGAATCAAAAACATACCTTATCTGGAAATTTTCAGGACGGCGATCCGGATCGGATTTACTGCGATCCGGATCGTCGTAACGAGATTGACGATTCCAGAAAACCAAGGGTTCGGGATCCGGATCGCATTGCCCGATCCGGATCGTTCATACAAATCAGAAAACTTAACATTCGGGATCCGGATCGGAAATTGCATGGATCCGGATCGAAGTCTTGTATGAAGCAACAACCTTCGGGATCCGGATCGTTGGCCTGATCCGGATCCTGAACATGTCCGAACACCAGTTTTTGATTATTATGAAATTAAAAATTCATCCAAGTGTTTCTACACTATAAGAAAGTATTCGGATCACCAAAATTATTTAGTTAAACATACCTGATCCTCTTGAATACTTTCTTCTTGAGATTGATGTAACTGATCCACAATTCTTCAACTTCAATCTTCAAGATTCAAGACACTGAGTGTCAACTTGAGCTCTTGTTGAATCTTCTCTAAGTCTTTGATTGCTGATTGACAATTTGATCCCTTTAAGACTCCGACTCAACTCACTGACTTGACTCACGAAATATGCCAATACCAAAATGCCGTAACAATCTCCCCTTTGGCAATTTCGTGACAAAACCCAAAAATACATAAAAGCGCTCAAGTCACTCATCTTAAACCAAAAATCGAAATTCAATGTTATCACCAAAACATTGATTTTCTTTGCGTGAAAGATCCAATAAATACAAAATTACATTTGAACCAAACAGTCCTAGAACATACTCTATGACTTAGGACTTGGAGTCTTAAAGTGATGTAATTCCTGCAAAACAAAACTCCAAACAAAATCAAACGTTAGTCGTTAGAAATTAAAATCCTACATTTGATTCGTCCTTTTGGTTCTTTTGTTTTTCGCTCTTTCAACCTTTCTTTGTCTCCCCCTATCTTGAGCATCTCTAACATGTTCTCCATGTTCTTGAGCATCTATGTTCTCCCCCTTTGTGGTACGATCATCATTTTCCGTTCTCCCCCATTTTTCCATTTTCGTTTCGTTTGTCCTCTCTTGATGATCTCATCTCCGTCATTTCTCTTCTCCCCCTTTTGTCACAAATTGTCAAACAGTGAACATACTAGACAAAAGGAAATCACTAACAAAATTAGTTCATGGAGAAAGAGAGATAAAAGCTCAGTTCTGGTATATATAACAAAAATGCAGATTGCGTACCGGTACCAGAAAGCAAAAATTAAATAATTTCTTGAAACAAATCCAGATTTTAGAATCTTTTCAAATACCGATTTGTATTCCATCAAGAAATCAATTTAAGTGCTTTAAACAGTGAATTCACACAGATGTCATTCAATCCAATTAATTTCACAAAATTAAAAAGATTTACTCCAAAATCATGAAAAATAAAGGTAAAACATTATAAACCGTTTTTCATGTTATATTCATCAAACACAAGTCATCAAAAATAATCTTGAGATCCAAAGTCTATCAAGATGTAACGGATTTACAAAGATGACATACAGAGATTTCCAAATGACATCAATTTGAATTCTACCCTTTCAAATTGAGATAAGCACTAAAATACCTAAGGGTGGCTCTTTGAGCATCTTTCAACTATCCCACCTTATACCAACCAGGAGATTGTTCAAAATATAAGAGTTTTGCATATAAATCTCCAAATGCTTCAACTAAAGATTTTCTCATAAAATACTATCAAGCATCCATAACATGTGGTAGCTTCACACACAAACCGGACGACCGGGGTGGCAGCTCTTTCCTACATGTGGTGGTAGTTTTCACACTCCTTTCGGATGTAACTCTTTCCACATCTTTTGCAAATCATTTCAATACCCTTGTAAGAATGCAATCTCTTACGTGAAAGAATTAAATCCCAAATTTTAGTCTATCGGTTGTCTCACGTTTATCACAATGAATTCACACAACCGAGATAGATTAAGCATCTAAAGATCACACATGATTTCTAAAATTTGATGCTTATAATATCAAAAACTCCTATAATGAAGTATCTTCAAGATTATGATAAGGAGTAAAGTTGATAATCCAAATAAAATTAATTTGGAGTGAATAAAAGTGAAGCCCTTTTTATTCAATGCACTTGTTCAGTAAAAACCCTTTTGTTCAAAAACAAAGTATAAAAACGAAGAGCATTGAAAAACATGTAATGCAAAGATTAAGAAAAATATGAAAGGAAAACCAATCAAAGCATTACATACAGTCATAAGCTATTTAGAACTTAAGACAAGGAAAGATATCACCTTTCCGAATCCAAAATCGCTGGATTTTGGGTTGTCTTGATTCGTTGTGGCCGGGGGTTGTCCGCTTTGACTGTTGATCCACCTTAGGTCTTTGCCTCGCAGTGATCCACTTGAATGATTGATGTTGTGGCTCGGACCTTTGGTGGGTTGAGTGAACTCCTTTGACTTGATGTGTCTTTTGATTCCGTTGAGTTCGCTCCGTAGATGAAGTTGCCGAAGGACTCTTCTTTCTCTTTTTCGGGCAATTCTTCACCAAATGTCCTTCAAGTCCACATAGGTGACAAGTTCTTCCTTTCAATTTCATTGTGGAACTTGAAGCATTCACAGTTTGGTTTCTTTTTGAATCCCAACCAACCTTGCTTGTTTGACCTAATCCGGACATACATTCAAGTTTCTTGGAACCGGTTGAAATCCTTTGTATGTCGGATTTAAGTTGATGAACTTGCTTGGTCAATGCTTGATTGGTGACATGTATTTCCTCAAACTGCTTTTCAAGAAAATCAATCTTGTTAATATGGGAATTAACGACCGTTTCCGATTGATTTATCTTTTCTTGGAGGATTTTATTATTATCCAATAAAAGCTCTCGTTCCTCCTCGAGATCATGAAGTTTGATCTTTAAAGCAGATTCTCGTCTTGATCTTCAAGTCGTTGCTTTCTCAACTTCTTGATATGTTTGGGCCATCTTCTTAGATTCCGCAAGAAGTTGTTGATATGCCTCAACGAGTTCTTCCTCGTCCGACTCCCCCTCACTTGATGACTCTCCGCCGGTTGTTGATGTTTCATACAAAATCAAAGGAGTAGAGTTAGTGACTAATGATGATAAACAATTATTAGAAGAGGGAAAATGAGAGGCATGAGAAGCAACGATTTTTCCTCTTTACTTGAGGTTGATTCATTAGAAGTAAAATTGTCCCAAGTTTCGCTTGCAAAGCCTTCTTTTTATATAATTTCGGAGTAGGACAATCCGTTGAAATATGGCCGTAGCCTTTGCATCTATAACATCGGATTTCCCCTTCGAATTCATCTTTTTCCTTAGAAGGTTTTGCAAGGAATTTGAGGTTAGAGGATTTAGAAACCCGATGATCCTTTAGATGGTTTCGTGGATGAAGATCCATCGGTTCGATTCTTCCAAAATTTCCGACGAAATTTCTTTGTGATCCGCGCCAATTGTTCTTCAAAATCGGCAAAAGAGATTTCATCGTCGGAACTCGATTCGCTATCTTCTTTCTTTGTGGATTTGAATGCAATACCTGTAAGCTTAGAAGAAGACTTGGAAGAAACTTGATTAGTAGGAAAAGTCAATTCATAAGTTTGCAAAGCACCTACTAATTCCTCAACACTCATCTCATCCGGATGACTAACGGTTTCAATGGCGGTAACCTTTGCCCTAAACCGTTCCGGAAGAGTCCGAAGTATCTTTCTTACAATTTTCGACTCCGGGATCTTTTCTCCTAGATTAGCACATGTATTAATTACATCTTGAAGTCTAGTGTAATATCTGTAAACAATTCATGCTCTTCCATATGAATAGAGTCAAATTGACTTGTAAGCATCTGGAGCTTTTGAATTTTTACAAGATTAGTACCCTCATGTGTAATTTTGAGAATATCCCAAATTCCTTCGCGGTTTCACACGCGGAAATTCTTGTAAATTCAGGCGAGGAAAGAGAGTTAAATAAAGCGTTCATACCTTTCCCATTGTAAGAAGATCTTTCAAATTCCTCTTTGGACCATCTAGAGCGAGGTTTTGGGGTAGTAGAATTTCCTACTTCCTCAACAGGATGCACCCAACCGCATTCCACGGATTGCCATACTCGGCTCATCAATTGCGATGAGAAAAGCTCTCATCCGCACTTTCCAATAAGCATAATTAGTCCCATCAAAAAGAGGAGGTCTATAAATATTACCACTTTCACCCATCATGATAGATAAACCTAAAACCCGCTCTGATACCAATTGTAGAGTTATGAATCCCAAGGATCTAAATAGGTACTATCAAACAACTAGAGGGGGGGGTGAATAGGTGTAATACTTAAAAACTCAATCTCAGTGCAAAATAAAAACCAATGCGGAAAATAAAAACAGCACACCGAGATATACGTGGAAACTCCAATCCAGGAGAAAAACCACGGGACCAACACGCAATAACAATCCACTAAGAATAGAAGAATAACAAGGTGATTACCGACTCACGGACTCAAACCCCTCCTTCAGCTTCTTCGGACCTTGCGCTGACCGGTTGGATATCCACGCAATAACAATCCCTAAGAAAAGAAGAATACAAGGTGATACCGTCTCCACGGAATTTAACCCCTCCTTCATTTCTTGGACCTCGCGCTCCACCGTTTTGCCCGTCCACTGCTCACGTTCGAATCCACGAACGCACGCTTCGAATTCACGAAACGCCTTTAGCACACCGAATCCACGATGCCACGTCGAATCCACGACGCAAACTCAGTCGATAAGAATATTGACTTCGATGGTGATCCTCTGCTTAGATTCTCATTGAGGAACCGTAGAAGAAATCTCTAAGCAAAGATTAGATCAATTCGACAAAAGATATGTTCTTGAAAGAACCATCGAATTGACCTAAAAGAGGCTATGAAGAAGATCGATAAAACCTAGCCTCTAGGGTTGCTCTCAAGTGTTTTATAAATTGATCGGCCGTAGCTCCCCCGTTTTTGAGAAACCCTAAGTGTCTATTTATAGTTTAGAAACCTTTGGAAGGAGATAAGAATCAAAAACTTACCTTATCTGGAAATTTTCAGGACGGCGATCCGGATCGGATTTACTGCGATCCGGATCGTCGTAACGAGATTGACGATTCCAGAAAACCAAGGGTTCGGGATCCGGATCGCATTGCCCGATCCGGATCGTTCATACAAATAAGAAAACTTAACATTCGGGATCCGGATCGGAAATTGCATGGATCCGGATCGAAGTCTTGTATGAAGCAACAACCTTCGGGATCCGGATCGTTGGCCCTGATCCGGATCCTGAACATGTCCGAACACCAGTTTTTGATTATTATGAAATTAAAATTCTTCCAAGTGTTTCTATACTATAAGAAAGTATTCGGATCACCAAAATTATTTAGTTAACCATACCTGATCCTTTTGAATACTTTCTTCTTGAGATTGATGTAACTGATCCACAATTCTTCAACTTCAATCTTCAAGATTCAAGACACTGAGTGTCAACTTGAGCTCTTGTTGAATCTTCTCTAAGTCTTTGATTGCTGATTGACAATTTGATCCCTTTAAGACTCCGACTCAACTCACTGACTTGACTCACGAAATATGCCAATACCAAAATGCCGTAACACCCCTGCCCTTAGCCCCTTTAGTAAAGTTGTAGATCTTTGTGTTGCGCATCTTCTGGCAGAGGCCCGGAATTTTTGGAAGCCGTGTCGACGGCGACTTCTGCATCGGGGTGCGGAGCGACGATTTACTGTTGGAGTCCCTTTTCCGTCGTAGTTTAGTCTGGGAGGTCTACCAGGCTACCCCGACGTATTTTTGGACGATTTCTGCGGTGACGGTTTCGTAAGAGGTAAATCTACAACTTCCTTGTTGGACACTTTTTCTGGAACTAAGCTTTTCTTGGGGTTCTGTGTACATTTTTAACCCCCTTTGCGACTGTTGGTTGATTTGGACAGCACCTGCTTGTCGGATTTTATCTCCTCATCCGGACATCGGAATTCGACGTTTCAGAACTCTATCGACATCTACTCTTCGCGTGGATCGGCGTCATATTTTTATTAGAATTTTTGGAGGTGGTTTTTCAGGTGAAAATTTCGTGTTAATGGGACTGTTCACCACAGATTTTGGGAATGTGGAATTTTGTGGATTAAAGTGTAATTTTGGTGTATGTTTGTACCCAGGAGGTTGTGAGCACTTCTACCGTGTTGTTGGCTTGGTGGGAATTTGTGATTTGACTGTTTTGGGCTTTCTCAGCTGTACGATTCCGGGCAGTTAGCACTTTCAGGTGGGTGACCTTGCTTCCAAGAACTCCGGACTGTGTACTAATTCTATGTGTGTAGGATCATGCATGTTAGAAATTGGAATAATAGCATGGGTAAAACTGTATGTTGTATCTTGTATATCAGTTATTGAATCTTTTGATTCCTACGTTATGTTAAGTAGTGAAATCTTGGAACTTGACCTAGCACCCCTGTCATATGTATCATGTTCAGCCAGTCTGTAGAAAACTCCAACTTGGGCTAGGTTTTTATTGCTCTAGACATTCCACATCATGATACTTCATTTCACTTTGGACTTAGCTTTTCCTCGCCCGAGTTGTGGGCCGAGAGGTCGGGTGGTTGTGGGATGCATTTGCACTCGTGTCTGGGGACCGAGTGGAGTTGATAGCAGTCTGTAGATATGATTTCTTTGGGAGAGTGATAGCGATGGTAGATCTGGGTTCTTGGAAACTGTCAGAGTGGCAGTGAGTCTCAGCTGTGTAGATTCCAGCCAGTGAGTGAGTCAGTGATTTGTTGGTTAGCCGATCTTGTTGATCGAGGATTTGGATCATAGCCTGCATGAGCCACATTTGAGCTTTACAGAGATACTTGTTATGGGTTACTTTGACTCGAGCGGGTCGCTCCCCTCGAGTGCCACTCCGGAGTAGGCGAGACCGGGTTGTTGTACCGGCGAGTTTGAGCTTTTCTACCGCAACTTGTTGTTGCATTTGTCCCTCTGGCTGTGCTTGTGTTGGCAGTCATGGACGCCCTACGTAAGTCCGCTCCTCCAGGACGTAACGGCAGTAGGTTGGCGCAGGTTTGACTGGACCCGATGAGGCAGTCAGTTTAGATTGGGTGATCAGAGACGAGGGTTAGTTGTGGCATCATGTTCTTTCTGTTCCACTGTTGAGCATCTAGATAGAGGCATAGTAGCTGTAGAGTTACTTTTCCCAGCTTTCCTTACAGCACTGCATATGTTACTTTATGCCTCTAGTAGACTTAGTGGGCAGACCGTCGGGCTTGTTGGCGGCACCCACTGAGAACTACTGTGGGATGTAGTTCTCACACCCGTCATGGTGTCTTCTCCCCAGGGACTTCTGCTCCGGTTCCTGCAGCTCCAGTTGCTGATCCAGCTCCTTCTGACCGAGGTAAGGGAGTCGCGAGATAGTTCCTTTCCTGTCATCATCAGAGTGAGAGTAGATGTACCCCTGTACTATTTTGGAGTGTGTTATGTCGAGTGACTTTTGTAGTGAGATATCGAGTTGTACCTTTCTTTTCTGCTTTTCTGAGAGACTCTTGTTTTCTGGTGAGGTTGGTCTGTATCTTGGTGAGTTGTAGTTATATTTTATGTCTTTTATTTCAGCTTTTACTATTTCAGCGCTGATATCTGCTAGTGTAGATGTTTCTTTGCAGGTTAGTCGCTACGCCTATACGGGGCTTCCCATATGGGCGGCGGATCTGTTGACGAGCCCGGGGCGCAGTATCGATCCCGGGGCGTGACACAAGGGATTGACCCGGCATGAAATATGGATCAAGTTCACTTTTCTGGGAATTTTCGGCAAATTTTAGAAGTGGTTTCGCACGAAACGGATATCAAAATTGGACTCAGTGCGAAATTTGGGTTAAAAACATCTTTCCGGATGCTTTCCGCAATTTTTGGAATTGGAATTTGGCAAAACGGACGGCGAATTTGGATTCAGCGCGCGAAAACAATCAAAATGTGCTATTTACTTGTATTTTTCGGAATCCGGATGCAAAAACACATTTTTCGAAGCTTGGGTTACTGTTCCGGCCTGCCGGGC
Organism: Tillandsia leiboldiana; assembly: GCA_029204045.2. Classification (NCBI taxonomy): domain Eukaryota; kingdom Viridiplantae; phylum Streptophyta; class Magnoliopsida; order Poales; family Bromeliaceae; genus Tillandsia; species Tillandsia leiboldiana. The sequence goes on along the minus strand of CM055063.1, from coordinate 51,131,555 downwards.
ATCGCCGGCGGCGGCGGGCAGCGGCGGAGAGCGGCGGCGCGGGCGCGGGCAGGCTGCGGAGCAGGCGCGGGCAGGCGTGCGGGCGCGGGCAGGAGCGCGGTGGAGCGGGCAGGCGCGCGGAGCAGCGGGAGGAGGAGGACACGTGGCATTTTCCTATTGGTTTGAAGTGGACACGTGGCAGCGTGGGAGTGGCTGGTGCACGGGCGCGGTCCACGGAGCGGGCGGCAAGTTCCTCGGGGCGCGTGCGCGGCATGGGCGCTGGCAGCGCGACGTGCGTGCACGTGGGCACGCCGACCGAGGCGTCGACGCCCGGAAAGGCGGGCGCGGGGGCGAGGCCACGTGTCGCTCGCGGAGTGGCCGCATTCGCTGCTGGCTGTTTGGGGGACACGTGTCGCTCTGTGGGCGATCCGGGCGCTGATGAATGGCTACTGATCGGGTTTTTTTGCGGCACTGTAGCAACCCGAACCGAACCGGGCGCCCGAAACTTGGGACACATAGGTCATTTCTGGATTTGTCTGTTTTGGGCTATATAAAGCCCCCTTTGGGCTTGCGATTTGGGCCTTTTCCCGAATTCTTCTCCTGCTGAGCCCTTAAGAAAAAATGATCATCATCCTGTGCTCCATCTACTGAGGAATTTTCAGAATTTTTGGAGGCCTTGACATCCACGCTTTCTGTGACGCGGCGCACTACGACGTTTCTTGGATTTTGGCTTCCACCGTCCCTTTTCAGTCCGCGAGACACCCTGGATCACTCCTATGGTATTTTGAGCTGATTTTTGCAGCAGCGCATTCACGAGAGATATGCCTTCGATTATCGTGTTGATCACTTCACCTTGTTTTGGGTTTTTGGCAAGGTTCCCTAGGCAAACTTTGACCCCTTTTTCTGTTGTGAGTTTTTGGACAGCGGAGGCTTGTCGATTTTCTATCTTGACCTATGAGCATCAGAATGACGCGTATTAGGACTCGATTGATATCTACGCTTCGAGAGGAACACACCCGTATTTTTATTGGAATTTTTGAAGGACTCCTCGAAGGTGGTAATTGAGCTTCTTTGGGACTGTTTTTCCTCCAGAATTGTATTTTGGATTGTTTGGTTTCTACAGTGTTCATTTATATCTTGGCCTACAGGTGTTGGATTGAGGTGTATAAATACTCGATTTGTATCTACTCGTCGCGAGGATCGCTAAGTTATTTTTCTGGATTTTTCTGAAGACAGAATGCAGGTGAAAAAGGGCCTTCTTTGTGTTGTTTTGGAAAAACGGCAAGTGTTTGTTGTGATGTTGTTTAATTGTGGGCTATGTTGTTGGTTTGAACAGAGGCTTGTGTGACCGTGTACCGAGGGTGCAGTTTCGACAGATTTTGGGATTGTGATCGACTACACACTTCACCGACTTCGGTTTTGCCTGCGGAAAGCGTTACAGATGAGTGCTTTGTCTCCAGAACTGGTGGACGGTTCTCTAATTCTATTGGTTAGAATGCATGCATGTTAGTGTACCAATATTTGGTTGAGATGCAAGCTTGATAATGACGTTGGTTTGAGGAATTGTATGATGTGAGATTCAGATATGCCTAATAGAAACTTGCAAGATAAGGCATTCATGTCTAAGTAATTGAGAGCATGCATAATTCATTGTACAACCTTGAGCTTTGAGATGTGAGCATAAGAATGATATAGTTCCTGTGAATTGAGACTTACATGATTTATGGTAGACATCTGATACCTTCGAGACATTATATGTTCATTGATTATGTTTCATCTATGCTAGTTGAGAGCATGTTTAGGGTGATTATATCCATTAATGTTCCCTGCTTATAGTTCATTGTATTTTAATGCTATTATTGGAACTTGACCTAGCACCCCCGTCAGTTCGATTGGGTCGATTGAGCACCTTGGGTGCGAGTATTTGCATATATTTTTATCTGTACCACCCTTTGAGCATTTAGATAGAGGCATGATAGCTGTAGAGTACCTCCAGCTTTTTTTGTTCAGTTTTTACTGCATTGTTATCTTATGCCTCTAGTAGACTTGTGGGCAGACCGTCGGGCTTGGTGGCGGTACCCACTGAGAACTACGTGTTGATGTAGTTCTCACACCCGTTGAGGGTTCTCCCCCTCCTTTTTCTTTTCTCTCCTTTGTTTTGCAGAGTCATCTGTGGGAGATGCTAATTCTGCTGTCGCTGTTCGAGGCGAGGGAGTCGCGAGCTAGATCCCTACCCGTCTTTGGAGAGTAGCTGTACCCCCTCATTGGAGACTTATAGTGCAGTCTGTAGATTAGTTTTATTTTTACCTTTGTGAGATTATTGTAGTGAGGATGACTTGTATTGAGAGCCTGTACACTGATGTATTATTCATTTCAGGTTTACCTCCCTGTTGAGCTCTGAGTTTTACTATTTGAGGATTTTGTATTTAATCATGTTTGGGAGGTGGATATTGCATCTTTATTTTCAGTTGTACAGTGTTGTATTTGAGTTCTTTCTAGCTTTTTATTTTACAGCTATGAAATCTGTTTAGCTATAGTAGTTTTTCTTTGCAGGTTGGACACTTCGCCTATGCGGGGTTCTGTATAGGCGGCGGATCTGTCGGCGAGCCCGGGTCACAGTTTCGACCCTGGGGCATGACAAAGGGTTTAGAGATCATGGGCGCACAACCCAAAACAGCCTATGAGGCTACAATTGTAATTAGACCCCTAGGGTTTCCCAAAATAGCATAAAAACCCTCCAAAAACTCAAGTTTGTGCACGGCCGGCTGCCATTGTTGGGCTCGAGCTCAGGCTAACAACGGTAGGTCCCTCCTCGGTCTGCATGGTTGCCATGCAAAGGCATGTGTGGACTCTAAATGGTCCCATAAAGCTTCTCGACCACTTGGCCGGAGGTGGGGAGCGACGTCGGCGCCGGAGCAAAAGGCTCGGCCATGGTGCAATAACCCGAAAACTAGGGTTTGGGTTTTTGACGCGGACACTTGACCAAACTCCACCAATTTTGGTGGAGATGATCCTTAGGACCTACAGTCCAAGCCCATGATTTTAGTTCTGCGTTTGAGCCACTGATAGCAACAATCGACCGCGGCGGAGCAAACTAGATTTCCGGCGAGAAGTTTTCTGCCGCCGGCAACCGGGACCATCCCGAGGGCTAGGGCTTGACAGGGAGCATCTAATTACTCTTAAGAGTCGACTTCCAATGGTCTTATGGCCTAGATACCAAGGGAAATAAAGACTCACCTTTGCCGGAGTTGGAGAATAAGGGATGACGTCGGTTTGCACCTCCCCGCGTCGCGCGGCCACGGCAGGATTCCGGATCACCAGGGCTCGACTCCTGGACGTAGAATAGTTCCACTGGATTCTCTGGAAGCAGTCCCAACCAACTTGGTGAAACCTCACTCCACCACACCCCGAGATCAAGAATTTTCTTGAAATATCTTGCTTTTCCGGTGACCAGGCGCGGCGGCCTGTGATGCTAGGCTAGGGGAGAGAGCAGAGAAGACTTAGGAACTCTTCACAACTGGCTGGGTGCCACCAAGAACTCTGGATTCCACAATTCAACATTAATGCAACTAAATGGTGTTTCCACCTTCTCCAAGCAACACCCAATGAAGAGAGCGGTTCCGGGGCATGGAGTTCGTGGCAGAGGGGAGTGGGGGTCGTGGACAAGCAATTACAACTGCCCCCAACTCTCTACACTCGAGAAGTGAACTGTATAGTGCTATTTAGAGTGGTTTAATTGCATTTTACACCTTCAACTCATCACTCCTTGCACTAAGACCCCTATTGTAGATCCATTTTGCATAATAGACCTTCTACACCAAGTTTCCCTAAACATGGTGCATAACATATTAAGTTTACACTGAAAATACAGTAAATTTTACCGTATTTTACGCATTTCGAGATGGTATAGTGGTCAAATCGAAAAACGGACGTCACCACGACATCCGGATCGACGAAACCTATTGAGTAGTGATTTTGCTTTGCTGAATTCGATCCTCTAAAACTTCAAAATCCATTAAATACAGTGGATTTATACTGTGTGGCACGCTTTACGATACTTTAGAGTCATCAAACATAAATCTCGTCAGTGCCACTGCGCTCAGAACGTTGATGCCATTCGAATCGACTACCTGGATCGTTAGATTCGGACTCCAGATAGTGAATCGGCCAACGTTCGCTCGCCGAGGAATTAAATCAAGGGTTACTATTCACGACTTAAGTCGTGGGCCCCACCAGCTTCTTCTCTGATTTCTGGACGATCTGACCGTCGGATCGAAAATTTTTCTATACTATTTTCGATCGATTCGACGAGACGGTCGCACTGGTAATTTCAAATTTTCGAGATTAGACTCGGATCTGAAAGGCAGAAATAGTGCTTCGAAAACTAAGCAATTTCCACATCGGTAAACGACCACCTAGGTTTAACTTTGCATTTTCTCATTCACATTCCCATTTGAATTCTTCAAATTCAAATTTAAATTTCTCGGGTACTACATTACCCCCTCCTTATTAGAAGTTTCGTCCTCGAAACTTAACTACAGTAGGATATCAAACAGTCCACTAACAAGGGTACAAGTCTAACACATACACAGCAACAATCAGTTGCTGGACATCTGCACTGTCTAAATCATCCACTGTGACAATCAGTCACACAACACCACTGAAAGCTGTAAAGGTGCACTATAACAAACCGGAAAGCTCATCAAAACATCAGTACTGTTTGACACAATTCAGGGCTACTAGTTTCGACAGGTTGCTTGTAAAGGCCGACGTCGCTTGTATAGACGTCCATCAATCACAGTGAGAACTAGTCAACTGCGCGCATGTACGGCAGAGATCTGTCCAAAATCCAATCGTAGACTGCGATATCACCTCTAGGGTAATCACACCATGCTCAAAAGGCAACTGCAAGGCTAATTTATAGGAAGGTACACATACAGACCCAATCAAAATACCCCCCTTTTTTGCGGAGTAGAGTATTTCATCCACTCTTTCGACAGTACATTGTCTGCAGCCAACGTGCTTATCAAAAGAATAGAAAAATACCCACAATCTATCGCCAACAACTAGTTGGAGACATAACTCACACTGAAACCAACAAGAGGACCAACATACCTTACTACACCAATCTCAATACCAATACTGAAAACAAATATCAAATGCCACTAACACGATGTGATAACAGCCAAAATTAAACATACCTGCTAGGTCCTCCGTTGGTGGATCATCCAGAGTAGTCTGGGCATACACTTGCCCTCTAGAACACTGACGCGGTCCACCTGACTGCGTACTCGGTATAGGACTCTGCCGTTGGGCAGTAACGGCTGGTGCCGTAACGGTAGACTGAGCTGCTGCAGGTCTCTGAGGGCAACCAGCTACGATATGCCCGGCCTGGCCACACCTGAAACAACGGCCATGGCGCTGCTCACATCTAATACCCCGATGAGGTCCACCACAGAAGACACAAGGTCGTGGAGTCTGTTGCTGACTGCCAGCAAAAGTGCTCGTAGCCCGTACCTGGGTTCGGAGGTGTCTAGTCGGTTTCCCCTTGTTTAAGGATTTACCTTTCTTCCCAGAACGTGCTCGCTTCCTCTTCAAGGGCAACACAGCCATCACCTCAGATGGCGCGAGGACAAACAAAGGATGAACATCTCCTCCAAGGACATAAGCAGATAAAATGGGTGGTGAAACAGGTGGGTCAGGTGCAGTAGAAGCAACAGTCTGCTGCTGTATAAGCTGCTGAACCATAGCAGTCAGTGCAGTAATCTGGTCCTGCAACTGCTGGAGTCTATCGGAGCCCTCTGGCTCCCCCGGTACTCTGGAAGATCGACCGACACCTCGGCCACTGCCAGCACCTCGCCCATCGCCACCATGACTCCCAGATCGAGCCATATATGCATCACAACCAAAAAGGTTAGGATAAACTCATATAGTAACTTCACACTTGAGTTCATAACCCCTGACACAATAAACCCCACGCACTCGCGTCAGACTCAAGTCATCCTAGGGCTCAATCCTAACTAAATACTTAGGTTTCTTAAACCTATTGCTCTGATACCATCTAATCTGTCACGCCCCGAGTTTCAAAAAAAGCGGCAGAATTTTTATTTTTTTTTAAAAAAAAAAAAATCATCAGAGTAAAAATTGAAACCCGTGAAATAGACAGACCGCCACATGCACAGGGAACCCTCTGTCCACTGGGATAGAGTCTCCCCTGTACATGCTCGGCTATACGAACACAATACTGAATCAGAGGCGACGTAAACAACAACTGAAAGTAACTAGTACATGTCCAACATACATCACATAATCCACATCTCCAAAAATATAATACAGACTAAGCACTGAATATAAAATACTGGAAATCTGTAGTCGATAACAGGGTCGACTCTACCGTGACAGCTCACTGGATCGTCCCAATCTCTCAACACCCGACTGACCTGAAAAATAGTCACCCAGGGGGTGTGAGATACACTCTACAAGTATCCCAGTGGGCACGACGGGCCGAGAAATAGCAAGTCGTACCTACTGGATAATGTAATAAGCGGATAGCAAAATAGGCTATAATCACAAGGCTAAATAACTGTATGCTGGACTGAACTAAGCATGCTGTGTAATAATCAAAAGGGAAAGCAGGGTATCATGATCACGTGCTAAGCAATAAAGCTAGTATCACATATAAAGCTGAGTAAGCTATAACTGGCAATTGTGTAAACCTGGTCAATCTCGATGAACAATAATACTGATCATGCGATAGAACAGAGTGTAGTACTCTAAAAATTTAAAGACTTTGAAATACTTGTAGAATTTATTTAATTAATAATTTTGGTAAAATAGGGACTTAGTAGATCAATAGTGGCCCAGAAATATCAACTTTTGATCGGGGTCTGATCTCAAAAATCCGAGATCACCATTGCGACCGTCTCGTCGAAATATGAGAAGTTGATATATATATATTTTCGATCCCACGGTCGGATCTTCCGCAAAACAGCGATGAAGAAGTGGGCTCCACAACTTAAGTTGTGAATAGTAACCCCTATTTTAAATGGCCCTTTGATCACTAACAACCGTTTCACTGTCTGGAACCTTTAAATAGGGGTATGAGTAGTCAAACCGAACTAATTTCGGCGTTCTCAGCACAATGGCACTAACGGTTTTCACGTTTGGCGACCCGGGTGCATCGGAGTGCGTGCACTGTACCGCACTTTACCGAACTAGTTGGCCCGAGATTTCATACGAGCACCAAATCAAACAAATGAATAGCCTATTTTGAAGGTCTCGACGAGCCGGACGTCGTGGCGAAGTCTGTTTCGCAATTCGACGATCAGGTTGTCTCGAAATATGTGAAAAGTGCCGAATTATCGCTTTTTCTTCAAATGTTTTGGATGTTCTTGGGCCAAAGCCCTTGGGACTTTGTTGATTAGGCTTCTGCCAACCGAAGGAGCCCACGAAAACCACAAAGGAAGTTGGAAGGGTTGCTGGTGGGTGGTGGTCAAAGAAAGGAGAAATAACCCATTAATAAGCTTGGTTCTTTGGGAGCTTTGTGGGGGGAAAACGATGAGCCACTTTCTGTCCCAAGGTCTCTCCACCACTTCCCTGTGCCACCAGCATAAACTTAGAAGCTGTGGTGGCCGGAGCAAGGCATCCCCAAGAAAGAAAATCCAAAGATAGAACTCGGGAGAGAGAGAGAAAGGAGAAGGTTGAACCAAAGCTCTTCCAAGGTGAAGTTGGAGTGCTCTGAGGACTTCCTTGGTGTCTGTGGAGCATATTGGGAGGTTGCCGTGGCCGCACGAAGGAGGAGGAAGAGAACCGGCTTCTTCCATCTTCTCCGAATACGGCCAAGGTAAGGTTTTCCAAACCTTTGGTTGTATGAGCCCGAGACCATTAGCAGTGGACCTCTTAGGTCCTTAGGATGCTACGTGCCAAGCCCCGAGCTCCCATGCATGTTGCTTGGCCGGCGGGAGCCAATTATTGCCGGAAACCTAATAGTGCTCCGCCTCGGCATAACTATGCAACCAATGAACCAAAATAGCTAAAAATTGGTATGCCAGGACTGTAGGACAGGTATATTAATTCTGCAAAGTTTGGGTGAATATGATTGAGTATTTTTGGAGAAATTTAATGCCCTAGTTTTTTGGGTTTTTACAAGTTGGCCGAGCTTGGTGCTCCGGCACCGGCGGGCTTCTCCGTCGCCGGCTATCTACCCAGAAGTGTTGCTAGGACCAATAGGATCCCAACCATGCATTTGCATGGCTACCATGCATCTTGAAAAATCAACATGCCATGGTTAACCCGAGTTAATGCGAAACCGCGGCCGCCGGCGCTCCGGCCACCTCCGGCCGGGAAGAAATGATCGAGAAGCTTCGTGTGGGGCAGAGGAGTATTTCTATATAAGTTGGAGTGCTTCATGTTGACTCTGAAAGAATTCACCATTAGTGGTGGAGGAGCTCCAAACCGAGCTTTGCTCCGCCGCGTCGCCGCCGTGTTTTGCTGCCGGCCACAGGAACAGGAGGGTTCAGTGAGGGTTTTAGCACCTGCTGGTGCTTTTGGTTTGGTCCCAGAGCTTCTGGTTGAGTGATCACGATTTTCAATGCTTTGAGGTCATCTTCAACCTCTAGCTCCGGCCAACCCGAGGCTTGCGGCTTGCTCCAAAATGGGGGGAATTGATCAGTAACCTTAGTAGAATCTGATGCTCCAAGTTATTTGCCCTCTGGTCCAGTATTTGCAAAGAACTAAGCTTGAGAATGTTGTATGTGGTTGATAACAAATTGTGCACACTAGGTGTTTGATTAAATGCCTCAATGAGAATTTAAATGGAATTAGCTTTCGAGTTAAATATGAAAGTTGCTTAAAAATGTCCCCTGAGCTTGATGCTCACTTCAGATCAAACAAGATCTGTGTGGACTGCTGTTTGGAACATTGTGCTTAATGTTAGAGAGCTAGGTCGTGGATCTCTTTGATCCAGCAGGTTTTGGACTGCCCAAAGGTGAGCCTGGGTATTCTTGAGTTCCCAGGAGACTAATGCTCCAAATTATTTCCAGTTTGCACTGTTAGATTAAAAGATCTAGTTAAACAAGCTCTAAATAGAGTGTTATGGCCCTAGGTCTGCTCTGGGCTGTTTGCAAAGCCGCGATAGTGAGTTCTTGACTAATTTGGGGTCACTGGACGCGATGCTCGCGTTTAATTTGAGTTTCACTGAGCCGGAGAAACAAAAATGCATTTAGGCTAGGTTAGAGAAGTATATTATGGCCCAAAGTTTTCCTCGGGTTCCGTGCTGCTGCAAATGGGTGAGCACGGTGTTCAGCAAGATAAATGTCACCTGCTGGAAGTGACGGTTCGTTAAAATGAGTTTCCAGTAGAAAGAACGAGCGAAAACAGTGCTAAAAAGTGTTAAGTTGACTTGAAATAAGTTAGATTTAAAATCGATCCCTAATCAAAATGTTTGATTCAAGTCTGTCCGGTTTGCATCTGGTTCTGAGCGTACAGTTGATTCAGTCTAGTCGCCTGCGATTTGACAGGTGGGTTTATCTTCGGTCCGGGCTTTATCATTTCGGCCCTCTGTGTACGGTATTGGTTGGACCCCTGTTTTTGGTAGCTTAACTATTACTTTGAGCCTGCCTTCCTTTTGATTCAGTTTATACTGCTTCATGCCTGAGTTATAACTTTTATCAGTTATCTGTTGCTTTACATAGTGCTTCCAGTATTCATATCATTATTCTGGACATTGCCATGCCTGATTGGTCACTTGCTAGGTCATATACCTGATTATCAGTACTTCCTGATTATATCTGATCCATGATAAATAGTTGATTGCATCCCAATGGGGATTTCCCGGCTTATTGCCGATTACCCGGTCAGTGGACCGTGAGATTGAGCATTTGCATTATGATTGAGCTTGCTTTCCTGTTGATCAAATATTACACTGCTGAACACATAATTTTAATCAACTAAATGTTTTACTGAACGACGTAGGGTCGCCTGAGTCTGTTCTTGTTTGATAGGACAAAGGCATTGCTCTTCGAAGTTTGGGCCTAAAACCTGTTTTCAAAATAGTTTTCTCAAAAATATGTGTTTAGTTTTGTATGTTTGGTTGGTCTGTATGATTGAGTTGAGATTTGCTGCTGATCTTATGTTGAGTTGAGATTTGTCTTTGATCTTGCATAAGAGTTGAGATTCAGTTGATTATTCCTGCATGAGAGTTGAGATTCAGTTGACTTTGTTATTGCATCCCAGTGGGGATTTCCCGGCTTGTTGCCGATTACCCGGTCAGTGGACCGCGAACTTGAGCATAGCATTATGATCGCCACGCACCGCTGTACTTCACGTACACTGACGGTTTGGCCACCGTCACAGTGTTCTTTACCGGTAAAGTGGTCTAGAGAAAGGCCCGTGAGCCCCCTGATAGCACTTGTGGGTGCGGGGTTATGTCAGTCCGATAGGTGCCAGATAGTGGCATGAGCCTGAGGTCTTCGTGACCAAGAGTGGCATTGATTGGGAACTTGATATTCTTATGATTGATGCATAGTTTTTATAATTCCATATTCTAGCATGATCAGTATCTATTGCATATGTTGCCTGTTTAGCCTGCTTTTATCATATCTCATGATTCCTGATTTCGGTTTGAAGATATTCATTTGTTTGATACCTGCCTATACAATTATTCAGCATGCTTGGTTCATTATATTCCTGTCAAGATTATACTAATTCCTGTTGGTTATTCATTCGCTTCATAAATGTTGGGTCGTATATAATACGGATCTAAATAGGGGGAGAAACACCTAGAGGGGGGTGAATAGGTGTAAACGTATAAACACTCCAAAAATCGTTGCGATAAAACCCAATGCGGAAAATAAAATAACACGCAAGATTTTTACGTGGAAAACTCCATCACCGGAGTAAAAAACCACGGGACCGATAACACGGCAGAAATCCACTAGAATTAAAACACGTACAAGGTGATTTACCGTACACACTTACGACTCAACCTTTTCCATACGCTCCTAGAGGATCTTCTCCGCTCGCTCCAGACGCTTCTCGAATCCACGATCTGCGCCCAACGCCGAATCCACGGCGTCCAACGTCGAATCCACGACGTCCGACCGAATCCACGGTCTTCACCCAATAGCACCCTTCGAATCCACGAACGTGCCTCGCTCCGAATCCACGAGAGCGAATGAACCTTGAATCCACAAGGACACGCGAATCCACGCGCCGATTTTTGGGGTAAATTGTTGTTTTTGGGTGGTGATGATCCGCCGAATACTTAGATCAAAGATAGATCGGAAATACCATCTAAGTATTCATTAGTTTGATTCAACTCAAGATGTGAGTATGAAAACCTAGAATCAAACCAATCAATATAGATGAAGAAACATAGAGTATTCTCTAATGATTTCCTTTCTTCTCTATATGTGGATCTATAGCCGTATAAGATGATATATGAAAATGACGGCTATGTGGATTGACCCTAGAAAGAAAGACATAGGGTCTATTTATAGGTTAGAAACCCTAGGAAGGAGATAAGAATCAAAAACCTGCCATTTCTGGATTTTTACGGACGGCGATCCGGATCGTGATAACTAGGATCCGGATCGTCATAACGAAACAGCCAATTCCAGAAAAACGAAGGTTCGGGATCCGGATCATGTGACTACGATCCGGATCGTTCATACAGTTCACCAAACATCAACGTTCGGGATCCGGATTGCGAAGCAAGATCCGGATCGTTCAAGGTAGATGGTAAACTCAACGTTCGGGATCCGGATCAAGAGACTACGATCCGGATTGCGACGATGTATGAACGAACCACCTTCGGGATCCGGATCGAACAACCTGATCCGGATCCTGAACATGTCCCAAGTCCAGTTTTTGATTTTTATGCAATGAAAGATTCTTCCAAGTGTTTCTACACTACAAGAAGTATTCGGATCACACAAATTCTTTAGTTAAACATACCTGATCCTTTTGAATTCTTCTTTCTTGAGATTGAGTTAAATGATCCAACTTTCTTCACCTTCAAACTTCAAGACTTTAGACTTTCACGAAACTACGCCAACTCAAATTCCGTAACAATCTCCCCCTTTGGCGGTTTCGTGACAAAACATAGATCCACTAAAGAAAATTCAAAAAGATATTTTTGTTGCTATCACCATACAACAAAAATTTACAATGGAGATCCAAAATACAATACATGAGTTAAACTCCTAAAACAGACTCTAGACTTAGACATCTGTACTCTCTGCAAAAAGAAATCATTCTTGACAAAAGAAATCGTTAGATACCTCAAGAATTTTGTATTATTCAAAAACCACAAACAGAGATGAAGTTTAAACTCATTTATACTTACCATGACATTTATATTCAGATATGTAAACTGATCATAGTTAAAGAAACACCAACATATCTTCTTTGCACGTAAAAACCAAATGTCATGAACATGTTTGTGACAAACTTATATATATATAGATATGTAATTGATCAGAGTTAAGAACCAACATATCTTCTATGCAATCAAAAACCAAGTGTCACAAACTTGTTAGAGAACATCAACTTGTTAGTTATATTACATGCCCAAATAGTTAGCAAATAGTTAGTCGAGGCATGCATTCATACAGACGAAAAACCTCAAGTTGAGATCATACTTACCTTGATATTTCATCATTCATACCATCATTCATTGTTCATTGTTCAAATCATTATTCTAAACTCTCTCCCCCTTTTTGTCACAAATAAAGCCAAAGATTACAGAAGTGGAGAGAATGGTTAACAGTTTAAGTTCGAGAACTAAAATCTCAAATTAAAACATAAAAAAAAACTTGCACAACAGTAGGATTTAAACATATGCATAAAAACAGAAATTAGAAGGATACGGATCATTCAGACTCGTCTGAACTGATACAGCCGAGGATTTGGAAAATCTTCTTTATCCGCTTGTTCATTGCTGATTGCTTTTTATTTACCTTCTTTATTTCTTCCTTTACCTCAATCAGTTCATTTGATATACGTTCTTGCTCGTTGGAGAGCCTTTGCTGTTCTTTATAGATTGAGGTAACAGAAGCATCATTATCAGAAGTTGATTGTGGTGCTTCTTGTGCCGGAGGTGCTGGTTGAACTGGAGGAGCTGCTGCTGGTGCAGAGGTTGTTGCTTGTTGTCGTTGTTCTCGTTGCCGGTGAAGAGGTATGAAAGGTTCATCTGGCTTCGTCGAAAGAGACTTTACAATTGTCGTGTCATTGATTGTTCCTAGACTGTGCAGATAGGAACTCGCATTTGTGTCAGCTTTAAATTTGCGAAGAATGCGCATGATGATCATTGGAAAAGGTAGTCTCTCTGACGGATGAGCTTGCTCCACATATCGTGCCATCCTTGACCAGATGATGTAGGGAATGTTTAAGTTAGCTCCCATTGCTGCTGCGGGATTTCCGAGTAGATAAAGAAATATCATTCTTTCCCACCGAAGAACCTTTGTGTTCATGTTTGGAAGAATATTGTAACAAACAATAAGATTTAAGATGCGGTACTCTGGTCGTAGTTCTTTCGAGAAAACGGAGTTTCCTGTCGACCGAGTATCTGGAACACAGATTCCATCAACTACCACTCTCCAGGAGAAGGTGTTGAAAACTTGATTCTTCAGGTAATGAGTGCCATCGGCTCGGGCGTCCATCCCAAGTACTTCACCAATTAGCTGAGGCGTTACTTTGATTCTGACATTCTTGACTAAAGTTTGAAAATCCCGACGCCCGCTTTCCTGATCAACTAGATAGCAGGCATTCTGATAAAACATCCTCACTGAGTGAAGACAATACCCGGTGGTCTCCGGGAAATTGCAAATGGAAGCAAGACCTATCTGGTCAAACAAAGTCCCAAACGTCTGAGAACGCTTCTTTAAGGCTTTTACATCAACATGCCTTTCTCCAATGCATTCTCTGTTTTCAAAATCCTTTATTCTAGCCGAGCTGACAACTTCTTGTGGAGGTGCTTGCTGTGCTGGTTGCTCAATGGAGATTCCTTGTGCACTCCCTCTTTTTCTCGCACCAGTTTTTCTTTTTGTTCCAACTGGACTTGGTTCCATTGGTGCTTTCCCTTTTTCAGCTGCAGTAGGTTTTGAAGCTTCAGCAGTTGCTTTCCCTTTGGAGACAATGGGAGCAGCTTGCTCAATTTCGATGTTATCCCAGTCAATCGACTCTGTCTCTGATTCAGTGTCGGAATCAACCTTAGTCTTCTTTGCTTTCTTAGCCTTCTTAGGCTTGGCAGTATCTCTCGTATGTACCATAGCAGCAAGTAGGAAAACAATCCAAGTGATCACCATTGCTAATGGTTTCTTGAGAAAAGGAATCCTGAGTAGACCAACTCAAGAACACAAAAATTCTTAGTTTTCAAAAATTGAAAAAATTGTATCCAAAGAATCATTATCAAGTAGAGAGACTAAGAATCAAGTTAGTTTTGCAAAAGGACTTTTAAAGATAGATCAATTGCATGATTTTCGAAAATCCTTATTATATGCCCTAAAACCGAAATTTTAGAAATCGAAGCCTAAAAATCCGTTAATCAGGAGAAAACCTAGCATATAATCAAAACTAAACAACCCAGAGTTCTTATTTCAAAAGAAATTTGATCAAAAACCATCCACAAACAAAGTTGATCCAAGAAATTCGTGCGTTTGAGGAGGAAAAGAGAAAAACGGTGAAAAACCGAGATTTTGATCAATAAAACTTACTTGGAATTGAAGAACTTGAGTTTGAAAGCTTCCAAGGAGGATGAAATCTAGAGAGAAGCGCTCTGGAAACTTTTGAACAAAAGATTGGAGTAAAAGAAATCAAAACCCTTTTGTTCCTTATAAAAACCTAGCCGCGATCCGGATCCTCCCGAGCTTGCGATCCGGATCGGCTACCCGCAGTAAAAGAAAACTGCGTTCGGGATCCGGATCGGCAGGTCCAATCCGGATCGTCAGCCCGCAGGAGAAAACCTGCGTTCGGGATCCGGATCACCTTGCCCGATCCGGATCGGCCCCAACTTTTTCTTTAGAAAAATTTCAGAGAAATTCAAGAAAAATCAGAAAAAGATTGTAAGCACAAATGTGTATCAACTTTAAACAAAAATCATCGTTTCATACAACAAGAATTAGATTATGCCAAATCTATCAATAATATCCAAAAATGAAACGAAAATTTACAAAAATTAAATCCCTTAAAGTTGAACACCTTCAATCACATCTAACTTGATCTTATGAGTAATGCCTTTATCAAATCATCAATTCAGTAAAGAAAATGAAATACAAAGATCAATAGATGTTTGAAATCCCAAATATGGTAGATAATATTTCTAGACAATCTGTTGAAGAGAGTGGCTCTTTGAGCATCTTTCTTTAAAATCCCACCTTATACCAACCTTGAAATTTGACAGAGTCAAGTATTTCAACATGCATTTTACTTAATCAAAAATTTAAACAACCATGCTTGGTATACATGTGGTAGCTGCACACAATACTCGGACGACCGAGATGGTAGCTCTTTCCTCCATGTGGTGGTAGTTTTCACACTCCTCATTGGGATGTAACTCTTTCCACATCTTTTGAGCATTTTACATTATCTTTGACTCCCCCTCAATTGGCTATCAATTATTTAAGATATAAAGTATTCAACCAAAAATTGATCTCGATTTCATACTCGACTAAACAGTCAAATAAGATAATGACTATACCAAGAGATCATTGAGAGAGAAATTGACTTTGATCACTTTAGAAGATGATTTAATTAACATAAACGATCATTGCAACAATGAAATATTATGATGGCAAAAGCATAATAAATTTCTAAATGTGTGAACAGATGCAATTAAAGTCAATTAAGATCTATCCTCAATTACTATCCTATGTATAAACATAGATATTGAATAGAACAAAACAAATACAAAACCTATCCTAAGCAAAGATTTCAAAAAGAAGATTATTTCAAAGAAAGCATACCAATTGCTTTTCGCAAGTGAATAAAACGTTTTTGATCCAAAGGTTTTGTTAAAAAGTCAGCTAATTGATCTTCAGTTGAAACATATGAAAGTTGAAGAGTATTTGATTCAACTAGCTCTCTAAGAAAATGATATCTAAGTTCAATATGTTTTGTTCTAGAGTGCAACACAGGGTTTTTAGAAATGTTAATTGCACTTGTGTTGTCACAAAGAATTGTTACCGAAGATGCTGAAATGCGGAAGTCACTCAATACGCTTTTCATCCAAATGAGTTGAGTTGAGCAACTTCCAGCTGAAATGTATTCCGCTTCGGCAGTCGAGAGTGCTATGCAATTCTGCTTTTTACTGTGCCATGCAACAAGGCAATGGCCAAGATAGAAGCATGCACCACTCGTGCTTTTCCGATCATCCACTGATCCTGCCCAATCGGCATCTGAGTATCCAACAATATCCAAACTTGTTCCCATAGGATACCAAATTCCGAAATTAATTGATCCTTTGATGTACCGGATGATCCGTTTCACCGCTTTCAGGTGAACCTCCTTTGGTGCTGATTGATATCTCGCGCAAATCCCAACACTAAAGGATATATCCGGGCGACTAGCCGTGAGGTAAAGTAGACTTCCAATCATACTTCTATACAGTTTCTCGTCTACATTCTCACTATGTGATTCACTTCCAAGTCCCTTGTGGCTAGTTCCCATTGGAGTTGGAAAATCTTTACAGTTTTCTAGATCAAACTTTTTGACCAACTCCAGTGCATACTTGGATTGACTCAAGTGAATACCTTCATCATTTTGTTTAATTTGCAATCCAAGGAAATAAGACAGTTCGCCCATCATGGACATCTCAAATTCGCTTTCCATGGTCTCCGCGAATTTAGAAGCATCATTATCTTTTGTTGCACCAAATACAATGTCATCGACATAGATTTGTGCTACAATGAAATTATTTTGATAATGCTTCACAAAGAGAGTCCTGTCAGCTCCCCCTCGAGTATAGCCCTTCTCCAAAAGGTGCTTTGTTAACCTTTCGTACCATGCTCGCGGTGCTTGTTTCAGACCGTAAAGAGCCTTTTTCAAACGAAAAACATGGTTAGGTTGTTTATGATCTACAAAACCTTTCGGTTGAGCTACATAAACTTCCTCATTTAAAAACCCATTTAGAAATGCGCTCTTGACGTCCATTTGAAATAATTTGATTTTAAAATGACAAGCAATAGCAAACAATATACGAATGGACTCGAGTCTAGCTACAGGGGCGAAAGTTTCGTCAAAGTCTATACCTTCTACTTGAGAGTAGCCTTGAGCAACTAGTCGTGCCTTGTTCCTGATGATAGTACCATCTTCATCTTTCTTGTTCTTGAAGATCCATTTGGTACCTATCACATGATGTTGCTTTGGAGGCTTCGTTAATTCCCAGACTTTGTTTCGCTCAAATTGATGGAGCTCTTCCTGCATTGCTTTAATCCAGTAGTCATCCTGAAGAGCTTCATCTATTGTCTTTGGTTCGATTAAAGATACGTAGCAAGCAAATCCGCAAACCAACTGCCTTCGAGTTCTAACTCCTTCTTGTGGATCTCCAATGATGTTCGATTCCGGATGATCCTTGGAGATTCGTAGCGTTTGTTGAAACGGAGTACTCGGAGGTACACGAGATGATTCCTGCACATCAGATAAACTAGAAGAACCATTAGATGCATCATTAATATTGGAAGTGTTATTATGAGAAGATGCACTAGCAGGAGAATCATCATCTAGAGAGATATCGAGGGTAGATTTTTCAGATTCAAAATGAGAAGCTTCATCTACTTTAACATTTATAGATTCTACGATCGTCTTAGATTCAATGTTAAATACTCGATATGCTCTGCTATTCGTAGAATAACCCAAAAAGATCCCTTCATCACTTCGAGAGTCGAACTTTCCAAGATTTTCACGGTCACGTAAGATGTAACATCGACTCCCGAAGATACAAAAGTACTTGATATCCGGTTTTCTACTAAACCACAGCTCATATGGTGTATTCAAGGTTCCTGGGCGCAAATACACTCTGTTAATGACATAGACAGCGGTGTTCACAGCTTCAGCCCAAAAATGTAGCGGTAATTTCCGGCTATGAAGCATCACACGCGCCATCTCTTGAACAACCCTGTTTTTGCGCTCAACAACACCATTCTGCTGAGGTGTATAGGGTGCCGAGAATTCATGTTTAATGCCATTTGAAGTACAAAAGTCAATGAATTTTGAATTTATGAATTCTCCACCCCTATCACTTCTAACACGAATGATCTTTTCATTCTTTTCAATCATAATACGATGGCAAATCTCATGAAAAGAGTCAAACGTATCAGCTTTCTCTCTCAAAAATGCTACCCATGAAAACCGAGAGAAATCATCAACCAATAAAAAGATGTACCATTTACCTCCCAAGGATGGTTGACGGGTCGGCCCCATTAAGTCCATGTGCAAAAGTTCCAAGGGCCGTTTTGTACCAACGTGGTTCAAGTTCTTGTGTGCAGTCCTAGACTGTTTTCCCTTTTGGCAACCACCACACACAACATTTTGTTTAAATAAAAGCTTTGGAATCCCCTTGACCACGTCCTTGTTTGAAATTCTAGTAAGTTCCTTAAAATTTAAGTGACCTAGCCTTTCATGCCAAAGAGTTTCATTATTCAAAGCGGCTAAGTTACAATTTTCAGAAAATTTATTAGGAACAACATAACAATTGTTTTCAGATCTAACCCCTTTTAGAAAGAAGACATGGTCCTTATCAGTTACAACGCATTCAACCGATGAAAAGTTAACTGAAAAACCATTGTCGCAAAGTTGACTTATGCTTATGAGGTTAGTCTTAAGGCCATCAACAAATAAGACATTTTTCAAAATCGGGCCATCTGGAATAGCTACCGTCCCTTTTCCAACAATTTTGGAAGATCGACCGTCTCCGAAAACAACGTGTCCTCCGGAGATTTTCTCAAGATTTTGAAAACTATTTTTGTCACCGGTCATGTGACGGGAACACCCGCTATCCAGATACCAAGACGAGCTATCATATGCATGTAAGGAAATATTGGAAACAAGACAAGGGAAAATTTCACCTTTGCGCACCCAAACCTTTTTGGAATGCGTCTGTAATGGTCGTGAAGTTTTGTGCCTAGGTGAAAGCGTCTTGTTAAAACGATTGTTGCTCCTTGATGAAGTCGTCTTGTGCGGTGAACTACCAAGTCTCTTTTCATTTGAAAAGTTTTGCTTTGATTTTCGGAAAGGAGCCTTTTTGGTAGTTGATGCAAGAGGTGCTTGAGATGAGCGTTCGACTCCCGTCTTGCAATATCTTCTTATGTGCCCTGAAACACCACAACGAAAACATACCTTAGATCTTGACGATCCCAAAGAGGATGAAGTAGGTTTGTTGTCGTTGTTTGTCTTGAATTCCGGTGTCGGAGGAGGAGATACCGACTGAGGCACAAAAACTGTCTCACTCGAACTTGGACTGTTTCCAGTTTGAGTGTATCCGAGGCCGAACCTATTTGATTGACCAAGACCAAGAAGTCTATCCAACTTACTCCTTCCTGAAGAGAATCGCTGTAAGTCATTCTTGAGTTGGAAAATGGTCTTTGTCATTTCCAGGTTATCCTGTCGAGCCTCGTTGTAGAGCTTTGAGAAGTGATTCGCGTTATCCACCAGATTTGTATGTTCCTTCTCAAGTTGCTCATTGGACTCTTGAAGGGAAGCATTTTCTTTTATCAGGTTTTCCCTTTCCACTTCAAGAGCGTTTGAGAGAGAAGTCGCTCTTTTTGCTTCTTCTTCGAGATCATGCACTCTCCCTCTCAAACTCTTGTTTTGCTTAGCCACTTTCTTTGAGTCCCTCAAAAGTCTGTGGTAGGCTAGAGCAAAATCTTCACCTTCCGAATCATCCGATTCGTTGTCCGTTGCGTTCTTTTCAACAGTGGAGTTGGACAACGACTCAGATGTATTTGCCATAAAGCACATGAATGGTGAAGATGTGGACGCGTGGAATGCGGTGGAGCTCTTTTCTTCATCACTCGAAGACGACTCATTTGACGTTGAGTTGTCATCCCAAGTGACGACTTGCATCGCCTTCTTCTTTGCCGGATACTTGTTAGGACACTCCGTTGCAATGTGGCCGTAGCCTCGACATTTGAAGCATTGCAGTTGTCCTTCTGAACTTTTCTTATCCTTTGAGAAGTTCTCCTGCTTTCTTGACTTGTGACTTGGAGTACCCTTGCCTTTGTTCCACTTTCTGAAGGATGGAGATTTGCTTGAATTGCCCCTTCGAAAGTTGCGGCGAAAATTCCTTGTCAAGAGAGCGAGCTGCTTCTCAAATTCCTCCATAGAAAGGTTCTCGTCATCGTCCGAGGAGGATGTATCCGCGTCTTCTTCCTTAGTTGTTTTCAACGCATAACCTGAAGACTTAGAAGTGGATGCTTTTCCAGAAGAATTGTTAGTATTGAAAGTCATTTCATATGTTTGTAATGAACCAACTAATTCTTCTACACGTATTTCGTCCGGGTGTTTAATAGTTTCAATGGCAGTAACCTTTGGGCGAAATCGTTCAGGAAGAGTTCTTAAGATTTTTCTTACAATCTTAAATTCTGGAATCTTCTCTCCCAGATTAGCACATGAGTTTACGATGTCTTGCAATCGTGTATAGTAGTCCGTGAAAGATTCATTTTCTGCCATCAAAATAGAGTCAAACTTGCTCGTAAGCATCTGCAGTTTCTGAATCTTCACGAGGTTAGTTCCCTCATGTGTAACCTGGAGAACATCCCAGATTTCTTTCGCAGTCTCACATGCCGAGACGCGAGAGAATTCACTTTGAGATAAGGCATTAAAAATAGCATTAATTCCCTTGCCATTGTAAGAAGATAACTCAAACTCTTCCTTGGTCCATTTCGACCTAGGTTTTAAGGTGTGAACATCAGAGATAAGTTCAGTTGGATTAGTCCATCCTGATTCAATTGAATGCCACACCCTTTCGTCGATGGAAGATAAAAGGCTTTCATCCGTACTTTCCAGTACGCATAATTTGTTCCATCAAAGAAAGGGGGTCGATTGATGTTTCCACCTTCAACCATTGTTCACAACCCTATTCCCGCTCTGATACCACTTGTTGGGTCGTATATAATACGGATCTAAATAGGGGGAGAAACACCTAGAGGGGGGTGAATAGGTGTAAACGTATAAACACTCCAAAAATCGTTGCGATAAAACCCAATGCGGAAAATAAAATAACACGCAAGATTTTTACGTGGAAAACTCCATCACCGGAGTAAAAAACCACGGGACCGATAACACGGCAGAAATCCACTAGAATTAAAACACGTACAAGGTGATTTACCGTACACACTTACGACTCAACCTTTTCCATACGCTCCTAGAGGATCTTCTCCGCTCGCTCCAGACGCTTCTCGAATCCACGATCTGCGCCCAACGCCGAATCCACGGCGTCCAACGTCGAATCCACGACGTCCGACCGAATCCACGGTCTTCACCCAATAGCACCCTTCGAATCCACGAACGTGCCTCGCTCCGAATCCACGAGAGCGAATGAACCTTGAATCCACAAGGACACGCGAATCCACGCGCCGATTTTTGGGGTAAATCGTTGTTTTTGGGTGGTGATGATCCGCCGAATACTTAGATCAAAGATAGATCGGAAATACCATCTAAGTATTCATTAGTTTGATTCAACTCAAGATGTGAGTATGAAAACCTAGAATCAAACCAATCAATATAGATGAAGAAACATAGAGTATTCTCTAATGATTTCCTTTCTTCTCTATATGTGGATCTATAGCCGTATAAGATGATATATGAAAATGACGGCTATGTGGATTGACCCTAGAAAGAAAGACATAGGGTCTATTTATAGGTTAGAAACCCTAGGAAGGAGATAAGAATCAAAAACCTGCCATTTCTGGATTTTTACGGACGGCGATCCGGATCGTGATAACTAGGATCCGGATCGTCATAACGAAACAGCCAATTCCAGAAAAACGAAGGTTCGGGATCCGGATCATGTGACTACGATCCGGATCGTTCATACAGTTCACCAAACATCAACGTTCGGGATCCGGATTGCGAAGCAAGATCCGGATCGTTCAAGGTAGATGGTAAACTCAACGTTCGGGATCCGGATCAAGAGACTACGATCCGGATTGCGACGATGTATGAACGAACCACCTTCGGGATCCGGATCGAACAACCTGATCCGGATCCTGAACATGTCCCAAGTCCAGTTTTTGATTTTTATGCAATGAAAGATTCTTCCAAGTGTTTCTACACTACAAGAAGTATTCGGATCACACAAATTCTTTAGTTAAACATACCTGATCCTTTTGAATTCTTCTTTCTTGAGATTGAGTTAAATGATCCAACTTTCTTCACCTTCAAACTTCAAGACTTGAGACTTTCACGAAACTACGCCAACTCAAATTCCGTAACAATAAATGCTTACCTAATGTGATCTTTACTATCCGCTAGTATTGTATACCAATAGGTACGATCTGCTATTTCTCGGCTCGTCGTGCCCACTGGGATACACTCCGGTGTGTCTCACACCCTCGGGTGAGTGTTTTCTAGGTCGAGCGGGTGTTGGGATGTCTGGACGAATTGGCGAGGTATCGAGATAGAGATTGACCCTGGACAGCCGTGTATTTAGAAATAGTTAATTCATGTTGTATTCAGATGTATTTAATGTAAAGTTATGATAAAGAAATTTGTATTATTATTTGTAGTACGTAGTAAGTACTCTGATGTTGTTGCCAAGCTAGCCGTGCATATATAGAAAAGGGTCAATTCCAAAGGGGATTGGGACTCTTCTATATATGTGGCGGTCTGTCATTGCCCTGGCTGTTTTTGCAACTCTGAAAAAAAAAAAAAAAAAAAAAAAAAAAAAATTTAGACGCTGATTTTTGAACTCGGGGCGTGACAGATTAGATTGTATCAGAGCAATAGGAATACGATGCCTAGGTTTGGTTAGGAACGAACCCTAGGATGACTTGTGTCTACGAGAGAGCGATGGGTAGTGTTCTAAGTCTTGTAGTTTGAAACAGAAGTTGTGGGTCGGTCAAACTAAGATCCATCCTTGGTATTGCAGTTATGGCTCGCACTAGATATGGTGGTGATGATGGGCAAGGTTCAGGCAGAGACCAAGGTGTCGGCCAACCTCCCAGGGAGCCAGAGGGCTCCGATAGATTTCAGCAAATGCAGGACCAGATTACTGCACTGACCACTGTGGTTCAGCAGCTTGTACGGCAGCAGGCTGCTGTTCAGGCTACACCTGCCCCGCCACCCGTTCAGCCACCAGAGCCAGAGCCAGAGGAGCCAGTAATACCTCCTGCTGCTTCAGTGCCACCTGAAGCGACAGCCCCGGCGACTGCCACCACTTCTGGGGCTGCTGCTGCTACTGTTAGCAACCCACCGGTTGCTGCTGTCGGGACTTTTTCTCGGCCGACAACGCCTGCCGCTACAGAGGATGCGGTTCAGGCTGAAAAGGCCCGAGCAAAGGTGGTCCTGATGGAGTTTAAGAAATTTCAGCCACCTACTTTTGATGGCGCCACTGATGATGATTGGGCTGTCGAAAAGTAGGTGCTGCGCATGGAAAAGCTTTTCAGAGATGTGTATACGGAAGATCATGACCGTGTACACTTAGCTGCACACTGCTTCGAGGGTGAGGCGGATCAGTGGTGGTCTGAAGTTTTGAGAGATCAACACGGGGGAATTGAACCCCAGTGGCAAGTCTTCAAGGATGCATTATACGACCGCTATCTGAATGATGTAACGAAGCAGGGTTTAGAGCGGCAGCTGGAGACTATGCGTCAGGAAGACCGCACTGTGCGGGATTATGAACGGGAGTTTTCCCGTGTGTGTGCTTTGGTTCCGCATGCAGTGCGGGATATGCAACGCAAGGTCCGGCTCTTTTCCCAAGGGCTGCGACCTGAGATTAGGCGACTTCTCTCTTCTTTGGACATCCGAGTGTATCGGGTCTGCGTCAACAGTGCCCTTTCTGTGGAAGCTGACATAGTAGCCTCTCGTGCTGAGCGACAGGCTTCAGAGAAAGGGAAGGGGAAGAAGCGCCCATTTTCAGGAAATGGGGAGGGGTCTTCTGGATCTAATTGGAGGCCCCCAAGATATCCAAGAGGCCAGAACCAAGCAGCAGGTTCTCAGGGAAATAACCGTCAGCAAAGGGCGAGGCCTTGTATCTTCTGCGGGGCTGATCATCGATCCGCTTTATGTGATCAGCGCCATGGAAGATGCTTCCAATGTGGTCAGCCTGGGCATATCTCTGCCAATTGCCCACAGAGAACTGCACCAGCACTACCAGTGTTAGCTGTACCACCCCTTGCTTCCAGACCTCCTGCGTCCACCCAAAGTGTGGCTACTCCTGGGCGTCGTCCACCATCACACCAACCTGAAGGATCACGCCAGGTGTCTGGTGGTCGAGTTTATGCATTGACCCAGCAGGAAAAGCCGTCAGGAGAAGGCCCGTCTGGAGTTTGAAGTTATTAATTTAAATTGTAATAAACAGTGTTAGGATTTGTTTAAAGACTTTAGTAATATTTTGATAAGTTTCGGGGACGAAACTTTTTAGAAGTTGTGGGTAATGTAGTACTCTAAAAATTTAAAGACTTTGAAATACTTTTGGAATTTATTTAATTAATAATTTTGGCAAAATAGGGACTTAGCAGATCAATAGTGGCCCAGAAATATCAACTTTTGATCGGGGTCTGATCTCAAAAATCCGAGATCACCATTGCGACCGTCTCGTCGAAATATGAGAAGTTTGATATACATATATTTTCGATCCGACGGTCGGATCTTCCGCGAAACAGCGATGAAGAAGTGGGCTCCACAACTTAAGTTGTGAATAGTAACCCCTATTTTAAATGGCCCTTTGATCACTAACAGCCGTTTCACTGTCTGGAACCCTTACATAGGGGTATGAGTAGTCAAACCTAACTAATTTCGGCATTCTGAGCACAATGGCACTAACGGTTTTCACGTTTGGCAACCCGGGTGCATCGGAGTGCGTGCACTGTACCGCACTTTACCGAACTAGTTGGCCCGAGATTTCATACGAGCACCAAACCAAACAAATGAATAGCCTATTTTGAAGGTCTCGACGAGCCGGACGTCGTGGCGAAGTCTGTTTCGCAATTCGACGATCAGGTTGTCTTCAAATGCGTGAAAAGTGCCGAATTATTGCTTTTTCTTCAAATGTTTTGGATGTTCTTGGGCCAAAGCCCTTGGGACTTTGTTGATTGGGCTTCTGCCAACCTGAGGAGCCCACGAAAGCCACTAAGGAAGTTGGAAGGGTTGCTGGTGGGTGGTGGTCAAAGGAAGGAGAAATAACCCATTAATAAGCTTGGTTCTTTGGGAGCTTTGTGGGGGGAAAACGAAGAGCCACTTTCTGTCCCAAGGTCTCTCCACCACTTCCCTGTGCCACCAGCATAAACTTAGAAGCTGTGGTGGCCGGAGCAAGGCATCCCCAAGAAAGAAAATCCAAAGATAGAACACGGGAGAGAGAGAGAAAAGAGAAGGTTGGACCAAATCTCTTCCAAGGTGATGTTGGAGTGCTCTGAGGACTTCCTTGGTGTCTGTGGAGCATATTGGGAGGTTGCCGTGGCCGCACGAAGGAGGAGGAAGAGAACCGGCTTCTTCCATCTTCTCCGAATACGGCCAAGGTAAGATTTTCCAAACCTTGGTTGTATGAGCCCGAGACCATTAGCAGTGGACCTCTTAGGTCCTTAGGATGCTACGTGCCAAGCCCCGAGCTCCCATGCATGTTGCTTGGCCGGCGGGAGCCAATTATTGCCGGAAACCTAATAGTGCTCCGCCTCGGCATAACTATGCAACCAATGAACCAAAATAGCTAAAAATTGGTATGCCAGGACTGTAGGACAGGTATATTAATTCTGCAAAGTTTGGGTGAATATGATTGAGTATTTTTGGAGAAATTTAATGCCCTAGTTTTTCGGGTTTTTACAACTTGGCCGAGCTTGGTGCTCCGGCACCGGCGGGCTTCTCCGTCGCCGGCTATCTACCCAGAAGTGTTGCTGGGACCAAGAGGATCCCAACCATGCATTTGCATGGCTACCATGCATCTTGAAAAATCAACATGCCATGGTTGACCCGAGTTAATGCGAAACCGCGACGCCGGCGCTCCGGCCATCTCCGGCCGGGAAGAAATGGTCGAGAAGCTTCGTGTGGGGCAGAGGAGTATTTCTATATAAGTTGGAGTGCTTCATGAAAGGCTGGAAGAATTCCCATTTAGGGGGGAGGGGTCTTTAGCTCTGCTTGGAGGCCCCGTGTTTTCTGCCGAGGCCAGAACAAGCAGCAGGTTTCAGGATGCCGTCACAAGGGCGAGGCCTTTTGTATCTTCTGCGGGGCTGATCATCGATCCGCTTTATGTGATCAGCCCATGGGATGCTTCCAATGTGGTCAGCCTGGGCATATCTCTGCCAATGCCCACAGAGAACTGACCAGCCCACCATGTTAGCTGTACCACCCCTTGCTTCCAGACCTCCTGCGTCCACCCAAAGTGTGGCTACTCCTGGGCGTCGTCCACCATCACACCAACCTGAAGGATCACGCCAGGTTCTGGTGGTTGTTTATGCATTGACCCAGCAGGAAGAGCCATCAGGAGAAGGCCCGTCTGGAGTTTGAAGTATTAATTTAAATTGTAATAAACAGTGTTAGGATTGTTTAAAGACTTAGTAATATTTTGATAAGTTTCGGGGACGAAACTTTTTGAAGTTGTGGGTAATGTAGTACTCTAAAAATTTAAAGACTTTGAAATACTTTTGGAATTTATTTAATTAATATTTTGGCAAAATAGGGACTTAGTAGATCAATAGTGGCCCAGAAATATCAACTTTTGATCGGGGTCTGATCTCAAAAATCTGAGATCACCATTGCGACCGTCTCGTCGAAATATGAGAAGTTTGATATACATATATTTTCGATCCGACGGGCTGATCTTCCGCAAAACAGCGATGAAGAAGTGGGCTCCACAACTTAAGTTGTGAATAGTAACCCCTATTTTAAATGGCCCTTTGATCACTAACAGCCGTTTCACTGTCTGGAACCCTGACATAGGGGTATGAGTAGTCAACCTAACTAATTTCGGCATTCTGAGCACAATGGCACTAACGGTTTTCACGTTTGGCAACCCGGGTGCATCGGAGTGCGTGCACTGTACCGCACTTTACCGAACTAGTTGGCCTGAGATTTCATACGAGCACCAAATCAAACAAATGAATAGCCTATTTTGAAGGTCTCGACGAGCCGGACGTCGTGGCGAAGTCTGTTTCGCAATTCGACGATCAGGTTGTCTCGAAATGCGTGAAAAGTGCCAAATTTTTACTTTTTCTTCAAATGTTTTGGATGTTCTTGGGCCAAAGCCCTTGGGACTTTGTTGATTGGGCTTCTGCCAA
This sequence comes from Tillandsia leiboldiana, assembly GCA_029204045.2. NCBI lineage: Eukaryota > Viridiplantae > Streptophyta > Magnoliopsida > Poales > Bromeliaceae > Tillandsia > Tillandsia leiboldiana. The sequence continues at coordinate 51,104,154 of CM055063.1, read as the reverse complement.
CCTGAGGAGCCCACGAAAGCCACTAAGGAAGTTGGAAGGGTTGCTGGTGGGTGGTGGTCAAAGAAAGGAGAAATAACCCATTAATAAGCTTGGTTCTTTGGGAGCTTTGTGGGGGGAAAACGAAGAGCCACTTTCTGTCCCAAGGTCTCTCCACCACTTCCCTGTGCCACCAGCATAAACTTAGAAGCTGTGGTGGCCGGAGCAAGGCATCCCCAAGTAAGAAAATCCAAAGATAGAACTCGGGAGAGAGAGAGAAAGGAGAAGGTTGGACCAAAGCTCTTCCAAGGTGAAGTTGGAGTGCTCTGAGGACTTCCTTGGTGTCTGTGGAGCATATTGGGAGGTTGCCGTGGCCGCACGAAGGAGGAGGAAGAGAACCGGCTTCTTCCATCTTCTCTGAATACGGCCAAGGTAAGGTTTTCCAAACCTTTGGTTGTATGAGCCCGAGACCATTAGCAGTGGACCTCTTAGGTCCTTAGGATGCTACGTGCCAAGCCCCGAGCTCCCATGCATGTTGCTTGGCCGGCGGGAGCCAATTATTGCCGGAAACCTAATAGTGCTCCGCCTCGGCATAACTATGCAACCAATGAACCAAAATAGCTAAAAATTGGTATGCCAGGACTGTAGGACAGGTATATTAATTCTGCAAAGTTTGGGTGAATATGATTGAGTATTTTTGGAGAAATTTAATGCCCTAGTTTTTCGGGTTTTTACAAGTTGGCCGAGCTTGGTGCTCCGGCACCGGCGGGCTTTCTCCGTCGCCGGCTATCTACCCAGAAGTGTTGCTGGGACCAAGAGGATCCCAACCATGCATTTGCATGGCTACCATGCATCTTGAAAAATCAACATGCCATGGTTGACCCGAGTTAATGCGAAACCGCGACCGCCGGCGCTCCGGCCATCTCCGGCCGGGAAGAAATGGTCGAGAAGCTTCGTGTGGGGCAGAGGAGTATTCTATATAAGTTGGAGTGCTTCATGTTGACTCTGGAAGAATTCACCATTAGTGGTGGAGGAGCTCCAAACCGAGCTTTGCTCCGCCGCGCCGCCGCCGTGTTTTGCTGCCGCCACAGGAACATGAGGGTTCAGCGAGGGTTTTAGCACCTGCTGGTGCTTTTGGTTTGGTCCCAGAGCTTCTGGTTGAGTGATCACGATTTCAATGCTTTGAGGTCATCTTCAACCTCTAGCTCCGGCCAACCCGAGGCTTGCGGCTTGCTCCAAAATGGGGGGAATTGATCAGTAACTTAGTAGAATCTGATGCTCCAAGTTATTTGCCCTCTGGTCCAGTATTTGCAGAGAACTAAGCTTGAGAATGTTGTATGTGGTTGATAACAAATTGTGCACACTAGGTGTTTGATTAAATGCCTCAATGAGAATTTAAATGGAATTAGCTTTCGAGTTAAATATGAAAGTTGCTTAAAAATGTCCCCTGAGCTTGATGCTCACTTCAGATCAAACAAGATCTGTGTGGACTGCTGTTTGGAACATTGTGCTTAATGTTAGAGAGCTAGGTCATGGATCTCTTTGATCCAGCAGGTTTTGGACTGCCCAAAGGTGAGCCTGGGTATTCTTGAGTTCCCAGGAGACTAATGCTCCAAATTATTTCCAGTTTGCACTGTTAGATTAAAAGATCTAGTTAAACAAGCTCTAAATAGAGTGTTATGGCCTAGGTCTGCTCTGGGCTGTTTGCAAAGCCGCGACAGTGAGTTCTTGACTAATTTGGGGTCACTGGACGCGATGCTCGCGTTTAATTTGAGTTTCAATGAGCCGGAGAAACAAAAATGCATTTAGGCTAGGTTAGAGAAGTATATTATGGCCCGAAGTTTTCCTCGGGTTCCGTGCTGCTGCAAATGGGTGAGCACGGTGTTCAGCAAGATAAATGTCACCTGCTGGAAGTGACGGTTCGTTAAAATGAGTTTCCAGTAGAAAGAACGAGCGAAAACAGTGCTAAAAAGTGTTAAGTTGACTTGAAATAAGTTAGAGTTAAATCGATCCCTGATCAAAATGTTTGATTCAGGTCTTCCGGTTTGCATCTGGTTCTGAGCGTACAGTTGATTCAGTCTAGTCGCCTGCGATTTGACAGGTGGGTTTATCTTCGGTCCGGGCTTTATCATTTCGGCCCTCTGTGTACGGTATTGGTTGGACCCCTGTTTTTGGTAGCTTAACTATTACTTTGAGCCTGCCTTCCTTTTGATTCAGTTATACTGCTTCATGCCTGAGTTATAACTTTTATCAGTTATCTGTTGCTTTACATAGTGCTTCCAGTATTATATCATTATTCTGGACATTGCCATGCCTGATTGGTCACTTGCTAGGTCATATACCTGATTATCAGTACTTCCTGATTATATCTGATCCATGATAAATAGTTGATTGCTTCCCAATGGGGATTTCCCGGCTTATTGCCGATTACCCGGTCAGTGGACCGTGAGATGAGCATTTGCATTATGATTGATCTTGCTTTCCTGTTGATCAAATTTACACTGCTGAACACATAATTTTAATCAACTAAATGTTTTACTGAACGACGTAGGGTCGCCTGAGTCTGTTCTTGTTTGATAGGACAAAGGCATTGCTCTTCGAAGTTTGGGCCTAAAACCTGTTTTCAAAATAGTTTTCTCAAAAATATGTGTTTAGTTTTGTATGTTTGGTTGGTCTGTATGATTGAGTTGAGATTTGCTGCTGATCTTATGTTGAGTTGAGATTTGTCTTTATCTTGCATAAGAGTTGAGATTTAGTTGATTATTCCTACATGAGAGTTGAGATTCAGTTGACTTTGTTATTGCATCCAAGGGGATTTCCCGGCTTGTTGCCGATTACCCGGTTAGTGGACCGCGAGCTTGAGCATAGCATTATGATCGCCACGCACCGCTGTACTTCACGTACACTGACGGTTTGGCCACCGTCACAGTGTTCTTTACCGGTAAAGTGGCCTAGAGAAAGGCCCGTGAGCCCCCTGATAGCACTTGTGGGTGCGGGGTTATGTCAGCCCGATAGGTGCCAGATAGTGGCATGAGCCTGAGGTCTTCGTGACCAAGAGTGGCATTGATTGGGAACTTGATATTCTTATGATTGATGCATAGTTTTTATAATTCCATATTCTAGCATGATCAGTATCTATTGCATATGTTGCCTGTTTAGCCTGCTTTTATCATATCTCATGATTCCTGATTTCGGTTTGAAGATATTCATTTGTTTGATACCTGCCTATACAATTATTCAGCATGCTTGGTTCATTATATTCCTGTCAAGATTATACTAATTCTATTGGTTATTCATTCGCTTCATAAATGCTTACCTAATGTGATCTTTACTATCCGCTAGTATTGTATACCAGTAGGTACGATCTGTTATTTCTCGGCTCATCATGCCCACTGGATACACTCCGGTGTGTCTCACACCCTCTGGATGACTGTTTTTCAGGTCGAGCGCGTGTTGGATGTCGGGACGAATTGGCGAGGTATCGAGATAGAGATTGACCCTGGACAGCCGTGTATTTAGAAATAGTTAATTCATGTTGTATTCAGATGTATTTAATGTAAAGTTATAATAAAGAAATTTGTATTATTATTTGTAGTACGTAGTAAGTACTCTGATGTTGTTGCAAGCTAGCCGTGCATATATAGAAAAGGCTCAATTCCAAAGGAGATTGGGACTCTTCTATATATGTGGCGGTCTGTCATTGCCCTGGCTGTTTTTGCAACTCTGAAAAAAAAAATAAATAAATAAATAAATAAAAAATTTAGACGCTGATTTTTGAACTCGGGGCGTGACACAGAGCAAGTATGATAACCATAAATATCAAAGTTGTAAAAAAAGAGTACGATGATAAATCTGACAAGCAGGAACTGATCATGCTATAACAGATAAATGATGAGCAAACAGGAAATGATCGTGCTATAACTGATAAATCTGACAAGCACGAAATGATCATGCTATAAACAAAACTGTAAACTGGAAGTGCTGAATAACAATAAGTACCCAATCCATGCTACTGTTGTCGCTGGGTCCTCGGCTATTGCCACTGTTGGATACTAGGACCTCAGGCTAAGCTGCCATAGAGCAGGACCACATGCAATTGCCACTGTTGGTCACTAAACATGTTATGATAACCTCACCAGGCTCACGGGTCTATGTGATGACCTCTTCACCGGTAAAGAACGCATTGCGGGGGATCAGACCCACGCGATCGTGAATGAAAGCTAGTGCTCTAGCAATCATAATGTTGATGCTCAAGCTCGCGGTCCAACGATCGAACCATCGGCTACAAGCCGGGAAAATCCCACTCAGGATGCTAAAGCTGTAATCTCAATGATGCAGTATAACTGAAGCTATATAATAGAAACTGTATACTGAAAACTGAATACTGAAATGAATACTGAACTGTATACTGAAACTGTATAACAGAAGCTATATAATAGAAACTGTATACTGAAACTGAACTCCTATTCTAACATGCAGTATAGAACGGAATGCTGAATAGACAGAACTGATGACCAATCAGGCATGACATATATCCAGATATATATATCTACTGATACTGGAAGTAAATGTATAAGAAGCTCACCTGTGGAATCAAGGTTATATAGATATAAGGATTAAGTGTTGGAATGCAAGCAAGTATAAGACGCAAGTAAAAACTCAATAGCAATCATAATGCTGAATCTCAATCCACGGTCGGGTAGACCGGACAGTCGGCGAGAAGCCGAGGGAATCCCCACTAGGATATCGATACTGATGTAATCATGCCAAGTACTGAAACTAGTACTCCTATTCTAAACATGCAGTGAAAAATAGAGTATAAGACATATGTCCAGATATATCAATCAATGTTGGAAATAATAAGCATAACGAAAGGCTCATCTGTGGGATCAAGGATATCAACAAAAACAGGGGTCCGTCCTACCATGGTGCCCGTAGGGCCGAAATGATAAAGCCCGGACCGAAGATAAACCCACCTCAACACAAGCGATTGAAATCCGCGGGAGGCTCACTGGCTAGCGGCTGATTGCCTGGTACCTGGTAATAGATACAAGTCAATAATAGGCTCTCTCTCATACCATCCCACTAACTCACTGTGTGTGGACAAGCTATACGGAAAACTTTGCTGAAGTCCCGGATTTTGCCGGAATTTTTGGAAATCCGATTCGCGCAACGAATCCATTGGACCTCCTACGAAGGTTTTAGAGATCATGGGCGCACAGCCAAAACAGCCATGAGGCTACAATTGCAATAGACCCTAGGGTTTTCCCGAAATTGCATAAAAAACCTCCAAATACCAAGTTTTTGCAATTACTTAAAACCACACATTTCCAAACTGAACGAGGGCACTGTGTAGTTGGGCCTCGACGTACTGAACGTTGTGCTCACCATTTGGGAGCAGCGCGGAACCCGAGAACAACTTCGGGTCAACATATACTTTGCATTAGGCTCAAGTTGCAATTCTCATATATACACTTGACCAAACCCAAATTTAGGTTGAGCATCATGCTCAGTGGGTTGAATAAACTCAGAGGCTCACCTTAGTGCAGCCTCATAGCTGCTGGAACAGTATAAGAAGCAACAAGTGTCTATTAGGGCTTGGCATACTAGAATCACCAATCCCTTCAGTCCAAATTTGGTTGAGGTGAGCATCAAGCTCAGGGGATGGTAAGAACACAGAAGCTTGCCCTAACAAGCTGTAAGCTGCTGGGACAGTGCAGGTAGCACCAAGCTCTCAACTTGCATGACATTTTGAGAACTTTCAATTCACCCAACCATTTTTGGTTTTAAGGTTGAGAACCAACTCAGGGAATCAAGTAGAGTTATCTGGTGCCTTTCTGGATGCACAACAGTGGCCAAAACAAGATTCGAGTTTTTTGAGGCATTTCAGCAAACACCTGGCGGGCATCTTGTTAATACACAAGCTTACAAATTCCCAAGCTGCATCTTTGCATGGCTGGAATCTGGGGGCTTCCAACATGGATGGAATTGTTTCTACATGGCAGCAGAAACATTTCATCCAGTTTGGGCCATCATGCTCACCGCGTTGCTGAGAAAAGAATAAGAAAATGAGGAAGATGAAGCTTCAAAGACCAAAAATGGTTATTTTGCTCTTTCTGGGTTTCGGGCTACAGATAGCACCACGGTGCATCTCATCCCACAAACCCATCTGGACCCGTGCCCGGCGACAGTACACGGCGGCG